>CAJFCP010000686.1:523199-653228 GCA_904066005.1 Synergus itoensis | reverse complement strand
AATTGTCTTTAACTCAAAAAAAATTGATTTCATCATATTAAAAAAAAGTTTCTTTGAATCAAACAAATTTTTTTTAATTCAAACAAATTTTGTTTAATTCAAAGATATTTTTTGATTGACCCTATATCAATGATACGTTTGTTTGATTCAAACAAACTTTTTTCTGAGTGTTAACTAGCTGTGAAGTTGTATCAAATTTTATGCTCATTCAATGAGCACTTTGCTTCATGGAAGCAAATATGATTTGCTTCCTCATTACTTAAAATCTTGTGAAATTTCTGTAGCTCGCGTGTAATACTATCAGCGTTTAATTATTATACATTTAATTACACTTTACACGATTATATATAATATCGAGAGTGAAAAAGCTAGAAATGTCATAAATGAAACAGCAAAGCTAATTTTCATGTCACAGAAAGTCTATCAAACATAGTGGCAGAATAGTGGATGTGACTTGGTACATTTTTTTTTTCGATGACACTTCTCGCAGAACCGCACTGTCAGCTGTCTCAGAGCGCGTGTTAAAAGAGATACACAGGAAAACGGAAAAAATCAAACAAACTCACAATTTATAAAAAGCACATGTGTACTTTTGAAGGGAAACCTTTTTTTTACCAATGACAAATACCACTTCAAAAAATATAGATGACAATAAAGTCTAGTGGGTGACTTGAGTATTTTCGACACGACTTTTTTTTGCTTTGCGTCGGTCTATTTTATTCATTGAAGTTTTCGAAAATAGCGACTTCGGGAGAAGTTTCCTTAGGAGATAATTAAAAAAAGTGAGTGTACATTTTTTAGACTATACATTCAGTGATTGATATCACACCATTAATATAAATTATAATCTATAAGAATATACACATGAAACGTAACAAAACATGTTTTTTTTTTTTATTTCGCTATTTTTTTACAATTTTTAAGGATATCAGTTTTTTTTTTTGGTAACCATTGTTGAATCATTGTATACATGAAAAGGTCAATGCTATAAGTCGTAGGCCTTTCATGTGACACGCAAATCTTCCGGTGGTTACCGCAGTGCGTTTTGGGATTCTTTGAAGCTCAGGTAAAAGAAATAAATCCTTGACGAGTCAGCAGCACGCGCCAGAAGTCGACCTTCTTTTATTCTTATTCCATCAAATGCAGACCAATCGTACTTTTTCTTTCAACTACTGCACAATGCCAACTCAAGACATTTCTCAGTTTCGACGAAAAATTGCCTCTGATGACTGGCACTTCTTCTTGAAGACGCCAGCAGAGCGGTCTACAAACCACAAAATTGATCTTGGGTAAATCATTCAAAAGCAAACCGATTCATCACAAATTACATGCTTTAGATGTTTCTATCATATGAGGGTGGAATAAAATCGATATGGACAATAGGGATGAAAACCATTTTTAATATGAAAGATTCATACGGTGGGTAAGAAAAAATATAGTAGAATGCTATTTCATTTGATATGTTCAGGCATGTTAAATATTATAACAAAGCTATTTACAATTCATTCATTATGAAGAAACTACTTTTTGTCTTAAGATCCGTAAGTTCTTTCCCTTGAACTTTTTCCGGTAAAATGAAGCCTTCTGGAATGAAAAGCTCTCAAATATTTATCCAGTCCTTCCGACTCACGCAAAACTTCGTAATTGTTCACTCGACATACCGCGAAAATTTGTTTTGCCTGACCTTGTCTTTCTCCCCTTTCGCCCATTCCGATCTCATGAATCTGTGTAATGTCTTTTTTTTCTGAAAAATTTTCCTCTCTTCCAGAGGGCATGATCTACTGATCGTTTCCTATCGAAAGAAAAATTAATGACTCCCCTTCTACTGAAACTTATGTATACGTATAGGGTGAATTTGGACGCGTACAAATCGCCCTAGATTGCGATGATCCATCAGGGATGCACGTCTCGGTCTAGCTTGTGGACACTTGGGCGATCAAATGAAAGGAAAAAATAAATCCGATATATTTCATCAGGCTGTATGAATATCGATTTTGGAAGACTACCATCTGTCAGGCGATTCTTCCATAGCATGTGATGGATCCGTCAAGAGGGTACCCAGCCAGAAGGAAGCTGAGCGCGGCCCAAATTTGTCCCTATAATTGGGCCTCGTGCCTTCTACAATCCATATATATATATATGCAGGATTCATACGCAAAATACATACATTTGTGTGTGAAATTGTGTGTGTGGAGTGACGCGTGCGGGGGAGTCGGACAGGATTTATTCCTTACCAGATTCGTTTGAATGGACCCTAAAGATCTTGAAAGGACTCCCTTCCTTAGGTAACGGCTGTAAGATTAGCGAGTGTATGTCAAAAGGCGACAACCCTAAGTCTTCCTATAGTTGCTATAGTTGTACCACCAGTCGAGAGAAGTCTCAGATCTTCAAGGTCGATATAATTTCCTCATAGAAAATTACTGCGTGACATCTAATAATTTTACGTCGAGGTGTATGTTAAATGTAGGTAATAGAGTTTCTGCTAAAATTTCCTCATCCTTGTTCGCTTCCGTTTCAGCAACAAAAGATGGAGAATTGGGTGCGTGAGGGTGTGAAGAATTATTTTGAAAAGTTCAGAATTACCGGAAATAATGATTGCGTTTCTTGTATCGCTTTCAGAAGACTCAGAGGAAGACGTTGAATCAAAAGTCATCTTTGAACTCTATCCAATTTCTTTCATTTCTTCCGGGTGCCCTCAATTCGGTGGTCATCGATTTTATACATGAATGGAAGTCAAAGAAAGAGGATGTAGAGACAATTTTTCCGCCGAATTAGTTTCTTGATATTTTTTTTCACAGTTTTTGGAGACTCATTCTTTTACAATAAATTTCTTTTTAACTGTTTTCTTTTTGGTAAATTCCTTTAGATATTTTCGTATGATTTATGCGAATTTTAGTTCCATTATTTAATTCAATGTGCCCACATTTTTAACTCAGCAATAGTTCACCCCCATCATTCGCATAAAGCCCCGTGTTAGCCCCATAGAAGCCATTTAAATTTGGCCCACTTTGTGCAGTTTCAGCTATTTCATAGGTACGGCTATTCATATAGTCATCGCCGATCCTTTATTCGGCTTAACCCTTTCAACTCGAATTTACCTCAATTCCATTCAATTTACACGCCAATCTCTCATTCAAACGAGGCTCGAGATTTAGCAACCCCAAACATCCCTTTCTATACATATAACACTCTTCCACTTTTCGAGTGTTTAAGCCCCTTTTGTAGGATTTAACTAAACAAAATAAACAGGTATACATTAGTTTATGAATTGAAATTATTAAAGTTTGAAAACATTCTCAAAATGGGTCATCTCTCATTAATGGTTCACTACTAATTTGTAGTTGCCGCAACCATGATTGTGGCAACTATTTCAAAGTTAAAAATTACACCATCTTTGAAATTCTTGAAATTTTTTAATTTTCTTAAAATCTCTTGAAATCCTTCGAAATATTAAATATTCAATATACAAATCCACATACAAATAGGCAAATAATAAATAAAAAAAAAATAAAATAAAAATAAAATACTCTCACAACAAGGTCGACATTATTAAATATGCATGAAAGAATTTTAAAAATCGATAAACAGTGTAAAAGGTAGGTACTTATATTAACAATTGCTGAATCAGTATACGGACAGAAATTTATTTTAAAAAATACAAGAAAAAAAGTGAAAAAGTGAAAAAGTCAATTCAAGTCCACGTCATTCCTAGAAAGCTTCTACTGGAGAGCTGACAGAGAATTTTTTGCTCTTCGAATAAATTTGAACAAATCACTAATTTCATAACAAAAAACAGAGTAAGTATAATATTTATTGTGCATAAGTGAATTATCTTATTAAGAATAACTTTAGAATTATTTATTAGGTAGTAAATATTTTAATATAATTTTATCATTCAAGGTGTACAAACAAAATGTTTATCGATATGAGAAACTACCTTGGCCTGCTCCTGATTTGGGGTCTCGTTCAATGCGACTTTGAAACAACCCGACCCCAGTGGCTGAGACATTTAAGTCAGCACATAAGAAGAAACTCCAGTACGCATCAAATAATGTTCATAACTGATGAAAACTCAGGTAATTATTCAAGAAACACTGGCATTACTATGCGTGCACTCATCAGAAACACACCAGCTCTTCATATGAGTTTTCAACAGACTAAGGAAGAGAATGTTTCGAATTCCGAATTTTTTCGAACAACTGAGGATCCTAGAATAACATTATTCATCGTGATCACCTTCTTGAAAGATACTTCTGAAGTCTTAAAATTGTCTGATCCCATACTTTTCATGAGAACAGCGTCTTCATCGAAAACTCATCCAAGATGCTTGTTCTTAATTTTTTCTAAAGAAAGGAATTTAAGCTTTGAAAAGATTCTTCACAACATGTGGAGTCAGAGATTTCTTGACGTAACTGTCCTTCAGATAAGTGAAGGCGAACCTGAAATGAAGAATCTTGTAGCAAGAAATCGGAACTTTGCGATAGTACACCAATTCAACGCGTTTATCAACACCTACACGAAGAAGAATCACTCTCTGAAGATTCAATGGTTCCCGAACAAGTTACACAATCTGCATGGATCTAACATGATCATTGGTTTTTTTGATCATCCGCCAACTGCTTATGTTAAACGAAATTCTACAGGTCATCCCCTTAAAAGTTGGGGGCCAGATTTTATGTATCTTCGGGCTCTATCAGAGGTAATGAACTTTAGAATGATTCTTCCACCATCTCTGATAGAGCACTTCGGAAAGTTTCACTGCAAAGATATAAATCTGATAGATGGCTTCACGTATGACATTCGAGTCAGTTCGGTACAGTTTATTGGTGTCACTGCAGTCATAAGTAAACGATGTCAATTCGATATCCTCATGTTTCAACCCTTACATATTCACGCCGTGGTTCCCATTCTAAAAGTCCAAGACTTTTCATTAGAAGGAAAGTTAAACCTTTGCTACACACTTCTAATGGGAATTCTAGTCTTGGTGATGATCTGGATACTGGCACGGCTTTTCAAGTTCGATAAGCGCTACTGGCAATTTGACTGCATTATCCAAATCGTACTCCAACAAAGTGTTCTGGAATTACCACATAACTTAAAGGAGAGAGTCGTGTACGCTTTTATACTTTTAGTGTGCACGATATTTTCCTCTAACATTTATGCAGCATTGACAACTTTCAAGCTAAACACAGAAAATGAGCTGGAATTCAACACCTTGAACGACCTCAACAAATCAAGCTTTCAAATTATCTCTGGGCCAAGCCTTAAATTCCTTGCAATGGATGCTGAAGAAGGAATTGTTCAACAATTGATTTATAAGAGCGATGATAAATATCCCGAGATCCTCCCATCATGTTTACGATATATCACACAAAAGAATACTGCTTGTGTGATGCGAAAGGATGAAGCTGAGTTGCTGATTGAAATTTTAAGAGATGAAAATGGTGACACGATAGTGAAAATGGTACAGGAACCCCTATGGGTATCTGCGGATGGTCTACTTTTCGAGCCTAATTCACCGTTCGTTAATCAGTTCAGCATGATTTATAAAAGGTTGGCTCAAGCTGGTTTTATTCAAAAGTGGAAGAAACATTCTTTGCATCAGTCTTCCTTGAAACCCAACAACAATTTATTTGAAGAGATTGAAGAAAGCGGTCAAAGAAAACTTCTAATTTTGCTTATAGCTATCATATCCACTGGATTTTTGTTCTCTTCTTTCGTTTTTGGTATTGAAATTGTTCTGGCTCAAGTTGCAAAAGGTTAGCAGAATAAATCTTAACGAATTACATTGTAGATAATAATAATAATAATTCCTAGTAATTTCCTATGCTGCACCTTTCAATTATCTACAGAAACATAAATTTTAGTTATTGAAAAGAGAAACGAACTTACAAAATCTTGATTTCTTCTGGCGATAAAACTGAACTACACGACTTGTCCTTTGGTCAAGCCTACAAATCAAGATTACTTTTCTGCAGAGTATTTACGACCTTTTTAGGGGAGATCTAAACAAGATATGATAAAAGAAGATTCTGCAAAAATACATGTAAATTCGTTGAAGAATTGAAGAAGCAATTCACAGTTCATGATTCATGATTATAGAGATTAGATTCTGATTTACGTGTATCTTCAATAAAATTCAATTGTACCTCCTTATAGTATATTCGAGTATGGAAAACTCTTAGTAATCATTTTTAGCCACCCTGACATGCACTGAGCAGTTTTCTCAAGACATAAAGTTTTATGTTTCGATCCTAGTTACACATTTTTCCACACCATATTCTTTATCGCTTCTATCGAAGAAGACAGCTCATATAAAGTCATAAAACCTCTGACCTATCCTTTTTGATATTCGATTTCCTATTTATATTAGGACTAGCAAAAATTTACTGGAGGTGATTTTAGAGAATTTCAAGGAATTTGAAAAGAATTATAAAAACTATATTTTAAAAAAATATAAATAAATACAATTTAGAAAAATTTTCAAAGTTTCCAAGCACCCAAATATCGAATTATAAATTTTTAAAATTTAAATTTGTCGAAAATATTTTTGAATTTCAATTTGTTTATTCGGTATTTATATTGTCGATATTTTTGGCCAGTTCCATAAGTCATAATAATAGGTAATGAAATATTTTATTACATCCCGAGACTCAAAGTGGTAATCGATACTTTTGATTTAAACGTCCAAATGAATCCTACCCTTTTCTCGAAAGGGTCTGATTAATTGCCTGCGATGAACGAGAAGAGCACGCCTCCATGCGAAATGCAACCATTTTTCAAAATAATTTGTGGCGCGAGCGTTACATTGAAAAGGCGAAGAGGTCAAGAGGTAGGCTGCTGAAAAAAAAGGATCCTTCAGGATTTACCTGGCTCAGACAGATTTTTCATACCTTTGCTTTTATACCTATGCTCTTCAGAGAAAATCAATTTTACATCGTTTTCTAACTTTCAGAGATAAATATAAAATAGATATTATTTTATTTTATCATCGTAGCTTTTATCTTCTTAAATATTAGAGAATTATCTCTAATTATCTCTAACTTCTACATTTTGAAAGCTTCTTTTTTAATTTTATTGTCCTATCTACATGTAGATGACCTAGACTTAATTATTTGTGATCAATTTTTCATATGTTTGATGATTATGACTCCTAGACAGTCTGAAGGACTGTTGGAGACTTTTATCTCTTCAACCCTCCAATAGAAGATTTTGATTAATTCTTTTCGATCACCCTAAAGGCGTAAGAAAGACCCGCCCATAATTATGAGTCTAGACGATTTTTCAAAGTATAAACAGCCAAAGACAGAAATGCACACAGACATGTAAACTCAGAGCGAATCGACAAGTCAAAAGGGGAGAATGACTGAAAAGACTGGCATGAATGAAAAATCACGTGGCACTGATCGACATTTTTTTTTTCGTAAAACACAAAACATACACTGGAACATCGGTTCTTTACCCTACTTTTCTTTTCTCGCTGTTCCTCGTTTCTTCGCCCTGCCGCTTTTCTTTTTTTCATCAAAGTGCACGCAGCTCGGCAAATATTTTTCTTCACGTGGGTTCAAAGATCATTCGCTAATCCGTTTCGTTTTGTTGCCAATACACGCACAAGATTAAGGATGCTCCTGAAGAAAAGTAACAAAAAACTGGAACCGATTGAAAGAAAATTCAAGTCTATGGTAGAGGCATAGAAAGTCATTTTTTCATTGCTGATCGGATTGGGACGAGAAATAATGGGTTCACGGCTCGATTCTTATATTTATTTGCTTTGGAGCTTAAGATGTTTTTATATTTTATTAATACCGTCTTAAACTCCGTAAGAAAACATAAACTGAATATATTTCTATAGAAAATGAGCCATATTGTAGTATAATAACAAAATATAAATCTTGAAAGATTTATTTCTATATATAAAGTGAAATCTTTCCTTTGCTCATCGTTTCAAGATTATTTTTAATGTTTATGCAATTGCTGTTTAGAAAACCTTTTTTTCATTAACCTACACAAATATGTAGATTTCATTCACTAACAAAACATGTCAAGTTGCGAGATTTGAAATTCGTTAAAAGTCAAGACGGGAAAAAAGCCTTCTTTACAATTACAATAGGGAAAAAATGGGAATTTCACACAAGAAAGATTCTGAATCGTTTTCTTTCGATTGTCCACAATAAGAAGAGAAAAGAAAGAAGAAAGGTCAAAGCATCTAGATACTAGAATGAAATTGGTAAGATGCAAGAAGTGGAGGATCAGTAGAAACTGAGCCTGGCCGTTTTTCCAATGTCCAGAATATGCGGGACAGCTGCACTCATACTTTTGCGTATACATATATATGTGAACTTATTTTCTCAATTCTTGTGGTTTGAGGAGTCGAACGAGTAGCGATCGACAATTGAGATTGTGTTTGTGTGTCATTTTCAATATACATATATATATATAAAGACGAGGGAGGCTGCGTCGAGCTAGCGGTTACAAAACTTATTATTTTATACAACCCGCAGAGTACTAGATGGTCATAAATGTGAGCACGCGACCCGCATATAAATGACATATGTAATTGCAAACGGCTTTTATATCAAAAGATAATATGAAGAGGGTGCCAGTAATTTTTTTTTGTGGTGCTAATTACGACTTTAATCACATGGCAGGACGTTGGTTGACCTTCATAATTCACAAAGAGAATTTAACTTTTATTCATTAGTGCTTCACTTACTTATGCGATCGTTTATGTTGCATAAGTTTGCATATAAATTTTAGTTAAGGGCATGTGATGCTTTACCATAAGAGCAATTTATTTTCCCCAACTTTACACTAGCGATAATAAATATATTTTGCTAAAACTACGCAATTTACCTCCGCCTCCAAGAAACGGAAGTTAGAGAAAAATAGAGAAAAAGAAAGTTTTAGAGAAAAATGTTTATTATTGAGAATGTATAGTTGAGAAAACTAAATTGTTCTTATTGATAAAAAGTATCACCTGCCCTTAAAAAATATGTCAAAATAGAGTTAAGAAAGCATAACAAGGTAATGATTGCTTAATGATCCAATGGATAATAATAGTAATTTAATGGAAGCTCGAAAGTTAAAGCTTCTTGTTATTAAAATGCGTAAAATTGATATATCTGTATATTTATATTATGGAAAGGGGTAAGCTAATAGCATTGCGTATGTAATTACAAAAAACAGAAGGTCCTGAATTAGTTCCGCTAATAATTTGGAGCGTGTTAGGAAAGAATTTACAAACGGAGTGCGGGAATAAAACGGAAAACGTGATCTTTCGATGGCGCATGTCAGCCGGAAGTTACTCCCTTGTGTAACGGAAATTGAATTTACTGCGAGAGGGTTGCTGGCGTATTTGAACCGAAACTTGCATTACAGTAAGAAGAGGGAAGGATTAACTTTTCTGTGGAAAACAATAACTTAAAGTTAGGTTTGTGAATCACAGTATTAATTATTACATATATCTAGAAACTAAATTCATTTCAGCCAAACTAATTTATCCTTTAGAATAATTTTTTTGTGTCTGAGTCAAAAGTTTAATTGGGTTAAACTCTTCTTGAACCTTTTCTTGGGAATAATGCTCTTCGGTATTTAAAAACTTAGTGTTTATCGTAAAAAAATGTTCTGCAAGGGTGATTAATTTTACCGCAAAAGAATTTTTTTTTGGAAACTTGCGGCTGGTTAAGATCCCGCAAAAAAAATGTACGTAATCTCCTCTTAAATACGCAAAAAAAACTATCGGCTTTACAAAAGGTGAATGATGAACGAGAAACCAAACACGAAAGTTAGAAAAAACTATATATGGTTTTCCGATTACCAAAAAGTCCCAATTCTTTGACAAACTTGTCATCGATCATACGTTGGGTTAATAGTGCCAGAAAATCAATGTGAAACTGTGCCAATGACACTAAATGGAAAAAAACGCTTCAGTATTGTCCCGAACTTGATTTTTTTCTAATCACCGGAAATTCTGGAACTCCTTTTTTCTCGTTAGGGTCTCGTGTGCTGAAGAAAAGGAGTGGATATACGTGGCGATTTATTTTCGGGACCCTATGATTATAAAAAAGTCGGGAAACTGTAAATTTCTTAGCGAGTTTTTAAAATTTACTTCCTCAAATATACTTTTTATTTTATAATTTTTATAAAAACAATTATGAATTTGATGAAACATAAATTTAAACATAAATCTGCAAGGCATTTAAAGAAAATGCCTTGAACTGTTTTGTATTGCCTGAAATTTTTAAAAACCCCTTAAAATCTTTTGAAATATCTTATTCTTGAAATTAAATGAAATCTTGTGACTTTTTTTTGTAATTTTTCAAAATTCCGGAAAATTTTTTAAAAACATGTAAAGACGTCACTGGACGAGTTCGTTATTCCTCACTTTGTTCATGACTGGCCAACGAATTGAAAAAAAGAAGGAACTTTAAAAGGGTTCATTTGACGGATTACTTTTTTTCCCTGTTTTTTTTTCCCTGTTTTTTTTTCCTACTGTGTGTGTTGCTGCTTGTGCAATGTGCAGAGCTAAATTAGAGCACCGGAGCTCCCCGAATTGTTCGAATGCGAATCACTGGAAGTGATTCTAAAAAAAAATAATGAGAGCCTGTCCTAGGTAAACTCAGTACTTTTTAATATTGAAGCTTGCATCTGTCACGTATTCCAGCAAATTGCAGCAAATAAATTAATATAGTTAATTCTAGTCGATTTGAAATTCTTCTTTCACTTAAAAAATTTTTTTTATTATTTTTTTTTAATACGTGTTAGTTTTTGATAATATAGAAAGGAAATGATGATTCTCTAAACGCGGTACTTCTCGTGATAGAAATTACCTATAAATTATTGTCTTTTTTTAAGAATATCCTTTCGTCTCACATAGTTACATCTGCCAAATTTTTTTTCTCTACCTTTTGCCCGTTCTCGATTTTTTTCTCCCTCTCTGGCGCGACAGGGTTGTTGATGTGAAAAAACAAGGCAGTTCCCACGTCCGTCACGTTTGTTTCACTTCTCGAATTTGAAGTTGCTCAGGTGACGATGTCCTACTTCAATTTGTCAATTCCACTCTTTGAGGACCTTATATTTGGAGGAAATTCCGAAAAGGGGAACTACGAGTTTCCTATTTGCTTTTCATCTTGTTAGAAAAACAATCACAGTCTCTTTGTGTTCGGGGCAGGAAATCAAGGGAGGGTTGATACACTTTCTTGGCGGAACGAACGGATTTGATTTCCGAAGATCGGAACCGTCTCGTAAAATATTATATATGTCTCATTTTTCTGTTCTCCAGGAACAAATTCATTACAATTATTAATAATTTATGTATGATCTGAAGCTTCAGATGATTATAAAGTTATGTAAGTGTAGTGCATGCAAATCTTAATTTATTCAAAGATTTCCATTGATTAGACCTATAGCTGTTAGAAAAACTTTATAGGCTATTTTACACATTTGATTGAGCTGTCAACATTTTTAAATACAATTTTAATGTTTATTGTTTGCAGTTCATCTCGTTAGGTTTCTAATACAACATGCGAGGGTTCTCCCTGATTCTCAGACCGGGGTTTTTAAAATATGAAGGGGAGAACAGGTATTTCTTTTTCTTTGAAACATATGTTCTCTTTTATACATACTGCCGAAAAAAAGGACTCAAGATTATACAGTTATTGTGTGTAGCGACTAACTTTCTTTGCGACGTGAACATTTTGCATAAAAATGTGTGTGCACATTGTCAAAAATGTTTGCTTAAAACTTGAAGAACATTGTAATGCATACAATTTTTTTGTATATGCTTACAATCCAGCTTGATGCTGGTAAGTGTGCTTTTAGGCAAAGATATCTTTGATCAAATTGTGTCTACTACTTGTTTCTCGTTTCTACTACTTGTTTCCTGTTTTCTTTTTTTTTTATTATGAAGAAAAAAAAATAGAACTAAAATCGATTTTAGTTCGTATCATGTTGAATTTTAAGTCGTTTGAAAGTTGTGCTTGCCTTTTGGAAAAAGCATTTAAACTTGAAAGCTCTCGATTTTAAAAGCAACTTCTTACATTATACTTTCCAAGTGCTTTTATTACCCAATATTTAAAATTTATAAGCACTAATCGACTGCTTGAATTTTAAACTACACTTTGTTCCTATAAAAGCCATTCACTTCGTAATTCAACATTTTCAAAACATGCGAACATTTGTGAAATATTCGGGAAATTAAAATTGATTATAAAAAGCGAAAGTAATTTTAAGTACTTAAATTATCCAGAATGCCCATCCATTAAATAATTTTCTCTAAAATCTACCTGCAATCGGTCGATTAAAATCGTTAGTTCATCCGAGCAACTATTTTGTTGGGAAATTGCAATGATTAAATGGGGAAAAGCTTTTTAATTAAGTCTGGCATCTGCGGTTAAGTGCAGCTGCAATCAATGTTTGCTCCAGTGGGCACGTTCGAGAGTACCTGGAGGTCCTGGAGCGCCAATAATGAAGTTGTGATAAAATTAAAAATACGGCCACGTGGTTGGCGGGTCAATACAGATAAACATGTCATTTTGACAACGCGGATCGTTTCCGAAGGGCTCGGAAATATTTATTAGTTTCCGAAAACGTAGGGAGAACTACCACGCCAAGTCCCACAGGACCATAATCGACCATTGTCACATTACTTCTAAGCCGTTGCGCTCGAATCATATATAGTACTTTTCTTCCTGAAGAAACACGTCATAAACTCCTTTCTTCCGCTATGTCGTATTTCTTGGACTTAGGCTTTTCATTGGTGTCTCACTTGATTCTCAATGAGCCGTACGAAACAAGAGATTAGTACCTTGAGACCCTTTTACGGTAAAAAATAAGGGATAATGAACACTGGAAGGGGTAAAACTCCGAAGATTCGTCTCAGTGGATGTCCTTTGTCAACTTCGGTTTAAGAGATAAATTATGTTTCTTTTTTTTTTAGAGAAGAAAAATACACATTTGTGTTTCAATAGAATTTTTACGGACGATCATTCATACGTGAATTTTTTCCTTGATTCTTTTTATCTTTACTATTTAAATTCGGTCGTGTCGTATTTTTCACTTGTCGACACAGTAATGAACAAGAGTCGTAAAGATTTTTTGCAGAGAATGTATTATTTTTTGGATCCGAAGTTATGATGGTGATAAATAATAAAAAATGTATGGATTTAATCAGGGAAAATTCACGGAAATGGAAACATTGAATCTTGTGGCCACCCTGTAACAGCATTTTTCTTATTTAAAAAATGTGCTAACAAATAGACGTTTTAAAATATATTTAAACCTGCTAATTGGATGAACGTTGAGCACCAAAACTGGTATTCTTTCCAAAAAAAAAAAAAAACCGCGAGACGCAAAGAAAGAATCTCAGGTCATTGTATGATCGTCGTGAAATCAAGTTTGAAAAGCCCCAAAAATAGGTACATACTGTGAAAAGTAAGGAGGGTTGAAGGGGAGGGGGTTAACGGTCCTTTTGGTGTGTTCCCCTGACGATGGTCTCTTCAAAATTTCTTCCAAGCATTGACGATTCGAACCTAAAGAGGGGTGCGTCGATTGTCTCCGGATTGAAACACTACCAGCAAAAAATCCCCGATCTTAAATCTCTTTCGACATCCAACGACTTTATCCTTGAATCGAAGTCTAATAACATGTAACAAGTTTCTACAACTCATTCTTTCGTTTTTTTTTTCATTTTTATTTTCAATCTTCATTTTTAATTTTCATTTTCAATTTTGATGTAATCTCGTTTTTTTCCCCTGTGAAAGGAAGTGTGCAACCATTTTATTTAATTTATTATACAGAGTTGATCTTTGATTGCGATCTACCACCCTCGGATCCCAATTAAAATGAGGGGTTTGGGCGCAGGTTGCGTGAATCAGAATTACCACCTGCGTAGATTCAATACGCCACTGTAGCCTATCCTGATGTTATTTACGAATTTCCCTATGAATATGTAATTCTGATAACGGCTGCTCAATGCGTTGGTGAAATCACTGGCCGTGGAAATACGACCCCCTCGCTATTTATGCACACATTTTTATTGGTTCCATAACCCGCAGACTTTTTAAATATTGTTATCATCCAATGCGGTCTTTTCCGCTGTCGATTTTTATGTAAATCAAGCTGGGGGAAATATACGGTTAAACGTTCTTTTGTAGTCTTGCAATTCAATGTTAAAGGGTACAGGTGAACATCGTAATACAATAACTTTTCAAGCATAAAGGTGTTTTGAATAAGGAAGCTTAATTGTTAGACCTAGTTATCAAAAACATCTTTATGTTCAAGAATACTTTACAGTTTACAGTAACAATTAATCTTTAGACATTGGAACCTATCATTAACGTTTTTAAATATATATTTTTTACTAGACTATGTTTTGCAAAAAAAAAATACTGTTAAAAATTCTTTGCTTCGTGAAACTTAATTACCCTTAATCATGAAATAATATACAAAGTGTGAACAGGAGTTCACGTTTTTCAGGAGATTTTCCGTGAATATCATCATTCCGGAAGCGAGTACTGTGTAAAATGCATTTTCTGAGGGAGAAAACCCCTTTTCAGGAAAATGTTCGAACTTGTTAACACCCGCTGCAGATAAAATCGTTGAACTAGGATGTAAATCGTCGATAACGATCGCATCGAACGAGATTTGAGATTACGTTTATTTGCCATGTGGAGAAAATCAAAAAAGGGGTCCGTACTTTCGTTTGAACTGTCAATATACGTCGACCCCCCTAACTTTAGAAAATACCGAAAATACTACAAAAGGGGAAAAATATTATTCTCGAGATTTCGTGTATTTCATTCCTGGGAAAATCAAATACAGGGTTTTTTGATCTATTGTCAAAAAAGTGAAATAATTTTCGTCGCGTGACTCTTATTATAAAGGATATTGATAGTCTTATCAGGTCTTATACAACTTGATTAATTTTTGAATAATAGGCTTTAGTGAACAAAGGTTTCGTCATCGATAGCTTCTTTTGTTATAAAAGAGCAGCTCATTCCTATGTATTATGTATTTATCATTTTTCTTTTGTACTCTACAATTCGTGCTCAAATTTTAGTCTATAATTAAACATGTTACTTGCAGCCCTTTCACTAAATTAATTTTAAATCGTATTTTTTCTATATAAATAAACTATAAAGATTATTATCTAGTGGCCAAGAATAATTTTAAAATTATCGAAATTTAAATTTGCCGAAAATATAAAATAATTCGTATAAATTATCTTAGATATTTCATAATTAATTTACTTAATTATTTCTATAATTATTTAAGTTAAAATATATTTTCAATAAATTTAAATTTCTGAAATTTAAGAATTTGGGGAATTTCATAATAATTCGTCAATTGTAAAATTCGGAAATTATATAATTATAAAGAAATGCGTTATTTTTATTTTTTATCAATTTATGTGTTCAGTATATATATCTTTTTTTTTCTGTATTTTTGGTTAATTCCGTAGTTAATTATTTGAAAATCTAAAAACTAGATACATTCAGCACTACAGTGAAAGAACTCTTGACAAAAATTTCCATCATATATCAGCTTGAACATTTCCAAAAATGTATAGTCAATAGAGCATTTTGCAGGCAATTCTCCATTGAATCGGTCAAAGGTAGCATTTGCTTTAATGATGATTGCCCATCATCAATTTTCACAGTTTCTCTTTCGCTCAGAACGTATTCCCACAAAATTTCCTCCTGTCCAGGTGGTAAAGCCTACTTCAGATCCCATAAGGGAGAGAGAAATACGAAATTCCCTTGTCAAAGAAAGAGAAAAAGAGAGGAAAATCGAGTCCTGAGTGCAATTGAATAGCACTATAATACGATACAACGGTACTGAATACCCTGAATGACAATGAGAGACTTGATTTCAGAATGCGAGCTCATTATTGGGTCGGCTCGTCAAGATTCCGGACCCCTGCTGCCTCACCGGACCTGCTTAATATACACGAACCTCCTTCCGTTTTTGTCAACTACTTCCCTCTCTGGACCACCCTTGGCTCACCCCTGACCTCCTCTCGAATATGGTTCTCGTTATGATCGGGGGTGGTTTATTACTCGCCCACTCTCACATAATTCATGATATGTCCTCTTTTACGGAAAACATTTCCTGTTCGTTGCTATTAACTTAAGTTATGGCACTCATTAAAAAGTCTGCTCAAAATGAAACGTGTGAGAATCTCTCCTCTTCTACTTTTCCCCTCTTACAAGTATATCACTATAAAAATTACTTGAAATTTTTTCAGAAAATTGCTGACACCACCTGTTTTTCGGTGATCATTTAATTTCTTTTAAATTTAATTGATGTTTTAATTAATTTAATTTTTTAATTTAATTTCTAATGCAATATTTCTCAAAAAATTGATAGTGACCATCCTGAATTCAGTTTAAGCAAAATTTTGATAGAACTTGACACAATTTAGACCGGTAGTATATCTGAGTTTAATTGAAATAAAAATATTGTAAACAGCGCCTTTGTTGATGAAAAAAATTAAGTTGACTTTTAGGTTCGGGAAATTACGCTGGCTATTGTGTAGAATATTACTTGACTAAGATTAGATTACCGGATACATAAATTCTGTGCGAAGGGACCGATACATTTGTCTACCCGCTTGGAAACGAATCGAAACTTTTGGAACCCTGGACCACCCTCGGTTCGACACCGTAGCATCCTATTCGACTTCCGTGTGTATAATTGGGAGTGTTTTTCACGCCAACACCCTCCCATATATATTTCAAATCTAACGATGTTTACTTGTCCACTCACTCGCCGGCGCTTTACTCATAACAAAATGCTCCACTACATTCTATTGCAAACATTGCCAATTGTCCATTATTAACTTAAATTATGGCTCTCATTAAAAAGTAGAAAGCTGCACTAAGTGTGTGAACTTTTATCCTGAGAACTTTCCCAGAAGTCTGGTAAAACATATCGATTTTACCTGTTAGAAATTTTTAATACAAAATCTGCAAGTTTGTTAAGATAAATTAAAAATGTGAATCTTTCGATCTAAAGTTCTTAATTCGATTAAAATTCTTTAATCAAAAATTTTTTCCATGAATTCTTAGTAATAGAAACAAAATATGGGCCTCTCGTAAATCATCGCTGTGAGTCTCTCTCATTAACACTTGATAAAGAGCTTTTTTTACCATAAAGCCCCTTCTGTAGTCACTTTTACCGTCTGTCTTCCTTCTCACTGCATTCCTCCTTTACATCTGAATCCGAATATCTTTATTTTAGTAACGGAAACAAAATTCTCTTTAGGAATAGTTATTCCCTGGAGAAAAGTGTCTCCTTTTGTGCTGTCCGTCTTAATTTTTTATCTCCGGGAACAATTATTTCTGAGCAAGTGGAGCTCCCAAAACACGTTTCTGTACCCCTTTTAATGAATTCCTACATTTATATTTTATTATTTTTAAAGCGTTAAATAATATTTTGTATGTAACATAATTCGATTTTTACCATTATTTAAAACTACTTACCCTGTATAAAGGGTAAATAATATCTGTTTTATATGTGTGTATAATACTTTGCGTATCTTGATCTCTTTTGAATTACTTCCAAGCATTTTCAGTTCCTTACACTTCAATCTCTTCATTCTCTCAGATCTTTTTGTTATCTACTCCATTATCTACATTTTATTTCAAACTGAGCGCAATTCCTTCACAATTTCTTCTAGTGCTTGTGTTTTCTGCTCATTTTATTTTTCCTTTTCACATTTAAATCCGACTGTCTGAAACTCTCAACTGACTTACCTTTTTGTGTTTGATTACAAGGTCTGATTATTTCAGTAGGTTGCCTCAGAAATAAGTCTATTCGTTTTCGTACCACAAGGATTAAGAATTTTGCATTCAGCCGAGTAAATGCTTCGATTTAAATTTGATGCGTTTTGTTAGCAAACTCCTTTTGTATTTGTTAATTCAATATTTTTGACTTCGAATTTTCAAGCACTTCTCAATATTTTTAAATCAATCTTTCAGTTTCTATCTCGTATCTAATATAACTTATCTTAGCGATATAATTGTTTTGTTTCAAATCTATTAGATTCATCTTCAGCTTAAAAATACAACGAAATCTTTTCGCAAAACCCGATGGTAAATTTATTCCTAAAAACTTCTTACTTCTTCATGTATTATGCAGTATTTAGTTCTAACTTGAAAAGCAGTTTCGCTTTTATTATTATTTACAAACATCTGATGTAATTCTTCCTCAATAATAGGTAAAATTCATAAACTATAAGAATCCCAACGAACAGTTTGAAAAGACCAAGATCTTTGCACCGGTTTGATGAAAAGAACTCGGTTGTCGTAAAGGGAACAAAAAAAATGTGCAGTAACAGATAAGGGAGGATGTGTGAATCGTGGGGCGCGGATCTGTAACCCTTTTTTTCTCCCTTGTTCCCTGCACCCAATCTCAGGACTACCTTTGCCGAAATTAGTCCGTGGCCGCGTCGAAACCTGCTTCTTTTCTTTCACCCCTTTCTCGTAAACCCTGGCTCCACGGTCATTGGTAATGAATAAGCCCAGTAGACTGACGAAAGGGTAGATCGCGATAAAATCACCACCACGGGACACTATTTGAAAACAACCCCTTTAATCTAGATTCGGTGCTTGCATGATGCTGGCTTTGTGACCGCATCGGAAAGCGTTTCTCCGTATTCCCTTTACCAAATCAAGCCTTCAGGCACACGTGAAATTCGCTCCTTGTCCGATGAACCTTTTTTTATTTAAGATGGGAACGCATAGATCCTAGAGAGAATAGGAGCAATTGCATCTGCACACCTCGCGTAATATTTACTGACAAACCGTGGAACAGAAAATTAAGTTGAGGACTTTTCACCCCTTTCCTGCAATATATTTTCCTGAGGACTCTTGAGAGAAACTATCTCACTTTCAAGGGGATTCGTAGCACGCTAATATATGTAGCGAATTGGTGATGTTTTAACTGTTAACCCTCTAGACATTTATTTTTGACCTCTCTGTAAATCAGATAGAGGAATAAACGCTGATAAATTAAATGTGTTACTAATAAAAATAGTAATTTTTTAGTTAATTTGTAACAAGTCTATATGATTTATATTATACATCACTTGTTTTCAAAACATGATGACTCGATAGGAAAAACTCATACCCAAATTTAAATTCATTTGAATTTTACTCCCTTTGGACTCAACAATTTGTCTGTGTCAAATCTTTCGATAATTACTTCCTAGACCCTGCCAAGTTCCTAGGCTAATTTCAAATTGATAAATCCCTTTTCCATCAGAGCTGGCATCAAATCAAAGGAGTCAATCGCGATTCTATGAGTACTTTTTTTTTGAGAAGCCTTTTCCCGCATAAATTTTATGCTTGAATGAAGCATGAATAATTGAAGAGGGTTATGGTTCGCTTCAGTGGTGTTACGTTTTTTCCCCTTTTTATGACGAAAAAGAAAAAAGATAAAAAATGTTTTCTTAAGCTATTACTGACACTGCACGACATGCAAAAACGTAAAACATGTAATTTTTTCACGTGTGAACAGCAGTGAACTGGCACAAATCAATACTGCGAAATTATCTCTTTTGTTGAAAGAAAATAACTGGCCTACTTTGTGTAAAACATTGCGTTGCGAATATGCCCTGTCAATACTTCTGTTTCTCGTTTTCAATAAATCACGCAGGTCATCGATGTTTTGTTCTTGGAAAAAATATCCAGCCTACTTATTCATTGCTTTAGCTTTTTATTCTGCAATTTTTTATTTTATGCAGTTTTTCCGATTTTTCCAATTTAATCAATCAAATTTAATCTTATAACAAGCGATAAGAAAATTGTTTGGACTACCTCCCACCCTCCCCCTAAATTTCGTAATTTTCTCAAATATTTACATCACTATTCAGGTATCTTTTAAAATATACCTGAATTTAATTTTTAAAAAATGTTCATCTCATTCTGAAAGAGACTAAAAATTTCTTTTACTTCTTCCTACATTTTTAGAAGTTGCTAGAAACAGATCAGAAATACGAAAGGGAAAATATCCATATAAATTATGCGTTGCATAAACATTTCTGATGCATATTGTGATCCACAAACAGAGGCGAGAACAAACATATAATATACAGTAGAGAATGACACGAGAAACATGATAGGGATTTCGATGGGCAGCTCCCCTCGTGTTTTAACCGTTTACAATCATTTTACACCCCTCGAGATTTACGGCCCTTTTTTGAATAGTTTCACCAGAAATATGGCACAGTTACGTGGAATCACTTACGCCTAATATGCTCAATATTTTGCATATGCATCAGCAGTTTTATCGAACGTGGGTGCAGGAAAGCTTAGTCAGTCAACTGCTATTCGAGGAAGTCCAAATTACAATATCGAACATTTAGATTATATACATATAGCGTATGTCGAATACGAACAGTTGCGAGGCATGAAATTATCATTAACCAGGGGAACAGGGGTGGTTTTCTGCCACATGACATCGAGAGTGAAAAATGAACTTTCCTCATACTTTCTCCACAAGCTTGGTCGCACTGAAAAGAATACCTTCCCTTTCACAATACTGTCCTTTTATTTTTCGTGAATTCGCCTCTGTTTCGCCACTAAAAAATTTGTCATGCTTATCTTCCTTTTTGTTTGTTCTGGTATTCTATTTCCCAGAGTTAATTTTATCGAAAAAGTAGAAGTGGTTTGGACGTTTAGATAGTTTTTTTTTAGGTAAATATACTGGGATATATATGTACTTTACTTTTTGCCAATATGAATCATCGTTGACGTTTGAAATGTTAAACGTGTCACGCTGCGAGAATTTAAGAACAATGGGAAAGTTACATAATTGACCCCCCAGAATCTTTCCGATCATTCAAGGGGTTTGTATCATCTTTCATTGAATATCTCCTTGAAATCGGTTACATCTGTTACATAACGGTTCGACGCGTGAAACGATTTTTGATTCACAGTAGCTCGAAAAATTGACACAGTTCCTTTCTTTTTCTGTTCTTAAATAGGAAATTGCTAGTCATCCGCCACCTATTTACCTCAAAAGTCAGAGCACAATAGCAAATGGTCCAGCTCTCAGTCCCTTTGAATGACGAATATATGCCAGAACACTCGAATTCAGTACGCTGATCGATGGTGATGAAAATTAAGGGCAATGATTTCGCAACATTTCACTCTTTCATCCAAATCTCATCCCCTCTACCTATCTAAAGTCACGTGCGGTCACCTGAAAAGCGCGCCTTATGGCTCACGTTTCCATTGGAACAGTAACAATTTTTTGTTACTTGCTCGCTTTTTCTATAAACGTGAACGTCCATCAAGTATGCTTAATGACAATGATCGGATGAAGGACGCAGATAAGGCCCCTAATTAGGGTCCGATGCAAACGCGCTCTCCTGCACCTTCACTTTGTATATGCTCACAATTCCCTATGCACGCCTCCCTTTCCAAGGTCTCTCAACCCTTGACATATGATAATGTCCACCACGTAGAATAGCATGAATGCGTAATTATTCTTAACCGCTGCCACTGAACTCCAACCAGGGGGTGTAACGCGGGGGTCACGCTCTGTTAACGGGGGTGTTTTCTTCCTTCCAAGCCCCCTGCAAGGCTCAAGTGAACAGGATACATTTTACAGCGGAAAAATTATAATAAAAGCTGACACACACAAAGATCAGCCATGGTGGACGTTACAGAAAATCTATTAATCATTTGATTCGTATTTTTACGGCAACTTCGCGCAACACCGGTTTGCACTTATCCTTTCGATACGCCGAGAACTTGTCGATAATTTATTTTCATTAGGATCGCATATGGCAGCTAGTGGTTTCAGGTTTTGTTCATTTTTTTAGAAAATGACTTCATTGTATCTTTAAATTCGTAAAAGTAACATATTGTTTCGAAAAGTCATATCAAAGTTGATAATAAGTTGATAAAGTTCATAAGTTGATAAAATGCATAATCTTTATTGATACTTCTATTTATAGCCACATTACTTCGTCAGGTTCGTAAAATTATGATAGTAACAAACTTCACTGGAAAGATTGATATCCTTATTTACTGCTAAATCCCAATTTCCCAAGCCTAAACTTTCTCCTGTAGTCTATTCAGGATCAATACATCTTTATATAATTTTGAAGATAGAAAATTGCAACTGTAAAAGCTGTATCGTCGTAAATAAACTGGACAATCGACAGTTTCTCAGCATCGGACAAAACCTGAACTCCCTATAGATCGACCATCGCGAATCGCCCGAAACGAACACATAAGGTCTCGACTTTCTTCTGCAAATTTACGACTACCGAAAGTCCTTACGATGAACCGATGCGATTTTACGGCCGGGAATTATGATTGGAACTTGGTATAGAATATAATACCGCCGTGTATATGCTCTCGTTCATGTATATGCATAGATTATACGAGAGCATCAACAGGATCGTTTCTGAGGGACGCGTAAAATTATCCGCAGTTAGTCATCTCGTGGAAAAGGAAAAGCAAAGAGAGCAGAAGATTCAGAAGACTGGTACACGTAGCTTTCTCCGCTAATTGGCGGGGATGACACATTGCCCTTGTAATTGGCCGAATGAGCCCGAGGAAGCAACGAGCCGAGGCGCGAACATACGCCAAGCGAAAGAAAGATCTCTTTCGTTGGCTCATTTGCTCTTTGATTTTACTTCACTTTCTTTCTTTTCTTTCAAGTACTGTTGAGAACGATAATTTCAATCAAAGACTATTTTCAAATAATTAAGATAAGGGGTCGTCCTTTTATTATACGTAACGCCTTTTTTGACCCTTGATTGTTATAACAATGTTGTGTATACACAACTTTTTCACGCAACTGGATGATCATAGTATTATTGACTTTTCATGAAATGATCAACGGACACCTTCCTTCCGCATGTCCTTGAAAATATCCTGAATTTCCTCCCTACGTCTTTGTGCACAAGCTGGTGATCTTAAACCGTTTCTTAACACTTCGCCGTGCATAAAATCGCGAAGCAGTCATGTCCCGGACTTATGTCCCATTTGCCATTATTCACAATTTTCTCGGCGGAGTCTCACGGCCGCTTTTAGGCGGGACTTTGTAGGGTTTGCGGTCATCCTCAGACGCGGATTTAATTCGATTGCGTCACGGTGGCCAATGATCCATCTTTTCAGCCCCTCGACCGCCGATGTCGACCAGCTCTTCCTCGTCGAGGAAGGAAATTTAAGGCGTCACGGGATATTAGGCCCCGTTCACTGTTTGATCCGGTCATTGGGTCCACCGGACCCCCTCGAGATGTCCACGTCCCAGAGTATTTGTCCGCGAATCCCCGAGTGCATATTCATTACACAACTGGAAATACAACCGGCCCGTGCCGCCAGGTATGGTCAGAACTCTCTATAATGGCGGACACTGGGCCGTTGACAGTTAAAAAGTGCCTTGAATTGTCCAGCGTCAGTGAAACATCAACGGAGATTGATTCAAAGAAATTTATATTGTTCACTGATCATTGGAGACTTCTTCCCGAAAGCTGATTTGATTGATACTAGCAATTAAATTAAGGTCAATAGCTTCAAGTGGAGAGATGATGACCTTACGAAACTCCGGGGGCTTGACATTATTTAGATTGACTGACATTTTTCAAGATATTCACCTTAACGAATTTCATTATGTATAAAGTGCATATAGACATTCTTGGACGAATTTATTAATTATATTAGCATTCGGTATTATTCTCCCATGTCAAATCCAGAAAAACCGTTATCAACTACCGAGAGTCCGTTTGATATTTTTTATATTCAAATTCTTTTCAATTCATAAAAACTACGATTCTCTAATTTCAGTATTCAGATATTTACAAGTCAATATTCTAAATCCCACGGACCCTGAGATTTTTTCTCCACTCTACGCGGCGATTTGAGGTCAAAGATCGTGACTCCGACCTTCCCTAGTTTCAAATTTTTTTGAAACACTATACGAATATTTCTTACACTCGGCTTGAATAGAAAAAGTGAGGAAAAATTTATTAATCGAAATTTTTTGAACAGCACCGAGCTTGTAAGTAAGAATAAGTATCAAGATTGATTGATATTAAATGAACTTCCGTTCCCATGAGCCTCTTGTCGTCTCTGGAGCGTGGCGGAGTTTTAAAGACTCAATGTGGACTTGTAAGAGGGACCTCTTATTATTATATATTGACTTCTAGTTTCAACAGGTATACATTTTCTAATGCATCATGGAAACATTCTATTTTAGAAAAGTCGACGCGAAATTGGAAAAACGCGCCTCTGGAAATTCTTTTCATTTTCAGAGCCAGAAGAGATATAAATCCTTAAAGAATGACTTGCAGAACTTAAATGCCTTTCGTATTGTGACTTCTGCAAGAATAGAAAAATACAAACGCCAAGAAACTGTCATCGTTCTTCAATTATTTGCAGTCTATAAATAGAGATACAAATCATCAGTTGTTTCACTCAAAATGTCATGTTTCAAATTTGACGTAACTAAAGCGTGGTATTTTTACTTTCATTCAAATTAGAAATTGAAAATATTAAAACTTAAATAAAATTAAATAAATTGCAGTGAAACTAATAAAAGTAAAGTCCATGACAGTCTAATTTTGGTAGGAGACATTAAAATCATTATTATCTGACCAGAGAGAATTTCTAGTAAAACGTTTCCGTTGAGGCAAAAACTTATTTTCTTAATTTGACGAATTTTCCAGGACAGGAAACATAATTTTCCTGTCACCACGTTTACCGAAAGGAGGTTTTCAGAATATATGCACAAAACATAAAATGAATGCAGGGGGGATGTGTCCAACACTAATCACCGTCACAGACGCATCTGTGGTCATGTAACCCTCCTCGTGTTACATACCCGAGTGCTTTCCCCACACGCGTACTTCTCTGGAATTCAGAATACGTGATCTTGATCGCAAAAAAACAGAGCATTAGTGTCGAATCAAATTTAAATTTCCCACGAATTGCAGATTTCAAATTCTTCCCTTACAAACAGATTTTTAAGGTTCTTTTTTTTGCCAAATAAATGAGATGACCTATAAACCTATCTCAAAAGTTTTCTCGATTCATTAATCTCCATTTCTCACGCAAAAAATACGCCGATCTAGAGTTTTTATTTTGATAAAAAAAAAACAATATGGAAAAAGTTTAAAAGTTTCTGATGATCATAAATATTTGACTAGAGGTGATGGGTCATTTACTTGTCACATTTAATTTTTTTTAAGGAAAATAATGGACTTGTAATATTTGTAGATAGACAGACGCATTTGGAAGGGACTAATAAAAAATTACGAAATGTTCAATACCAAATTTACGAATTAACGAAAAAAAAATTACTGAATAGACTGACTAATAAATATATTTTCTGAGTTATAAAATGTCCTAATTATACAATTAACGTATTATTATTGTAAATTCTCGAAGATTAAATTTGTGGAAATTTAAAATTGCTCATAATAAGTAAATAATTAGTATAAAAAATATAAAATATCTATTTTAATAATTATTAATTAATAAATAATTATTTGAATTAATTATGAAACACCAAGGGGTATGAAATACCAAGTATAAAATATTATTAGTATAATTGTTTATTTTCAGCAATTTTAAATCTTGGTAACTTTTAATTCCGGATATTTTTATACTCTGGAATTTAAACTGAATTAAATCATTTCAATGATAAATTATATATTTTACTAAACTTGTAATAAATGTTCTATTTTAAAAGGGAATAAAAGCACAAAGAATTAAAAATTACATACTACGATTCTTCCAAAAATTTAATATAAAAAAAAGTAATAAAATCGCATTAGTGATACACATATGATCAATGATATTAATGATAATAATTCCCGCGGAATAATTTTCATTTGATTTCCCTCGTTTTCCTATAAAATGTGTATGATTACATAAGAACGTAGTTTTAGTAATGGTTTATGGTTTACATGCGACCCCTAAAATATAAAATCCTAGGGTGCGGATAGCTAAAATCCCTTAATTCGGATCTGGTCCCCATCAACCGGGTGAAGGATGGATATAAATCATATATGAGCTACCGAACCATGCATGCGGTATGTTTCAAAGGGTCTTGGCATCGGACGGTAATAAAGCGCAAAAAACAACCGTCGAGTTTTTCATCCCAAACTACAGTTTTTCTTTTATTTATGATATTTACTTGCTTATTTACCAGTCAGCGAACGTATGGGAGTTTCGTCGATTTGACGGCGGTTAGCAATGTCAAAGAGGGTGGCTTAAGTACCGTCGAAAACACGACCGTATGTTGTCTGTTTTTGCTGAGCTGCTAATGTTTTATTACCCTTTTTCCGAATTCAGCCGCGTGTATTACTACTCGCGTGTATTAGTAAAATTGCTATCAAAGATATCCCAAATACGAAAATTATTGTGTAATCATTAATCATCAATTTATCTTCTCTACTCAGAAGGCTATTAGATTTAATTCATAATTACCCATAAACATCTCGAAAACCAAACAGTATCATGTATCATGAGCAACGCTTTTCATCCTAATCTAAGAATAATTTTGGATCCAAAAGAGCCGAGAGATTAAAAAAATGGAAAACATGCAAAAAACAATGAGGGATTACAGGACGTGCAGGACACCGTCGTACAGTCCCATGAGATTTGATTTTTACAGGCGAGCAAGTTTACCAGGCCCGCCTAATAATTCTTTCGAGGCGTCAAGACGTGTTCGTGTCACAGCGTCGCGACGCCCGCGTCTGTCTCTCGTGCGCCCACGAAAAGCCCGTCGCACATTTTATTGCCACTGCCACTGACGCTGAGATTAACTGAGCTTGTAAAAGGCTGTATAAATAAAATCCGAGAAATAATTATTACGAGAGATTGGTGGCAGGACCACGCGAACCACAAGGTTTATACCTCGTAGTCAGCTGTCGACACTCTGTCCACATGGCTTTTAGCAGTGATATCAAGTCTGAACGATACGAAGCCACGAAATGCTAATACTAATATTAGCGTCGTTAGCATTCGTCGTTATCTTATTTTGACCCGTAATTTCCTTTTTCATTAAGTGAATCCGCACACACGACAACCGACTGTACTTTATGAAAGGAACACGAAAACAATTAGCATATAATTTGAAAACAGGACATTTTTCTTCTTACTTTTCGATATTTTGTCAAGCTTCGAAAAATTTTTATCTAGAATGATACAAGATAAGAGAAGGTTATCAAAAAATTATTTTTACTCTTATTTTGAGAGTGTTTTAGAATATAAAGTTAATGAGAAAAGTATTAATTTTATATAGCCCACACGAGCACGTGAACTTAAATATTGGCATTGACGTAAATCTTCCTAACCCATGCAGTGTCCCCTGGGACGATTCCCCATTCTAGTAATCCGCTAGGCCATACGTCTTACTTTTTTTGAAGAGAAAAAAGATATTTGATAAAAAAAAGTATCGGAATTCCCTTCCACTGCAACTGCTATGTATATATTCGTCGTATGTGTTGGAGAGTGTTGACAATAGAAGGGATGCTTCTTATGGCGCGACTCCCAATTTGCGGTTTACCACTTCTGTCCTTTAAATATAGTTCTAAGCGAAACGCCCCGTTATTTGAAGAAAAAATTGTATGGTATGATATATTCTGTTTGTAGGTTTCGAATATCCAGGAATTTTATTACAAAAAATTATCTCTTCTGCAAATAGTTAGACTCAAATATTGAACTATAGAAAATAGTAGGTAATAGATTAAAAACCAATAAATATCGAGGTCATTTGCATATATAAATTGTATTAAATTTCGCACAGATGTTCTTTTTCCAACTGTCGCGTGCACAGAAAGATTTTCTATATATTATGATACTCTATCAATGCATCGATGCACTCTAAATCTGAATCAGCGATAAGTGTACCATTGATTCCAATTAGCGTATAATCACTGATGAATCAGCGAGATTTCATTGATAGAGAGCGTTACATTGGTTTATCTGCGTATAAACGCTGATTCAGATTAGAAGAGCAAGGACTAATGTTCATTTCCCAACTGTTATACACATGCACAGAATGATTTCCTAAACATTACGATACTTTATCGATGCATCGATGCAAGTTTATTTCCGATCTGTGCGTGTGCAGAAATGTCTCTTGCTCAATTGTACACGTGCACAGAAAGATTTTCTAAACATTGTGATATGGATTTATCGATGCATGCAAACTTCACAAATGTGCGAGCAAGTGTCGAAGCAACGATGCATTGATGCGTTATCATAATTCCGTTGATTCCGTAGATTATTCAGATTAACAGAATTGGACACATGCATCGATAGGATATCACAATATTTAGAAAATCTAAATGTAATAAACGTGTATACCTATACAGTTGGGAAATGAACATGGGTTGATGCATCGTTGCTCAGTTTAACTGATTCATTAGTAGATTATAATAATATTTAAAAAATCGTTCTGTGCATTCATATTCATTTATAAATTATACCAAGTCATTTGCGTGTACATTATATTAAATTTCATACATATTTTTCTATCAGTGCTGCGTAATATGCGTGCGTATCAAAGATACATTGTAACGGACATGTAAAAAAGTTAACTCTTAATCTGGATTCACCTTGGAGAGCGGTAACTTTGGAAAGGAACTATCGCGAATCTAAGGATGAAACGAGATCCCAGAGTGAATGAAAGAAGCGGAAAGATTTTGAAAGTAAAGGAGTCGTTGTAAAGTTCGTAACGGAGAGGATACTTGACACCCCTGTGTAACAAAATCCGTACCGCTGAATAGCAAGGAAAGAACTTTGAAATTGCCAATTTTAAGAAAAGGGAAGAGGTTGTTACCACTTCTAAATATTGTTATTCTTCGTTGCTAAGAGTTGGTATATGTAACTCTTGATAGGGGCTGTTTTTGTCATTAATAAGTTTGCATTGATCGTTAATATCTTCAGATTTTTTGCTAACTTTGCAATGATAAATATCAACAACTATCAATAAAAACTCTTGGCAATGGTAATTAACAACCCCTTAGTTTTTTCTATTCTATTCTATTCCATTCTACTTTATTCTATTCTATTCTATGAAAATTTTCTATTCGAATTAAATCTATCCGTTGCTAGCCGGTCAGCTGAATTTGGCAGAATAGTAGAGCTTTCATGTCTGAATTTTGACATAATCTCTATGATGCGAAGTCTTCTATCTTGAAGAAGCAACAACTTGAGATTAAAAACAAACGAGGTTCCCTCGGAAACGGCGCCTAACGCAGCATCCAGCTCGTTATGAGGCCAATGAGCGTCTAATGAGGGTGGAGCTTGCGACGAGATCTCCACCTACTCTTAAAACGCTCTATTTCTCGTGTCCACATCGAGTGGGAATCCAGAAGAAGAGCTTTAAGTACATCTTAACTCGCTAAAGTCAGTTGGCATCGTGCCGCCCTAAGCACGAAACGCCGCGTGAAATAATTTCAGGAGATAACTCTCTCTGGCTCTCTCTTTCTCTTACTTTCTCTCACTCTCTTAGTTCTCCACCCCAACTGCAGTTAATTGAATCGCGATTCGACTAATTCAATTACCCGTGAAATACTCCCCTCGTAATTCAATTCCGGTCCTAATTCGGACCAGAATATGTTTCGCACTTTACGCTTTGCACTTTACCCCTCGAAACGAACGCTTGATTATAACGAGAGGACTTAATTTACACAAATTTACATCCGAGTTTTCAAATCCGGTATCAGAAATAAGTGATAAAACCGGCACACGATCACTTTCTAATGGCCTAACAAGTGCGACGGCTCGTATAAAATGTGCACCGGCAGTTGTTGCACGCGTGCGTCGATTTTTAAAATCGCGGAAGGCGCGCTCAATCCGACTTACAAAACTGCTAAAGCAACTTAAAACTTGAAACTGATTTACGCCCACATGATCTGGTTGATATCAAGCAAAGTGCGTGCGCGATTTAATTTTAGTGAATTTATAGCTGAGGATTTATATTGCAGTGTTTTAAACTGTCCGAAATCACGAAGACTCCAATGTTTTGTGTTGAAAGATTATGGTGTGTTGAACTGTGCTGAGATATTTATGAGGTTTGAAGAAGTGGATTAAGGAGTGAATATATTTGGTCATTTTTTTAAGACGAGAAACATAGGGAAAGAGAATCTGCAATGTTAAACGCAGATTTAAATCATGGTACAAATACTTCTGTGATTGTGTCCCAGATACAGAATTCACATGCCCCGCAAGATTTTACTGTGTCACGTTTATTGTCAACACCAAATCATACATTAGGTGAGTTATTACAACTTAAAGGAAGTGCAAATAACGGCCGACAATTTGATTTAAGTTTAAAAGTGAAATCTTTTCAGGAAGACAATGAATATTGACGATTATTATATGTGTGACCAAATAAATTAATCAGGCCAGCATTGAGTATGCTCGACAGTTAAAGTTTATATCAACTTTTTAAAAGAATTTAAATTGCATAAAAAGAAAGAATCTAAAATGGGAAACTTGACAATAATTAAATAGAGCGTATCAATAACAATCGACAATCAATTACATGAATAAAACCGAAATTAATAAGGCAAATAACATTCGCAGAAAATAGATAAAGAATAATTCTTAAACACATTTCATGGAGATTACATAAAAGTACTCACAAATCAGTTGCTTTAAATGTTGAGAGAAATGAGCGAAAGCGAAGAGTCACTGTGATCCTAAAAGTCGAAAACGATGATCAGAATGATTATTAAAAAGATTCGGACATCCTCTTTACCTCGCATTTCCTCGATCCATGAATTTGTCATCATAATGATATATCATTATATATATCATTATATATATCATATCAAAGATCAAGTTATGTAATAGTGGTAACAAATTAGCAGTCTTTTTTCTTGATTTATAATTTATTGAGCTAAAATACCCGAAAATAACCCAAATGTTAATCACACTGTTAGAAATATCTTGAAAATTCAACAATTTTTCATTTACTGTGATTGAAAATTCAATTACTTCTGATTAAAAATTCAACTATTTTGTTGAAAATTCAACAATTTTGTTGAAAATTCAACTATTTTTAATTGAATATTCAACTATTTGTTATTTAAAATTCATTCAGTTACGGTAATTGTATAAAACTTCAACTAAAGTAATTGAAGTTTTTTTTAACAGTGCAGTACTTTTTTCTTCATTCGACTTTGTATATATTTATAAATGAAAAGCGTCTGTGCACTAATGTTAATACATTTACATTGTATTTAATATACATTTATTAACTTTAATACACAAGATTATATAGCTTTTCATATATACAGTTTATGAAATTTCATACAGGTTTATCTAACAGTTTTTTATTTATTTTTTAATTTCTTAAAATTTTCCTGGTTTATTATATAATCGCTAAAAAAAACAGTAGAATTTCACTGACAATCAGCGACTAACTTTTCAAAAGTCACTGAAATTTCAGTTCCTTTTTTCACTGATTGTCCGACAAGAAGACGACCGTGCGGAATCAGCCCTCACGTTACTGAAAATTCAGTAAAATATTTCAGTAGATTTTAACTGATTCGCAGTCGATTTTCAGTGATTAAGATCTTGAAAAATGAGATAATAATAAATCCCTACTAAAATTTTCACTGGTTACTGAATCAAATCAGTAACGATTAGTCAGTATAGTCTCTGATTCTCAATCGATTTTCACTGATACGTCGGTCTTTAAGCTATTTGAATTTAATATAAAAAATTATAATTATTCCAAATAAGGTTTTTTTTTTGTTTTTTAATAATAATGTGCACTTAATATAACCTGAATTTCAAACAGGTTCTAACTATGTGGAACAAAATATCATTTCTAGACTTCAGAAACGACTTATTTGATTAAATCTGGTTTTCACTAATTTTGAAAAAAAGAGACAAAGTAAGATATAATTAAAATTCTCGAATTTTGATTTATATTTGTCAATTAAAATAAATATTTTATATTTAAAAGTTTTAGTCTTTTTTTAAAGCCATTTATGACTGAAGTGAGATTAGATTAGGCTGTTTGACCATCAGATTATTAAAAATTGTATTTAAAAAGGTGTTCTCAAAATATTCAGGAATATTTACTAAACAAAATTATTCAATTAGATTCAAGAGCACTTAGGCTAATCCTATTATGCTTTATCAACATTATTTTTAGTAAATCGTGTTATGCAGAGATAATTTTTTGTTTGAGCCGATATGAATGTAAAATTGCCCAATTCGTGGTATTTTTATACTCCAAACAGTTAAACTGACACGTTCAGATAAACAAAGACAGTTTTTTTACTACCGTGTCCAAGCAAACATATATTTATTCATATATTTGTATTTCGCCCTCTTATTGTTTTTACAGAATATATTAATTTTCATTTTTCAATAAAAAAAACACTGTCTCTCCTCTCCAAAACGCAAGCACAAGATAAACTCTCATTGGATACATTCACCACAATAGTACAACCTAGAAAAAAATTAAGAAAAAGAACCATGGCCTTTTTGAGAAAATTGAGTTTTACAATTTTCAAAAAGTACTATAATCAAAAAGAAAGATTAGTTAATTTTTTCATAAATTGCATTACGAGTTTGAAATGTTCAAATACTCATAACTTTGTCAAAAAAAAATTGCCTGCATGATTTAACATGAATTCGGTGGTAATAAAAATTCAATTTTTGGCACAGAACTTGAGAATTTCGTTATTTTTGCATAATTTATTTTTTATACTTTTATTTGAAAATCACGCATGTTTGCTTCTGAGCATATTAGTCACTCGATTTCATCGAAATCGTTCACTTCCAGTCATGCTGCTCACATTATACCGCGTTGCTGAACTTTCAAGTACAAATAAGTCAAATACAGAGAAGTCATTGAAGGATTGCCACAAGATTTTCCAACTCGCTTCTGTTTTTCTATCCGTCGTGGCATCTCGTAAATTCGTTCTTAAATGCCAAGTGACTTGAAGCAATTTTGAAAAACTCCCACGTAAAATTCATGCTAAATTAATGTCCTGCATCTTCATGTTAAAATTCGTTTTGCATAAGTACATTCAGTTAAAAATATCACCGAAGCAGTAAGCAAAAGGAAGCTTTTATCTTTGTATAAGTTATGTAATTGTAGAATTATGTAATTATACTGATATCTATCTGCATCTAACTCAACTGAAAATATGTTCCTCAACGAATACAGAAGACGTTGGACATTTTAATGGACTTGATAATGTACATTATAAAAAACTAAAGGCTTGTTTTTTTCTGTTCAAAGATTGCGGCGACAGTCCATCTGCCCCCGGAAGTAGAAGGCCTAGAAGAAGTAGAACAACATTTTCTGCACAACAATTGGCTGCATTAGAAAGAGTTTTTGAAAGAACTCATTATCCAGATGCCTTCGTCCGAGAAGAATTAGCGACAAGGGTTTCACTCTCGGAAGCTAGAGTACAGGTATTTAAAATGTTCAATAATAATCATATATAACTTGTGATTGAATTATTGAATACTTCGGAATACTTCAGAAAGCTTTCAGTGACTTAGGTAATTAATTGCAGAGTGATAATAATGCCTCAGTTGAAACAATTCTCAGAAGAAGAAGAAAAATGATCTCTGTCATGACGAAGACATTCCCCTTGTCTCAACACGATCAAGTGGAATTGGGTTGACAGTGGAATATTTTCTGTGGTTGAGGGAGAAGTCGTGACGAGACGAGGGTGCGAAGTCGTAAATATCCTGCAGGATCAGTTCCCCGACGATTACATATAGGTAGTTTACTCTTTGACACGGTGGTCCAAAGACTCGAAAGTTTCGTGGATGTTGATGATTCGAAGATCGAGTTTGAGAAGCAGTGGCTTTTGGACGGATACGTGGACCGGAGACGGGACAGCGTGACGGCTCCTGGCAGGCGCACAAGCTACAGAGACAGACGTACCGACAGACAGACGGATAGGCAGACAGAAGGGTGTACGCAGTATGTACGCACACGTGCTGGATGAGCGTTATGCTATGCCAACCACACATGCTGGAGACATATAAGCGGTCCCGGCAAGCTAATCATAGCTCTTTGCCTGACAACCTGTCTCCTCCGATTTTCTGCCTAGCTGTCCGCAACGTCCTCCGAATTTTCTCCTTTATGCAAGATGCACACCACTTATGCACAACTACTGACATAATAGCTGATATTTCAAAAACTAGCTGTGAATTCGATCTAGGTTGTTTCATTTAACTATATTTTTATTGTTTTGTGCTCATTTGTTGAGCACTTTGCTTCCTCATTATGATGAAGTTGCAAATGCAATTGCTCCCGGTAATAAGACGTGTATTGAAATGAATTAAAATGATTTCGAAATTTTCAAAAACGCAATTGCTTTGAATTGAAAGCGTTATGAATTTGAGTTAAATTTTCAACACTTTAATCCAGTTTAATTCTGCAGGATTGAATATTATATTGAAATGTTGATAATTTTATTTTGAGAGAGGGATTAAATTGACTGCAATTTTCACAATTGCCTTAGAAAATTAAGCAGAATTAACTTGATTTCAAATCCATCACTCGCGTTAGAATTGGAATGTGTTCATTTTTGGTCGCAGAATTTAACAGGATTGAAATGAGAACAAACGTATATCGATAAAATTAATTGAAATGTTTTCGTTCAGAAACGAAATTGCTTTGAATTAAAAGAGTAGAAAAATCGCCCATATTCCAACTACTTTCTATTCAGTTTAATCCACTCCTTCTTACCGGGCTTCCTCGAGAGGAAGCATTAACGATTTTTTTAGTTATTAAAAAATATATTTAATTCTATGCTCTAGAAGCAGAACATCTTGCATCAATTTTGAATTAGTCTAATACCAACATTCTAATCAATTTTCAAGTTGTGTGTGTGGGTGGATGTCGCCAAATATGACTTAAATGATTTTTTACGTTACGAAAAACCTTTTACCTTCTTACATTAGCTTTGAATTTTGGTTATTTGAAATCAGATATAAGAATGGAATTTTTCAAAAGTTAAAATAAAAGCATAACTTCCTTAATGTTCAATTAAATGCATTAATCTTGCAGGTCAATCGATTCGTCTCGACACAAGGAATCTTTCATCCCTTTATGTAATAAGCTTTGAATTTTCATTATTTGAGAACTTATAATGGAAAAATGAATTTTGCAAGAATGATAAATGTAGATAAAAATTTTTTAATTCAATATTTTGAAAAATCCTTGAGCTCGCTTTAAAATATAGGTGGTGCAAATAAATCCTACAAATTTTATCAATTTATTTATCATTTATTTATTTATTTTTGTCTTCAAGTTATATGACAAAAAACGTGACATCCATCCATCCACCATACATACACACATATACATATGCATATATACATGCATACATCCGGACAATTGATTAGAACTTTGTATTAGAAATTTATCAACTGAAGAAAGTTTAATTAAACTATTTTAAAGATATTAGAAAATGACCACAAAGCTTCCTCTATGAGGAAGCAAAAATAACAAAAAATCTCCAGAATGGGACATTTAGATTGAAAATAGCATATTATGCAATTATGTACTTTTAAAAATAACATTTATTAGTTCACGTGAATTTTTTACACCTGGGAGACAGAAGTCTATATTTCGATTTATTGAAATAAATCCAGTGCCGGATTAAGCCAGCGCGGGGCCCGTAGCAAATTATATCAAGAGGCCCTTGATTTGCTTTAGGTTTTTAAGTTTAGGGTGTTAAATAAAACACAAATGTTACAAATAAACTTTTCTGGATTTAATATGAGCAAATTTAGAGATAATACCATCCATATCGATTTTTCTAAGCAAATCATATTCTATATTCATCAAGATGAGATGATTTAGACGTTCTTGACCCATCGTATTCCTTAACTCATTTTTAACACGCTTTAATGTGATGGGTGCACGGGGCCCTCTTATGCGCGGGGCCCGTAGCATTTGCTACTCTTGCTACGTGGCTAATCCGCCACTGAATAAATCTATGTATAGTATACTCTCTTAATCTGAATTAGTGATGAGTAGGTATACCACTGATTCCATTCAGCGTATATATATATATGCTAATGAACCAGTGAATGTCACACCCTCTATGAATCAGTGGAATTTTGCAGATTTGTATGCTTTTAAAAGACTTCGTGCTAAAAACGAATTTTAAAGTTTGTCGTAGAATTTTAAGGAATTTCGAAGTTTTTCATGGAATTTTAAGCGTTTTCAAGAGATGTTAAAAGGATTTCCCGGAATTTTAAGACATTTTAAAGAATTTTAGGGACTGTAAGAAATTTAAATGTGAAATTTTAATGGAGGGAGTTTAAAAGGTTGACGTTATTATTTTCACTACACATCGCGATCTTAAAACTTTTCAAATTGAACTCGTTTGCAAACTGTAAAAATATTTTTTAATAGGTATCTTCTATTGTCAAAACAATAATGTCATGGTACAAAAAAATAAATAAGCAGCAAGAAGCATACATTTTCACTAGTAGAAAATGATTAAAAAAATTATATCTAAATGTAAATGAAGACATTGAACAAATGACACGCTTTTTGAAGCGTTAGACTGTTAAATTCGCTAAGTGCCTAGTAGGTTTGAGAAACCGCAGTTTGTATATAGCATAAGCCATAAGGGGATAAAGGGGTGATAAGTCACCATGGGGGTGTGGTTTTCTTGTTAAATCCGTTACGTAATGCGATTCGACGTGGTGGTCGTTGAGGGGCTAGACGGTTGTAATGCAACCGTGAACTCATTTGTACCTTGTCACGCTGTTGCACGCAATTTGATAATATAATTCAAGACATTTGTATGTTAAGAAACGAAGGTGGTCTTGGTCTTAGTCCACGCAAGCAAGTTCCAGGTGACGACAATTACAGGGGGAAAGGATGATATACATAAGTGAAAGAAAGTGAATAAAAAATTGTACATCTGGTTAGAACATAGCATGTCAATTATGAATATAATTAGACCTCTTAAACGAGGGAGACACGCGCCAGAAATTGAAACTTCCGCAAGTTTCGATGTTACAAGAGAGTACTATGTAGTCGTAATCTATTATTAATATTATAATTATACCTTTATGTCAAGTCTTTTATATAAGATTTGATAAAAGAATATATATCTTTATTTTTCTAATTTACTTCTCAAAAACAGTTTTCTTTTTAAAGAAATTTTAAATCTAAAGTTCCTTTTTTGCCTATTTTTTTCAGGTATGGTTCCAAAATAGAAGAGCAAAATTCCGAAGAAATGAAAGAAGTTCAGCTATGAATAGAGGAGTATCGACAAACAGAGAAATGGAGGCAGCTTTGCCTTTGAGGCCAATTAGAGTAAATCACAGCCATGAGAGCAATTCAGAACCCCTTCAGTCTCCACAAATTGCTCAGTATCCCTATAGCGATTATTGGAGATCTCCACAACACTATGCCACAGTCCAATCGACAACTAGCTGTCATGGATTTGTCAATGGAAATCTGGGAAATATAGGACTCAGCACATATCATCAACCGGAAGTTCATGCCACTCTGGAAACCCCTTCAATGAACAGCTTAAGTGCACTTAGACTGCGAAATCACCCTTATGGTGCCGCTTATTCTGCGATGCACGCTAGTATGTGACACCCCTTGATATATGAAGCCTTTTTATCCAAAGGAACTTTATCCACCATCCAAATCTCTTTGCTTTCTTCCATCTCGATGATCGCAAATCTACTGAAACCAAAGGACTCGGCTGTAAATTTTTTGTGCAATATCTTACAACCTTCTTGTGCCTCTGCAAAAATTCCCAATATTTACATAGCATCGGTGCGATGTGTAAAACATCCTATTTGATGTATACATTTTAACAGTATAGCAGTACATAATTTAAATATTTTCATTTTTAATCTAAAAATTCGATTTCTTCATTTTACTCAACAACTATTGAACTTGGAATTTTTTCCCTCGGTATAATTAATCAATTTTTAACTAGAATTATGCGTACAGAGCGAGAAAATATCTAGTTCAAATATTTTTTAAGTAAAATGAAATTATTCAATTTTGAAGTTAGATTTTGAATTCTTCGTTTTATGCAAAAAGTATCGAAAATAAATATTTTTTTGATCTTTAGGCAGTCTTATATTTGAAAAAAGATTAGCGCTACAGAGCAAAAAAATATTTATCTATAATTTTCGTCGAGTAAAATGGAGAATGGAATTTTGAGCTTAACACTTGGGTTCAACGCCCTTAAAAACAAATATTTTGAAAAATTTTCAATAATTTCACTGATATTATAGGCTTCACTGATAGATTTCGCTTATTTCCTTGTTTTTTTTTCTTTTTAGAAAAAAAATTCCTCTTTTTTACATTTATTTCGTTTTTTTCTTAATTACGAACTGAATCAATAAAATCTATAAAATTAATCTTTTTTTATGTCAATTCAACTATACTGGTGAAAATTTAGTTTTTTATTTGAGAATTCAATCATTTTTAATTGAAAATCCATCTTCTGATTGAAAAGTAAACTATTTTTTCAAAAAGTATTTCAAATTGAATACGAGTACAATACCCGTATTAAGTTTATTCTAAATAATTTATTATTATTATTATTCTCTTATTTTCGTAAAAAAATCACTCTACTTACCCTGTTTTGAGAGCATTTTGAGTTGTGAAGCCTGTGATATTTTCAATTAATGAGGATTACTTTCTTTAAAAAGATATTTTAATTCCATTGTTGTTGATAAAAACAATTAAAACTTTACCTTTTGATTGGCATTTGTCTCAAATCTTTAATATATTTCTTTGAAAAGCTTAATTTATTTAATTTTATTATTTTATGCCGTTAAAAATTTAGTAAGAACAGTTCTGAAAAATGTTATTGCATTAAAGGGTTAAAAGGATTTTTCAACCAAAGTGATGTTAAGTGGTACACTAATTATTAGACTTCAAAAGGACTGAAAAAACAGGGTAATTTAAAATTGGTACTATTAAAGAAATAACAAATTATAATACGTACATATATATATATATTATAAGATTGTTATAAGTTTAACAGTAGGCATCACAACGAAGTAAGTACTTTATATTATGTAGAACAGTGATAATAAAGAAATGCGATATAAACATTAAAATTTAAAGTTCTCATAATCTGACAAAAAAGCGTCTTAAAGTTGTAAATATTATAATACAACTTTATAACGGTTTGGCACATGATTAGAATAGTGTAAAATCGAAAACACCGTAATGAAATCGATTTTTAGTCTTATTATAGGAAGCTACGAAGAAGCTGTAATAAACTTTAATAAACATTTGACGAATTCCGTATCAAATGAGTATAACACAAAAAATGCATTTAAAATACAAACATCCATATATCTTTTTTCTAAACATCTTCTAGAATCTAGAATCTAAATTCACCTAGGGAAAATTTGGAATCTTTTTTCTTTTTAATTTTTTAATACTTCATTGTCGAAATTCTTTCATTTTTCAAATTTAAGCTTGGTCCCTCTCCTATTTTATATTTTCATAAATGAAAAAAAATTAGAAAACTAAATTTTATGATTCCTTTTAAGAAAGCTTTCTTTAAGTACAACAATTTTTGACATTCATATGTTTTGTTTACAAATTATCATTCTTTATATTCAATAAAAAACAGTGTGCATAAAACTACTTACAATAATTAGAAAGTAAAACTCTTATTATTCTTTGCAAAATTCAAAATCCTACCAAAAACTATCAGAATTCAATGTCATTCCTAATAAATTGTAAGTTTTATAAAATTGTCAAAAATTATATTTCAGCACTAAGAATATAAAATATTTTCTACAAGAAGAACTAGTTTGCGTTATTTACTTCTAGCGTGAATACGTATTTTATACTGCATCACAATTCACAATTTAAATATCGCTAATTATATAATATCATGAACTTTAGCTTGAAACACCTAGAAAAAGTAGCAATAAAAATGTTTTTGCTCATTTGACGCAGAATTTCAAGACCCCCCCCCCCCCCCCTAAAAAAAGATCCTTTCCTTCTCAGTTTCATCTAAACAATTGTGTAAATCGGAATGATTTTGTACACTAGCCAAAATTTAACTTCTTAATTTCTCAATTAAATCTTAAGATAGAGCAAATCTTATTCAATTTTTGATTTTAAGCAATGATTTTGAATTACCTGACATTGAAAAATAATCTTTAAACAATTTTTCTAAACAGTTGACTGTACATTTTGCACAGCATTGCTCCAGTCGACTTTAGAAGGTACAAGGTAAAAGGCGGGAGCAATTTTGCTGCCACAAGGACATTGACACCCTGAGATCCAACTAAATGCACCCAACTTTGAGTTGCATTTCGGACAGTTGAGCTTCCCCTCCACGTTGTGCGTTATGTCTGGCATCCAGGCCAAAGGTTCTATGAAATAAGTCTTGTTGCATACTTCAGTTATTTTCTCCTCTTCTTGTTTCGCAGATTCTGGCATCTGAAGATTTATTATCTGCTTCGACGGTTTGTCTTGACGTTTAGTACTCACATGTCGCCAAATCTGCTTCTCTTTTGGTGCGTGAGGTAAAATGTTGCTAGCCTTTGCCACAATTCTTCGACACTTTTTACAACGATAAACTGTTGGCTCTGGCCTAACGGTAGTCAAAGCTGGATCAGATTTTATTAGGTCCATGAAGTTCTGGGGCAAAATTTTAGCTTTCCTGACCTTATCAGCTGCGATTTGAAGCCTGTACAATTTAAATTGGATGTTGGTATTATCTATGCTAAAATCCATGTGCTCGTAGAGTTTCAGCTGAGCTAGGAATCCAGGGTTCGGTCCTACAAATCGCCTTTTCTGTTTGACAGTCTCAAAAGCTTTTGAGAAACTCAAATTGTATTTCTTCATCATGAAGGCGATGACTAGAGTAGCCGAACGGGAAACTCCGAAATAACAGTGTACGAGAACTTTACCACCACGTTCCAAAGCATAGAGAATAAATTGATAGGTATCTTCAAAATAGGTCAGTAAATCCTCTCGAGGCATGTCCGTGACTTGGATGTATTTCCACGTCATGTCTGGGAGACATAGTATTTTCCTTGGCAAAGGACACGAATCTACCGTGAGAATGTGAGTGATTTGAGCTCGCTTCAACCATTCCACGTCGGTTGCGGCTGTCAGGTTTCCTAAGTAGAGATTTGGCTCGATTTCATCGTAACTTGAAGGCCCTGCGTCAAAGTCTTCCCTTGTTAAATTATTCGTCTCTTGTTGAGCCATGTTTATTGTCCTAGAACAAAAATAATTTTATATGGGAAATGAGTAATACTACAGAGCAAAAAAATATGTAATTACAATATTTGTTAAGTAAAATGAAGAATTCGAATTTTGAAGGTGGCTTAAGCTTAAGGGCGTTGGACCCACGTGTTAAGCTCAAAATTCCATTCTCCATTTTACTCAACGAAAATTCTAGATAAATATTTTTTCGCTCTGTAGCACTAATCTTTTTTCAAATATAACACTGCGTACAGAGCGAAAAAATACTTAGTTTCGATACTTTTTGCATAAAATGAAGAAATCAAAATCTAATTTCAAAATTCAATATTTTCATTTACTTAAAAAATATTTGAAGTAGATATTTTTTCACTCTGTATGCATAATTCTACTTAACAATTGATTAATTCTATAGAGAGAAAAGATTCCAAATTTAATAATTGAGTAAAATGAAGAAATCGAGTTTTTAGATTAGAACTTGGCTCCAACACCCTTAAAACTTGGAAAAAATTTAGTTTCTTCTTTTCTTTTTCGGCCTAGTCACTACCTTGTATATTATTACTATTATTAGATGTTTATCCTTTAGTTTAGGGTCGTTTTTCTACTTACTTTCGTTAAATAATTCGAACTCTCAAGTGTTGATATTTAGAGAATATGTTCAATAGATGAAGATATATATGTAGTCGTTGAAGATCCTCGCCTGTTGAAAAAAAAAGAAAGCCCTCTTTTAATTATTTAATATCTACTATACATAATTTTAATTTAATTTCTTCCAGATATGTTGATTATTACCATATTGTATTTTTAATGATCCATATTAAACAATATATTATGGAAAATCAAAGATAGAAATAATGATTCAAAACGATTATAGGTTATGTTTTAAACTTTAATTCCTTTAATTATATAATCAATCAAAAATGTTTTTCTATAAAATATATTGCATTCCATTCATTTTAGAATTCAAAACAACGACTAATACTTAAACTTACTTTCCCTCAATCGTCGAACTTGAAGAGTAATTACGAAATTCGTGTTAATTTATCAGTTTGTTGACATTGTTTACATTCTCGTTGCTGTATGCGACATTTATCGTTCTTCCTTCATGTTCCTTCGAATCCTTTGTCCATTTTCGCCTCGTGCATCGAATCCTTCCAATTTTCCTCAATTAAAAACACAATCATTTTCTATTTCTTCGAAATTCCATCAAGGATCCCGACAACGATTCAGAGTAGAAAGATGCGATCAAACTCTAATTTCAGATTTGCATTTGCAAGTTACATGTCGGCCATGTGGCAAGCAACAATTGTTGATTGTTTTTAAAAGTAAAAGTGCTTTAGGCACGAAAAGGCACGACAAACTTGTCAAAGAGATGATTGGAGATGATCATCTAGCAGTCAAAGGCCAAAAAAGATTGATCTTGCGCAGAGACGGTCAGGTCAGAGTCAGAGCAGGTCACCATTCTTGGTTGTCCTTGGTCGAAGCAAAAAAAAAATCCCATTTTGGCAAAAATAAATAAAAGGAGAGGAAAGAAGAGATCGAAAAAAAGGGAAGGCGGCTGGGGTAAAAAAAAACTCCACGTATTTGCATTTAAATTAGGACACGTTTTATTGCAAGTTTATTAATAATTAATTATATTTGTAATTATAAGTTGTAATTGTTTTACATTAATTGTTGAGTAAATCTCGACAGCTGTGATAAATTAATATTTTTAATAAGTTCTGTGCTTTTATTTCAAAACTATTTATATTTAGACATAAATTTAATATTACAATTAATAACTAATCTTTTCTAATCAGAGTAGAAATGAAAATAACTAAAGTATCTGGGCGAAAAAATGTTTAATAAATCCAAAAAAGGATATATGTATATAAAAAGAACTAATTTATCAAATACAAGAGATTGATAAATAATTTTGAAATAACCTACTTTTAAAATGTATGTACAAAGTCGTCTTGATTTCCATACCATTTATCTATTATATATTCAAAGATAGGATAAAAAGTAAGAAAACAATCTGAATTTTAAAGACGTTACCGCCTGGCAAAATTTCTATTCATGTGTCGATTCGAACGTTGAATATTATTCTTCCTTGATTTTACTCTCGACTCGAGAGTTTCGACTTCAACTGCCGCAGCTAGTTGTTTCCTAAAAAAAAAAGACAAGGTTTTTGTGAATATAAATATGAGTTATTTTTTCACCAAAGTTAATATTTCCTTAATTATTAAAACGAAACTCACCTCAAAAAATCCTTGCTAAACGATTTCGTGCTCTCCTCTTCTTTTTTAGCTTCTTCTCGATACTTTCGAACTTTTTCCTCTCGATCTTTTTCACGCCATGAAGCATTTTCCATCATCTCCAACCTCCTTCTTTCCTTTTCTTCCTCCGAAAGTTTTTGCCTCTTAGGTGGAACCCATTTCTTATCCTTCTCTTCAGTCCTTTTTGAAACCTTCACTCTATCGGGAGAAAAACTTCTTGGATTAATAGTAATTCTTGTTCCGTCGGCTCTCTGTAAAAAAAAAAACAAATCAATTTAATGAAGAAGATTAACTAGAAGAAGGACTATTTCTATGAATAGAGAATAAAATAATTACCATCAAACCAAAATTGCTTGGAGGTCTTCTTTCACTTGAATCACTTCGTCTATCTTTCTTAACTTTTTTGCTCGATTTTTCTTCTGAATCACTTGATTCATTTCTTCGTTTTTTACTTTTCTTCTCTTTCTTACTCGAAATCCTTTCTTCTGAATCGCTACTATTCCTCTTTTTTCTCTTCCTTTTAAGTTTTCTGTCAGGACTATCAGAATCGCTACTATCGTCCCGTTTTCTACTTTTCCTTTTTGATTTTTTATCTTTTTTTCTAGATTTTTCATGTTTCCTTTCAGTCTCACTTTCTGAACTACTATCAGAATCGCTAGAGTCGTCCCTCCGGCTTCGTTTCTTCTCGTGCTTTCTCTTTTTCACGTTTTTGATCAAATCCTCCTCATCGAATTTGTCCTTTAATTTTTTGTATTTCGCTGCAAGCAAACTGTCCAATTCTTTATCACTATCTGATTCAGAAACGCTTTTTTTTTTCTTCAATTTCTTCTCCTTCTTTTTCTTTTCTTCCTTGAGCTGAAAATAAAATATTTGTTAGAAAAATTTCTACTATTTAAATTCAATTCTTAAGATTTAGAATATTTTATAATTAATTTACCATTTGTTGAATTTGTTTCATCTTTACTGGATTTTTTAACAATTGAGCACGAGTTTCCATTTCCTTTTTCTTGATTAAAAATAAGGGATCTTCTTGTTGTTTTCTCGCTAAATCGACGTGATCATTCCCGGAAAAAAACCTGAGTGAAGGTGGTATACATTCTAAAAAAAAACGAAGATTGATATTATGATATAAGAAAACATTTAAAAGAATACGATTTGTAGTTTTAAGTATTCCTAAATTATTAATATTTCCAAAGTTTCTATTGTAGTGTAATAAAATATACATTTTATATTTTTACCATGCTCTACGTGATTTTTAGGAGCTCGATTCAAAGCTACGTCTTTTTCGGCTTGAACTGTTTTCTCAAAATTTGAATCAATCTTCTTTCCTAATAAATAATCTTCACGATTAATTGATTGGTTGGGTTTGTTATACATCCAATCGAGCTTCTTATCTTCTTTTTTCTCGATTGTCCCCTGGTCCATGGCAAATTTTTTTATCTCTTCTCGGTCTTTTTCCATTTCTATTTCTTTTCTTAATTCTGCAATCCTCTTTTTTTCTTGATTGTCCATCTGCTCTGCCTTCCACACCTTTTCCATATTTTTCATCGTCGAGGGATGCCATGATTTTTTCAGATTCTGATTTAAAAAAAGAGTTCAAAATAAGATATAATTGTTTGATATTGATATTATTGTTTCAGTATCTAAATAGGGAATTCCACAAACTTATTCAAATAAATGAAATTTCCTTTTTTGAAAGAAAACTAGGTTGATTGTTAATTTTTTACCTTATAAATATTGCAAAATGCTTGAAATCAATTTGGACTAAAAATACTTTTTATACATTATTTATTTGGTACTTTCAGTTAGGAATATATTCTTACATCAAGAGCATGTATTTATATTAAAAACATGTATTATTATATAATAATTAGTAGAATAAACGAATAAATCAATACAATTAATATTTCAGAAAGTTTTTTTACAGGTTAGAATTACGTACCAAATCTCCTCCACCCATTTTGGCAAAACTGAGATGTCACTGGGAATTGAAATTAATCCAGGAGTTTTTCACATGAAGTAATAACACTTTAAGATAACTTTTATATCTGTCAGTTAGATATTTAATTTCAAAAATAAGTTTTAAGTAATGCTTACTTAGCTTACTAACAAACGTCAAACAAACCAGTCAAACTGCATTACCTATAAAATCGGATAAGGTAGATCCCTACATATCCAAATTTTACAGCGACATCTGTGATAGTGCTCTCGAAGTTGGCTCCCTACGCGCGCAGCGCGTGTGTGCTTCCACTGGAGAAATTCTACCATTGGCTGTAATCTGGCGCGCGATTCAAATTCGTATTAAATCAATTCGATTTTGAATCGCGCGCCAAATTTTGACCAATGGAAACATTTCTCCAGCGGGATGCCAAAGTGTGCTGCGTGCGCAGGGAGCCAACTTGAGAGCACTCAAGAGCACTGCTGTTTGCACGTTGTTGCACGTGGAGGACGTCAAGGTACATAATGTAAATATTGAACTTTCTTTTAATTATTTTGTTAATTTTTGTAAGTACAACTACCGTCTTGATCGATTATTGTTTGAAAATTGTGCAAATAAAGTATTAGTATTCGTGCAGAGATTAATTAGTAATTGGATTTGTTACAGTAATTTCTGAACGCACCGACAAACTAAAACATAACCTTAAATTTCCAGAGAAGAAATTAACAAATATTTAAAAGATTGTTAAATAATCTATAATAAAAACATTTAAAGTTGAATGATTTTATGCATCATTAGTTTTACAATTTGAAATATACCTTAGCTATTTGAGTAATATGAATAAATTAAGATTTTATAGGGTAGTGCCTTTATCGCCTTTATCACATAAATCGCTTAAATCTTTTAAAATATTACTTACAAACTAAAATATTATTTCAGTGCCTAAAAATGGAGGACTTCATAGTAACTCGTGTGAAAAACAAGAACGAGGCTCTCCAAAATTTTCAATCCGTGACTTACAACGCACCAAAGAAAAAACAAAAAGCTGAAACCCCTGCATCTGAAAAGGTAAAAAAGCTTAAACCCGACGTTTCCAAAAATGTCGAGCAGAGAAAAACTCTAATGGACCTGAGAAAAAAGCAAGAACTCGAAATGAAAAAGGCCAGATTCGAAGTCATCAAATTCGGGATAACTGGATTTAAGAAAAATAAAGCGCAAGAAGCAAAAGTCGCCCTGGCTATTAGTCTTGGAGCCAGACCTCCAAAAAATAAGAAGAAAAACTACAAGGAAATACTAAAGGAGAAAAAACTCCAAAAGGCGAAAGAAGAAAGACAGAAAACAGTTTCAGGAGCCACACAAAGTTTGAAGAAACCAAAAAGAAGAAGGAAATTCAAGAAGGAATCTGGAATTTTGGGAGTCTATGGAAAAGTTCAAAAGAACTCTTAATTAGGGATAAATTCAATTAATGTAGAGTAAGTTGATTCTATTAATAATAAATAAGTTTAAAGGAAAATAAATTGGATTAAAAAGTTTATTTTTCTTTTTCTTATCAATTTTCCATTGCTGTTGCTATAACGTGAGCTATTTCTAACAACAATGCTCGGTATAATATTGTACATATACACTATAGGAAGAACGAGTAATAAAATAATATTTTCTTATATTCATGATATCTATTTGGCTCATTCGAGCGTAACAATATCGTATCTTGTCTCGCGTCAAAAAATATTCTGTAATAAAATAAGTATCGTTGCTGCCTCCAATGCCGCAATGGAATGATTTGGCATTTTGTAAAACGTCGTGAGCCTTCTGATTCAGTCAAAGGCTGCCGCCGTCGGCGCCACCTCGAGCAACATTTGGAGAAAAGCGTTTACTCCTTCTGAAAATTAAAAAAGAAACAGTTTTACGGGTGTTGGATTCAAGTTCTAACATCAAAAGTCTATTTCCTCGTTTTACTCAACAAATATTATAATAAGATATTTTTTCTCTCTATTGCTTTTCTTTTTTGAACTACAAGTTTGTCTATAGAGCCAAAAAATATTTTATTTTAATGCTTTTTACATAAACGAAAATTTTAAAATCAGACTATTGCGCACTGTACGCGTAATTTTATTTAAAAATTTAGCACCACTACAGAATGAAAAAAGATTTAATTATAATATTTGTTGAGTAAAATTAGAAAATCGACTTTTAAGGTGAGAACTTTCATCCAACATCCTTAATATATACAAATAATTTAAGAATCAGGTTGATCTATTTTTGTATGGATAGAGATAATGAAGTTTGTGAGGCTTGAATAAAATTTGTAAACTCGAAAATTAATTTACCCATAAACTTGGGAACGTATCCGTATTTAACGAAAGGGAGGTAGAAGAATATTCCTGCTCCGATGAATCCAGTAGCATATAGGTACTCGATTTGAGGCTTTTCGATGATCGGGGCCACGATCAAATACGCCGAAATTCCAAGTACAAGTATGGGAATTATCAGCGGACATTTATAAGGTCTGGGGTGATTCGGCCTTGTTTTTCGCATGACCAGCAGTGCGAGCATCGCCCCACCGTAAAATATCCAGGCGGTGAAAGAAAAGAAATCGATCAGGGAGTCGATATTGCCAGACATCACCATGGCACCTGTAAATTAAATTTTATAATTAGTCATCAGCTAGTTAATTAAATTGAAGCTTTTCTTCAATTTGAGATTCTTTAATTCTCTAATTTTAAATTTTCATTCTGAAGTTCTTCAATTTTGACTATTTTCAATTGAAAATCTTCCAAACCATTAAGGCTTCTATTTTTAAATATCCATTTTTAAAGAAAAATATTTTTAATAAAAGTGGTCATTTTTAGGATAATTTACCTGCAACGAGGGAATGAAAAATAAGACCCGGAGCAGGTGTGAAGCGACGAACGTGGACGTAGCTGAGACAGTCGAGCAAATGTCCTTCTCTGGATGCCGCGAAACAAAGTCGTCCAGCAGCAAACAGGGTTCCATTCGCTGATCCAAAAGTGCTCACAGCCACTGATAATGGCATCAACCAAGCCATCACACCCAGAATACGATTTCCAAACGTCTGAAAAGTAATTTCAACCTTCATATTAAATGCGATATTTGACATATTCACCTCAATTTATAGGAAGTGAAATTAGTTTCTCATTTTATGACTCGGAAAGTTCGAAAATCCTGTCTGAACAAGAATTTACTAGTTTACTTCAATACAAATTTAATTTTGCTTTTATATTTTGAGAAAAAACATTTCTTTTTAAACAAATTATAAACTTCGGAAATTTAAAATACAATAAATAAAACAAAAATAGTACCCCTACATTTGGAACGTAATCTAATCTCTCATCCCTTTATTTAGAGCCACCTGCTTTTAAATTCTCATCTTTCATCTCTATTCAAATTCAGATATGATTCAACACAAATCTGATCTACTTTACGACTCATAAAATGTAATCTCAACAGAAGCTTCCTCCCACACTCATTTCTGGAATTCCCACGCGTGATTTCTCCCTATATAAGATAAATTACATTGGTCCCTATCTATATTTAGTAGCATTTTTCTTCTCAATATCAACTTAATATTTCTACATTTTCAAAAGCCTAAATTTTATGTTTTATTTATTTTCTTTTTTTATAAAAGTTTTAATAGTTTGCATTTTGCAGATCTAAACTTTCATATTTTATTTTTGTTTGAACTGAAGGACACAAACATATTTTCCAAGATTATGGGCTTCGAATTGCCTCACTTTTATTTTTGTTCCTTTTTGAAACGCAAATTTACTTTTTGCGACTTTTTCAGTATTTATAAATATTTATTAGAATTCGTTAGAATTTATTTGAATTGATTAAAACTTATCTAGAAATAATTATATTCAGTTCTTTAAGTTTATTACAATTCATTGTAATTAAGTTTGAACTTAATTATAATTCATGTTAAATTTATTACAACTCATTTAAATTGATTAAAAAATTTTTCAGGTAAAAAATAAGAAAACCTACCACTGCGACTGCCTCGCTATCGACCATCTCCGAAGGCGACATGACCGCCAGATAAGAGATGTTAATCAGAGCATAGCAGAGGGTCACTAGAGGAATTCCAATCATGATCGAACGAGGTAAATTCTTTGAAGGATTCTTGATCTCCTCCGTAACGTAATTCAAATTATTCCATCCGTCATAAGCCCACAATCCCGTATAAAACGCAGTCGCCAGTTTTCCAATGTTAAGACTTCCATCGTCGTTTCCTACATCCTTTCTGAATGTGAATGGATCCCGTAAATGCTGCGTATTACCCTGGATCAATTTATACGACCCTCCAACGATCACCACCAGGATCGCTATCAATTTTGCCGCCGTGAATGCATTTTGAACTCCGGTTGCTAAATTAACACTATAGCAATTCACCAGGAGGATCACAACAATCGCCAGAAGTGCCACGAGCTTTACGACTTCCTCGGGTGGATCGCATTCACTGACGAAGGCTTCGACGGCATATTGGGCGAAAGATAAGCAAATAATCGCCATTTGCGAGGGTTTTAGGACCAGCGTGGAGACCCAAGAGAAGAGGAAAGCCGGTGGTGCCCCGAAGGCATCCATAAAGTAGGCATACTCGGCACCACTGCTGGTGTTCATGGTTCCTACAAAAAAAATTTTTTTTAATTAAATACTAAAGTTTCGTATCAGGATTTTTTATTGAAATGAATAGGGACGGAAATTTCATTGCTTCGAGTTTAATTGAATTCATTAAATTTTTTTTGTGAAAAATTAAAATTTTAGGTTTGATTTAAAATTCCTTGTTTTGTGCAAAAAGAATTAAATTTAAATATTTTTTCGCTCTATACACAAATTTTTTTGTATCATAATATTTGTTGAATAAAACGAGGAAATCGACTTTTGAAGTTAGAACTTGGATCCAATACTCTTAATAAGTGTTTTTTTTTTTTTTTTTTTTTTTTTCAGGGCATACCCAGTTCGGCGTAGGCGAGGGCCCCACAGAGACTGAGAATGCCGCAGGCTGTCCAGACCAGGAAGCTGACACCAATGCTTCCAGTTCTAGTGAGGAGGCCAGACGGCGAGACGAAAATTCCGGATCCGATCATTGTTCCTACGATTAGAGCCACCCCACTGACGAGTCCCACCCGTCTCTTGAGGTGAACAGGGTTGTTCTCCTCTGGGTCCGTCCCCTCCAACCCTCCGCTCCCTCCACCCCCGTCTTCGTCATCCCCCAGACCTCCAGACATGCCCTTCTCTTTGTACAACGGCGACCTGGTTTCCCAGCCGTTGGCATTGTTCCCCATTGAGTCTCCGGGTCCTCGCAAAACCCACGATCCGTTTCCTGATTGCTGCTGTTGTTGTTGAGGATTCTGCTGCTGGGACTGGGAAGTCCCATTGGTCGACTGTGGATCATGTCCCAAGGTAGCTGGTAACATAACATGGAATTATAAAAATGAAAGCTTGAAACTAATAATTTTAAATTGGGAAATTGAAAGTTTGAATTTCAAAGTTTCAATTTCAAATTAAGAGTGTAAATGATTCGTCTACAAATATTTTTAAATCTTTTTTTAAAATCTCTTCAAATCAAAACCCTTTCAAATTTTTCGAAATCACTTAAAACCATACAAATTCTTTTAAATTATTTGACTACTTTATTTTAAATTCATGTGAATTTCTTCTCATATTTTTTAATTTTCTAATTTCTTTTGAATTCGTGAGAATTCTTTAAAATTCTTTTGAGTTTTTTTTTTTCAATATTTTGTATGCTTTGAATCCTTGAATTCAAATGTACACCAAAATAGCTAGTGGTTAACTTATCCTTTTATTCCAATGGGCAAGTAAAATCGAAATTGATACGACTCTAAATTTAGAATTCAATCAAATTTAATTTAGTTCCTATTTCTAAATAAAATGAAAATGTAATCTTATCGATTCTGGACTTAATTTGAATTTAATAACGTTTCAATTTAATTAATTAAAAATTGAATCCTTCTTTGAAAAAAAAAATACTTTTTTCTAATCTTTGCACGAAGTGAAAATTGACTGGCTCTACCTGTTAAGTCAAATAAAAATAGTTTTATTGTCTTAGTAAAACGAAAATTACTAATAGATTTATTTCGATATATGTAATAATTTTTAAAAAATCATTAGTAGCTCACTTTTTGTTATTTGAATTCGAATCAAATTAATCTGAAATTTAAGATTGCATCCCAGCCTTCGTGGCAATTTTTCATCCAGATTTCAAAATTAAAAACCTTTTTTCAATCGGATTCGAAATCTATGAATAAATTATCGATTAGAGAGAAAAGTGCTGGATCGTGAGTTAGATATTAGATATAAGACCAGGAAGTGGTGAACTGTGTGTGGTGGGTTGAGCTCGAGATCAATATTTAGGGGTCACCTTGAAAAAACGGAATGAATCGCGGAATTTTCGAGATTTCGACTTTGGAGGGTCTTGTAGATAAATACAAATTGGAAGATATACGTATCTCACGTGCTCGTCTCGATCACGAGGAATATTTTGGCCCAAAGCCATCGAACTATTCCGAGAAGGCACCTATAGTAATACTACAATAATAGAAATAAGTATAATAATAATTTACGTACGTGTTTATAATATTCAAGATGCACACTTGTTTATCTCTATTATATCGTTAATAAGCAATTTTGTTAATCGTAACTTGTTTTATCTTGTCGTAAATTATTTAAAAATAAAATTTGAAGTAAAAATAGAATAGGAGTTTCTTGACTCGAATTGATATTTCGTTTCTGTGATAAGAGTTCATTCTCTATTCCACACTCAATGGTAGTTTATCATGCACTTTATTTTTAGTCACGAGATTCTGAAATAGAAAAATATATTTTTAACCAAAATGCATTTTCTTTCTATTAATGAATCATTTGGACGAGATTTTATTGTTGAATGAATATATTCAGGTTATAATAGTTTGAGGATTAAATTTAATTATAAAAAATTAAAATAGAATCTTCTTTCAAGAAAAAGAAACGTTTATTATTCAGAAGTAAAATTAATTTAAAGACGGAATTGTTTTTAATTTCGTAATACGTGATAGTAGTAAGCAATTTAAATAATCGAAAGTTGGGATTTACGTAATTAAGATACCGAAAATAATCTACAAAGGCTATAGGCATTTACGTAGGAAAATTGCTGGGCAAATGAAAATTAAATTAGGGAAAACTAACAGGTGTAGAGAAAATTGTTAGGTCTAGAAATCAATTGTAGACAAAAGCTGCAAAAGTTTATTTTTTCGACCCTTTATAGATTACAGTATTTAAATATTTTTTATCTTTATTTTATGAGAATTAATATAAAAAAACGGAGAGGAATTTATTATGAAAATAGATCGTCCGAAAGTATCATTTTCTGTCTCCATTTTATATTGCAAATAGTGCAAACTGAATTACTTGCTCTCCTTTTGATGTGAAGGGTGTGTTGTTTGCAGAGAGTATTTTCAGTTTATTTATAATTCATAAAGTAGCGGCAAGCAAACGCTCCCACACATTTATGGATTTTACATTATCATAAGGGGTGCATCAGATCGAGTGACGAAAATGATTTTAAAATATTGATATTAATTTTTTATTCCTCTGTATCTAAACTATTGGATTTAAGAATTATTTTAAAATTTCCAGAATTATAAATTGACTACAAAATCTAAGAAAAAACTTCCCGGTCTAGAAGTTTTCTTATGATTGAATATTAATTTAAATATTTAGTTGTAATCATATTTCAAATTAAATTAAATTTAATAATAAAAGAAAAAGAAAATATTTGTAATCATTTCTAAAATTAAAAGAGACTGTAATTTAAGACACTATATGTCGATTCTGCAATTAATTTGAAACTGCTGTTTCTATCTGAATTTTAATTAAATTTTCTTGAAGTGTTAATTAGAATAGTGTAATTCCATTTTCTTGTTTCGAGTGAAACAGTAAAATCTAATTCTCAAAATACTGAAATGTAATTAAATCATTATTCATTGAATAAAAACTTGAGACCCAATTAAAAATTAATTTTAATTGGTTAATAAATGTTAATTTGAGCCAAATATTGGAATAAAATAAATTTTTGTTACTTTCTCAACTTGAAGCGCGGATAATTTTATTTTTACTCAAACAATCTTTCTACTATTCAAAAATTGGAATCAAGCCACTTTTATTTTTAAAACTTGAATCAATTTTTTTTTGTTATTAAAACATTTTTTTCTCTTAAAAAATCTTTGAGTAAATCAATTTAGTTCAATTAAAAAAAATTCTAAATAATAATTCTGATTGACTCTAGTTGGAATAAGTATAAATAAGTTTCCAAACTTTAAACGTTTATTCCATTCTTTTTTTCTGTCGATAGCTACTAATTCTTTTTTGTTTTTCAGGTTCCTGAATAAATTTGAAACCGAGCAGTCTGTCCATTTCTTCGGCAGTTTTACGTCTCACAGGAGTCCAAGAATAATTTTCTTCGACGGATACTTTATTGTGCAACATAAGAGCGTCTGCACCTCGCGAAACTGCATCACGAGTGAGTGTTTCATGTTTTAACTTTTATAACTTCAGAGTCTCTTTTCCAGAATGTGAAAATCAGCACGTAGCAGCAATTAGCTTACGAGCCATCCTCTCAAGTTTAATTTTCATCTCTCTGGCTCAAATTAATGAGTCATTTTACTATTCTGAGATGCTCAAAACGTATTTAAAAAATTAAAACTAATAGGAAACTAAAAATTATTTATTGACAAATCATGAACAAATCTTATTTTCTTTTCTATTTTATTATTGTTTATTCATTTTTATTTCATTTAATTCATTTATTTTATTATTTTTTCAATTTAATTTAATTAATTCAATTATTGATTTTTTTATTAAATTAAATATTCTCCCATATTTTTGAATAATTGAATTTTTTCTATTTTTAAATAATACTCTTGAAAACAATTAAATTTATTTTGCGACGTTTGCTTTTTCTCTCGGTGTTATGTTTAAATGGTTTGATTTTTATCCCAAGGCCAATTGTTTTAACTCTGATGTATTTTTATTTTTATTACTTTTAACAATCGATATATTGATTTTAGTATTAGACAAGCTTTATCATTGGCAAAAATCTTTATATTCTCATGAAAATTCAAAAAGTATAATCTTTAAAGATGAAAAAACTATTTAAAATAGTTTTTAAAAATTTTCTGTTGTTTTAATGCTCTTTTAATTTCACTAGGAAAGGAAATATTTTTGAAAAACGAACTTCCATGCTATGAAATTGGCAAGGTCGTAATCTTAATAGTGATTCTGATTCGACTAAGTAGTGATAATGAAAATTACGTCTAAAATAGAAATTAGCGTGAGACCGTGGATGTTAACTAGTCAGAGGACCAATAACTATATATAGAAGAATATATATAACATTAATTGGCTTCTATTACTCAGCGTCAGCTGAATGAACACGTCAAATCGACGAAAGCTTTGGTTGAGTAATTATTAATTCAAGCGCAATACAAAACTAAAAATTAGTTTTTCGACAACCTTCCGGTTTCAGATTTCTCTAAAAAATAAAGACGATATTAATTTTTTATTTAATCTGTATATTCTATAAAAAAAATTCCATAAATTTCTATTCGATTCCAAAGTTCAAGTCGGTCAATTTCTCTCTCCCAAGAGAGCTAATCAATTTTTTATTGGATTTGAAAATTGAGACAGATCAATTTTAATTAAGTTTAGATTCTAAAAGTAGAGGATTGAAGTTATTCCATTTTTATTTAATTTTAAAACTGAATTATCTTTTTAATTAATCATTTTTAAAGTTCAATAGAATATAAATATTAGTTAAAATGAAATTCAATTCTATTTTAAAACTGAGAAAGTGTGAACAATTGGACAATTAAGAAAATAAGGATAAATTTATCGATACTCACAGATGAATATTCTGATTTAAATTGGTCACAATCTGACCGCCATTGATTAAAATTGATTGCGGCTAATAAAAAATTGGTTTGAATGGGTAAATGACCGCAAAATATTTATTGACCGCGTCAATATTTCACCAATAAATTAAAAAAAAAAATGTTATTTGTAATTTTCATTTTGAGATTAATACAATTTTATTGAAAATTTAGATATTTATTCTCCTTTATTATTAACTTTGCTTATAAATTTAGAACACAATTTCAAAATGAGTCGAATATAAATTTTCTAATGTTCTAAGTGCAGTTTTGTGTAAATGGCCTTCACTTTAATCGTAACTGTCACTCAAAAAATTCTTGAATGAAGCCAAAAAGTAATTATGTCTATTTTCGAAATCGAAATTGAATTTTAAAATTTAATTGATATATAAAAATATCTATTTTTTAATGGTTTTTCTTTTTAAAATTTAAAACGATTGAATAATAAATTTTTTCAACAATCTGGCACGAAAAATACTGTTCTTTTACATTAAGAAACGAAGCCAAAAAACTTGCTTTTTATCTTTATTTACATATAGTAAAAGTAAATAAAATGAAAATAAGGAATTTTTTAAATTTCAAAACTAAATTTTGAATGTCTGACTATATTCAGACATTTCTACTGGAAATTTAATTCGTTTCAAGTAGGTAAAGACGCTTTTTGTCTGATGTGAAAGTTATGTCTGATCGTCAGATATAAACGTGCCTTACCTACTTCAGCTCGTCAACAGTTTTATTTGAGTTTAGCCAATTAAATTCACCATTTTAACGTCCCTATGAATTTGTTTTCAAATAAACGACTTCGTATTAACTTGAGAACACTTTTGCGATTTTTCCAGCTCAGCAGATTCAGGATTTATGTGCCAATTTTTAAATTCTCTTTACGATTATTTTAAAAAATATTATCCACCTCTCAAAATTCAATTTCTGGTCACATGAAATTTCCATTCTGACAGAAATTCAAATAATTTTTGCAATCATGATAAACTAAGGAATTCTGGAAAATTGATCAGCTTCAATTTTGAAACAAAAATCAAAACTCTAATTTTAGAACCTAAACAATTTTTTTTTAATTGGAACGAAAAAATAAAATTACGAAAGTAAATAAATGAACACTTCTTGGAAAAAAGTAATTAAAAATTCGTAAGACAAATTTGAAAATCCGGGAACTAGAACTTCTTAATTTAAATACAAACTAAAAATACAAAAAGAAAAGAAATAAAAACGGAATTACTTCTTTGCGATTGTTACAATGAATTCATGAGACTTTATGTTGCTTATCTTCGCAACAAGATGAATTGGTTTACAAATACTCAGAAGCAATTCGAGTAGCTCAGTATAGCGACGCAAGTTTGTTTTTTGCTTATCGCTGAGGCGGTAATTCTCGAAATAATGCGTCAGAAAAAAAAGTTTCATTGAGTTACTTTAAATCGCAAAGTCGAGAGAACTTCTTAAGTGATAATGAAATTCACCAATTCAAATCCATCCCAAGAATCCCAAGGAATGAAGGAATTCTCATAAATTTTTCGTGAACAGGAGGATGTTCTCAAAGTTTTCTTTTCCTTTATTCTGAATCCTTTCAGGAAAGGTGAATTGAATCGGAAAGTAGGTTGATTAAGGCAGAAAAAAAAGTTGAAGTTATAAACTAAACTTCAATTCACGGAAGGTATTAATTTATTATTAATTTAAACTTTGTAATTTATTTGGTTTCATTGTTTTCAGAAAACTGAAAAAGATATAATGTATCAATTGCAATTGAGAGGCGCCTATATTGGAAATTATAAGTCATTAAATATTAAATCATATCTGTCTTCATTGCGAGGCAACGCAACGACCCAATTGCTTTTAATTCTCGCTCGTGCGGAACGAAATGTCCGAGGTGTCAAATAGAAAAGCGTGGACTCCTCAAGGTCTCTAAGGTCACTAAAAAGTACATTAAATCGTTTTAAATTACCTTTTAAAACTAAAAACATAAACATAAAAAAATTCAAGAGAACAAAGGATAAAGAATATTTCTTATCGAATCAAATAGAACTGGTTCTCACTAAATTGCAATTAAATTTTATATTGACCTTAAATTTCTAGTTAAATATATTTTTTTGTACTTAAAATGTTGTAAAATTACATCGTAAAAATAGAAAAAAAATTTAGGTTCTATTTTTCGTTTTTAAAACTCAAAAAGGCTTGGGGGATCTAAAGTTCCTTTCCCACTTGTTTCGAGGTTTCACCTAATTTATCTCGAGGACCGAAATAAACCCACTTACACAACGAGGAATTTATAAAAGTTAAAAGCATATTGGATTCCTGTTATCTTTATACTTCGAGAATACGTTTTCATTAAACTGAAGAACAAATCTCCTTTTTCCCCTCAAAATCTTTATTTATTGCCACGAACATTCATCTTCCTTTTCCAAAGTAATCTTTTTTTCTTCTAAACCTTTCAACCCAATCGTTTTCTAATTTTTATTTAGACAACAAATTCAAAAAATTTGATTCCTAAATTTCTTAAACTCCCTAAAGTCTGACGCAGCTTTCTGAACATTTTGTGTTAAAAATAAATACAAAATGAGTTATAAATAATTAAATAATACGTTAAGTCTAGTGCATAAAAATTAAAAACTCTTTTTTATACTAAACGATTTAAAAATAAAATTAAAGATTCAGGAAAATCTTAACTTTTAGGTCACGCTATTTTAAGTTCGCAAAAATAGATTTCGAGATTCGAGTTCCTTTCTTTCTAACTAGTTCTTTCAATTACATCAGATCATTTTTTATTTTTAAATATTTTTTTCTACTTAAACAATTTTTAATTTAAGGACTGGGAATTTGATGGGAAATTTATAATTCAAAATGAAATTGAATTTGAGACGGTTGGAATCAAAGTTCTGATAATTGAGATTGATTTTGAACTAGTTTTTATTTGTACTTTTTTTTCTATATCCTTTAAGTGATTTCATTGGAAGTCTTTTATATTGAGAACAAATGTAGAAATGTTGGGAGGTATTTTGAGAACGATGTGCTTTTGCCATGTAGAGACAGACGTCGGGTGATGCAATCCTGGTATTATAAAACGCCACCCTACAGTTTCTCAGAGGCGTCGAACATCTCGTTTTATACAATTTTATTACATATTTTATAGCAACACTCTTCTGTACATAAATGCATTGCACTGAATTTTATTATAGTCATTTAACAGCATTTTCATTCGTTACAAGGCAAAACACATTATTATTATTTCTTATTTTTTAAAGTTCTATTTTTAATACATTAAACATTAATATTAATATTTTCAAAATTATAATCACATTCTCTAAAAGCCACATTTTAGGTTTATTGAGAAATTAAAAATCTGGATTTAAAATCAAGAGTTTAGAAAAATTAAAAATAATTTTAAATAATTCAGAAAAATTCACTATAGAATTCACGAAACTACAAAAAGTATTAATACTTTACAATAATTAATAATTCAAAAGATGCATTTATATTTGATATAAAAATTGCAAGAAAATAAATTTTGCTTCTAGCAAACAAAATTGAATCCACATTTGTATCCAGGAGTATAATTAGATTGAAATAAAATTTTACTCTCCTTTCCTAAATTGGAAAATAATAAGATTTCATTGCAATTTTAAATACTTAAACTTTTTACTTCAATACTTTACTTTCTAAACTTGAATCAGGGAAACCTTGAATCATTTTTAGAGTATTTTATTTAAGAAAATAAAATGATATAATTATATTTATTCTCTTCCAATAAAATTTTCTACTGATTTTGCTTTTTCTTCCATTTTCATTCTTCTCAAATAAAAAAATAAGTATAAGTCGCAAAAAGATATTTATTTATTTGTCTAAATAAAGTTTTTAATTCGTTTTATTAAAAACTCTTTCTTCAATTTTATTTATTTGTATCTTGACTTTACTTATGAAGATAAAGTCTAAAAAAAAGTTTTTCTTACCATTTTGCTAAATAAATAAAACGAAAAACTTTGCTAGGAACTCTCTAATTTTTTTATTCGATTCTTATCTACTGCAAGTTGTCTTTACACTTAAAATTCTGAGCATATAACTCAATAACGGGGTGTAGAGTAAAATTTATTCTTTAGTGAGGATAAAAATATATCTTTATATTAATAAATGATAATAAACTTCAAATCCACGACTTTTTTAAACAAACAAACATAAAATAAAAATTTATGTTTGTGCAAAATCCTTTATTTTCTGAAAAATTTTGCTTTCTATTCATCTACGTTTTAAGAGTAGTCACGTTCCCTAATTCTTCGGAATTACCGGCTTATATCCTTCCTGCCATTTTGCTAACAGATCTTCGTACTTTTGTGATGTAATAAGTATTATGTTTTCACAAAGCTTTATATCTTCTCAAATACCTAAGAACTCGCGAAAAACGTGATAGAATGTTAGATTGAATTCTTTATTTTATCAATATACTTTGATTATTAAAAACTAATGCGTATTAATAATAAAAATATATGATATTTTAATTATGAATATAATTATTTCATAATTAAGTCTGAATTCACTTAATATTATTTTATTTAAAAATTTGAAATCAATTTTTCTTTGAGTAAACATGAATTTGCTCTCTATCCAAAATCGGGGCTAATTAATTTTTACATACTCAAAATTGGAACCGAATAAATTCTAGTCTTTTTACATTTCTAAGAATTAATATTTCACTGCTAGAAGATCGGTCAATAAATTTTATTTGACTTCAGAATCGATTGACAAACTAAAATTTTCTATTAACAATAATTACTAACAAAAATAAAGCGTGATTTCACGTGGTCAGTTGATCACTAAATAAAAATAAAAGCATGTTGCGCCTGTGCGATTTACCTCGTTTGAAGGGCGCGACATGCATGACTCTAGGAGGGACCAATAAGAAGGGCGGATTGTGAAACCGCCTCTCATGACACTTCGACGACTTTTCAAAGCAATCACTGTCTTTTCACTTGTCCTCAGTCTCTTCTTTTTATATTTCTCTTGTCTTAGTTCTCTTTCAAAAATAATTTCACACTCTAAAACCCTCCAAACTCCAACAGAATGCCGAACGCGAGAACGATTTGAAATTCGCCCCGGCTTTTTGCTCCTGTTTAATTCAATTTAAATATTTGATTATCAAATTAATTATTTTTTTACTTGGTTGCGAATAAGAAATGTCCTTGTCAATGATTTAGAAGGAAAGAATTTCGCGAACAAAGTACACACGAGGAGCACCGGCGGCGAACTGGGCAAAACGAGTCGAGTCGAAGTATTTCACTAGTATTTCATCCACCGACGCCCGGCGTCGGCGCCACGCGTCGCTCGATATCGTCCCTGTCATTGGACCCCTTTTGCGACTCAGATACGAGTTGTCCGTACAACCGAGGACTTCTTTCAGATAATAACTGCAAAAATTCGCTTAAATAATTAAAACCCGAAAGTTGTAATCGTAATCTTTATTTTAAAAACATAACATTCATTTCTGATTAGAGAGTTACTAAATTGAGAATATGGGAACTTTGACGAAGTTTGGAATAATCTCCTAAACAAAAACAATGATTCCTTGATCAAAATATATTATATATCGTTTTAAAACATGAAGTTAAAGTTATTTCAAATAAATAAGTAGAATACTATATTCAGTCATTTCAATCTTAATAAATAAATAAATAAAAATGATTCTTTTACTAGAAATGAATGAATAAAATTGATCTCTTCATTGAAGAAAATCAGGAATTAGTGATACCTGAGTATAAAACAAATGATAAACTTTCAATTTTTAACATGGAATAATAAATGGAAAAGAAAAGCTCTTAGGAATGAAAACGCGTTGATTTTTCGTTTAACTTCTGTTAGAGCCTGGAGTGTAATTGGAGAATGGAGTTCCTCTTGAAGAATTTACATCTCTCGAGGAACGGGCAGATTTCACAGAACTTCCGACAGATCTGGGAACTTTTGTGATGTTGGGAACTCGAAATACTCCATTTCGGTCAATTGATTGCGAGTGCGTGGGTCGCAAAACCGATCGCTGAAGATGCTCTGGTATCATGAAGGGAGGACCGATGTGTTTTACAGAATCAGAGTAACTGTAAAAACGAAATTATATTTAATAAATTCATAATTTAATTGAAAAAATACAAAAAATAAACTTAATAGAATTTAAAGGAATCCAAAAGAATTCAAGATAATTTTTCAACGTGAATGAAAAACAATGGAGAAAATTAAAAAGATTTCAAAGTAAATTTAAAAAGTTCGAAAGATCTCAATAAAATTTTAAAGAATTAATAAGAAAATTTCTCAAATCCAGATTGTCTAATTGAAAAGGCTTAGAATTAGAATTTATTTATTTTTAAAGACTTTCAATTCAAACTTGTTTAATTGCAAACGCTTCAAATAGAAAATTGTGCAACTATTGTGGCTCTCAATTTGCTATTCTATTTTAAACGATATAAATCTGAAAAGATACCATTTGTGATGTTTAAATTTTTAATTACTTGACTATTTAGGTTTCTAATTTGACACAGGAATATTGCAAATATTTCAGTATACAATTGTTTATTAATTACCCGATGCTTTGTTGGTCATCGCTTCTAACTGATGAAACAGCTGACATTGGAGTATTCATGAAACTGATGGTATGATGAGATAATTTTGACTGTTTTGATTCTAATTCCCGAAGTTGTTTGTGAAGATTTTCGTCAAACACCAACAACTTTTGATACTTTTCCTTGAGAATCTGAACTTCTTTAGACTTACGATGGAATTCATTTTTAACAAAGGCATATTTCTTTTCCTGGAAGTAATATTAAAATGAAAATTTAGTTTTCAATTGATTTGTTGAAAGAAAAGAAGTGGATTTAATTATTTTAAAAATAATAATTGCCATATAAAGTAAACTTACGACTTCACTGAGACGTATGATGTTCAAAGAACGTTGTACTTCGTGAAAGAGATTCGCTTGTCTCAATTTTTCAGAAAGATCTACTGTGGATTCAAAACAATGCTTTATTTCTGGCCTCAGTGGTTCTTCAAGTGTCATTGAAGGAACGTCTTTTGCTTTGCATTGTGGACACTGGTGTGAAGCTAAATTTTAAGAAATTTTGGTTTAAATTTTGAAAAAATTAGATCCTTTATTTTCATTCCAAAAAATTCCATCTTCCCATTTTAATCAAGAAATATTTGAATTTAATATTTCTTCCCTTTGTTATTGGTGCACTCTTGTTCGAAATTTTTGAATAAATGCTAATTTGGACATTTTTCACAGTTAATTAAGTTTCTAAACGTTGAGAAAACTATTTTAGAACGATTTTCTAACCTCAAAAAGAATTGTAAACAAAGAAAATATCCTGACTAAATTAAAACTACGATTTTTCAAAATTGTATGCTTAATAAAGCAAGGAAAAACTTTTAAATGAAACAATGACAACCGTGATATTTTTACATTAAATCAGGAAAAAATGCATTTACCTTTTCGAATACACTTGTTGCAGAAAATGTGGCCGCAAAACGTGAGTGAGAAAGGATCTTTCGATTTGCACATTAGGCAGAAGCAGAGGTTGCATCTCAGCCAATTTTTTGGGTCAACATCTTTGGTATCCATAATTATCAGTTTTGCACGAAAACAACGTAATCCGAAATCAAAATCACAGAAAAAAGCTAAAAAAAACTGTTGCTATTCTTTTCAGAAATGTTTCGTTCGGACCGGCTTAGACACGTTTGAATTTTCCATCGACTGCGCTGCAGTGCTCTCAGATTGGAAACGAGACGTACTCGCACACAATGAAAGGTCTATGTTCGTGTGAAAAAAGTAGGAGGTGAACACATGACTTTAGTTGCGCGCGCAACCCAATTCTCCTCTTCTGAATCTGAAAATTCGAAGATGCACGATTGCCGATCGGAAAACTTCGGCGGTCGTATATCGATAATCGCGGGTGACGCGGGAAAAATTTAAATCTTTATATTGTACAAAACCACTTAAATATGATACATATAAATATATATCTCCTAAAAATGTCAAAGTGGACCATTGGGTTGAGTACTTTTTATTAGACAGCTATTTGCTTTAGAGATGGGTCAGTTTCAAACGCGTGATATGATTTTTTTCGGAGAATAAAATATTTCAATAATTATACTGGGCACCATTATTAATTTTGGCACTCATGAAGAACATATTTAATTATATTTTGAACAAATTGTTATATATATATATATAATATTTATATATTATTATATATATTATAGTTTGTGATGCTAATTGTTATAAAAAAATTATAGAAATAAATATATAGATGAGGTGCTCAATGACACAACAATAAGAATAATACTCGTAACAATTAATGACCATATCTCAACATGATATGGAATAATATATATGTGTTACTAATATTGATGTTATAATTATATTATAATAATATATTAATACTATTCTATATGAAATTAAAATTGTTTCCATTCGATGGAAATTCTTTAATTTGAATTATATGTTGTTTTTTAAAGAAAATAAAACGACATATATTTTACCGATTTTGCAAAAAAAAAGTTTTGACAATGTTATTGTGAGAGTATTTGAATTTTAAGAATTAATAAAGTGATAACGCGTTTTATCAAAGAATTGTCCAAGTATTCTTTAGAGTGTTATATTTTTTAAACTAAAAAGAAAAAGATAAATTTCTGTAATGTTATTATTACAGACAATTTTTTTTGCTCTTGAAAATATTTAAATTATACGAAGAAAAATGGATTATTATACAAATTTCTGCTTTAAAAATCTGGATTATGCGAAATTGTGCAATGAAGAAATCAGAACTATATTTAATTTAAATATTCAAAACTGGCATAAATATTACGTCAAATCTTAATGGTTTATAAAAATATCAATAACTTTTCGAAATAATGAACATGTTTTTAATTTCTGGAGCTTATTTTAAAGATAACTTTCTATCTGACATTTTTTACTATGCGGGACTAAAAGTTGGCGTGAAAAAGTTGGAAATATTTGAATATTTTTCCTACTGAGAAAAATATTTTTAGGTATAAAATATAAAAAATCATTAATTATGATATTTACTGCCAAATTACATTAAAATTTACATTCATTTGATTTTCATTATTATTTTCCTACTGATCAGGTAATATTGAACTTTTTACGTATTTGAAAACCAAAATTGAGCCCTTGTACAATGCACAGAAATAATTGTAAAATTTTTTAAATAAATCTAGCAGCCCCGGGCAGAAATTCCCAAACATGGCCCAGACCGGTGATGGAACGCAGAACCTGACCGGGCCCAGACCTAGCACGATCGAGCTAGGTCTGGGCCCGGTCTGGTTCTGCGTTCCATCACCGGTCTGAAATCATCCGATCTGGGCTCGACAGGGGCCACAGCAAAATTTCTACCCGGGAGATTCTATAGAAATCTACTTTTAAAATAAGTAGGTACAAGAAATTTAAAAAAATGTTCATTATTGGAAAATTATTGATATTTTTACCAAACATTGAGATTTAAAGTTTTTTTCAATTTTAAAAAATTTACAAAGTAACTTCGTCCGGGCCTCATTTTTGATAGCTTTTAATTTACTTAAAAGAAAAAATGTGATTTAATTAAATTTAGGAGAATTTAAACGATCATCGAAAAACAGGTGAACTCATAAACTTCTGTTTGGTAGTGTAATAAAATCAATAAATTATTATAAAATGTATTAAGATTTTTGAATTTATGTCAATTAAAAACAAAATTTCCATGCAAAAATCGAGATTTTACAAAATTATGCGAAAATTTATTTAAATTTATTTAAACGTGATGCCAAATATTGTGCAATTTTGAGTAAACTTGAATAAATCGGTTTTTTAAAGAAAGTGCGTATTTTCATTCACCCTTCAATTTGAAGGGTGCCGTAGAGATAGGTATCTAAAAAACGTCTGTAAATCTAGTGTTAAAAATATTGGAAAATGTAACGACTACAAAGCTTCCTCTATGAGGAAGCAAAATAATTTTCTTGCATAAACTATATTATTTTATACTTTTAGGCTTTTTCTGATAGTGTACATCCTTTAAAAATTTTATTAATAATAAATATTTTACGAAATATTACAAATTAATTGCAAGATAAGCGCATGATGGAAAATTTTAATTCAAAATCAAGGTCTAAAAAGTATGCCAATATTTTAGAGTGGATACTAAAAATATCAAAAAATGGTGTCATTTTTCGTTTCACGCACTTTTAAACTTAAAAAATGTTTCTCTATGGGTATTTAAATAACACTATGAATTAAATCATTCAATAAAACCTGTTCTGAATTCTAAGCTACTAAAATAAAAAGTTACAACATTTACAATAATTATGCAAAGAAATAATGTTTAATATAACCAAACATACGTTAGACGCGTGTGTAATTTCCTTTATTCATATAAATAATTAGGAGTATTTGAATTTAAGAAAATGATAAGATGTATTATCGAAAAATTATCCATATATTTCTTTCAAGTATTTCTTTTAAACTATTGATATAAATATTTCATATAATTCAAACTAAACAGTGAACTGTGTGATAATATAATTATTATATAATATTATATTGATATTAATTAACTTTAAATGATTTTGTGTTAGAGTTTTAAACGTTTAAACGTTAAAATCATATATACTTATAAACCGAAAAAATTAAAACAGCCTCCTCCAGACTTTCAATATTAGAAAATTTATTTATTAATAGAATCATTTAGAATTAAATAATTACAAACTATAAGTAATAACATGCATAATATTTTGAATTAATACTTCTTAGAATTTAGTTATATTACTTCTTTTTCAGAATTATTCATTTTGCTGCGACTTCGATTTTCAAGATTTTAAAATTTCTAGCAATTCTAAGAAGATTTAAGTCTTGTTAAATCTTGAAATTCCCGAAAATTACTTAAAATCCTTTTAAATCATTCTAAATGTCTTGAAATCTTTAAAAATATGCCAAACTTCCTTGGAATTCATTAAAATCACTTGAAATGTCTTGAAATATTATGAAATTTATAGAAATCTCTAAAATATAGTTTTTATAACTCTTTCCAATTCTTTCAAAAATCCCTTGAAGTATTGTGAAAACTCTTCAAAATTCTTAAACTGATTTTAACTTTTAAAAATCCCTTGAAGTTCCTTAAAATCAAATGAACTACTTTTCTTTTTTATATTATATATTATAGAAAAATGTGCATGGTATAAAAATATACCACGTCACAATATATGTTATTAATAATTTACTTTTTTTCTTAAAACTCACTAAAATCACTTAGAATTGCTAGAAATTTTAAAATCTTGAAAAGGAAATTAAGTCCCAGCAAAATAAGTAATCTTGAAAAAGAAGTAATATAACTAAATTCTAAGAAGTATTAATTCAAAATATTATGCATGTTATTACTTACAGTTTGTAATTATTTAATTCTAAATGATTCTAATAATAAATAAATTTTCTAATATTGAAAGTCTGGAGGAGGCTGTTTTAATTTTTTCGGTTTTAAACGTTTAAAACTCCAGCACAAAATCATTTAAAGATAATTAATATTAATATAATATTATATATAATTGTATTATCATACAGTTAATTATATAATTTATTCATTTGCATATTATAGATATATAGAATCGCGCGGAACATTCAAATCATTAAAATTGCCAATTTCTTATGGAATCTTTTTCTAATATGTGCGAATCAATGGTATAAATTAAATCATAAAATAATACAATTATAATATTAAGACTAATTATATGTAATAGTATTTTTTATTTATATTAACTGATATTAATATCACATTTATAATATTTTACTCCTGAAAAAACAAAACCTCAAAATCTACGTATATAAGAATCGCGCGAAGTATTCAAATCATTAAAATAACCAATTTCTTCAATTTCTTTCAATTTGCGGATCCAAATAGAAATAAATGACTATTATAATCTATTCTATTATAATATAATCATAATATTAACATTAATAATATATATAATAGTATTAATATTAATATTCTACACCTGAAAAAACTTAACCTCAAAATCGACGCATGGAGATGGAAATATTAAAATCTAGAATTTCTTGATTTTATTCATTTTATTTCAAATGTGAATCAAGATATAAATAGATCGCCGAAGCTTTCCGACCGGCAATCGTACATCTTCGAGTTTTTAAATTCAGAAGAGGAGAAGTTGGTGCGCGCGCAACCATTTCGGCCTCCTACTTTTTTCACACGGACATAGACCTTTCATTGTGTGCGAGTACGTCTCGTTTCCAATCTGAGAGCACTGCTGCGCTGATGCAATATGGCGTCCTTCGATTGGAGCACTCCACGCGGGTAAGTTTGAAAACATTTTTTTTGCATAAAGTAGTTTTAAAAATGATTTTTACAGAATTTATTATCCTTTTTATTTATAAAATCATGACTAAATTTAATTAGTATCATTTAGGGATTAGAACAAAGTTAAGAATATTTCATTATTGGAATAATGAATAATAGTCTATTTAATGACGAAAAAAATCAATTTACGCGATTATTCCAAGTTTCATTAAATTTTTTTAAAAGTGTCCGCATTTTTTAATAAATTAATGTTTAGTTATAAATGAAAACAAATAAGCAAACTTATCGATATTTATTTATATATTTATTCATAAAAAGAAGATCCTTGTGATTAATCAATTTTTCTCAGTCCTTATTCTTTTTTTTTTTTCGTTTTTTTTCTGATTTTTCTGTTTTTTTCCAAGGCAGCGAGGGAGATGAAATGTTAGGTCCTAGGAATGAGATAAGAATTAGATTAAATTGATTTATTTTTCTTCCATACTTTACCGATACTTTGCCGGATATTAATTACAATATTCGATTTATATATATATATTTATATATATACGTATTTTGTATAATATATACTGATAGTCTGTTTCATGTTTGTATACATATATTTAAAAAATACTAGGCCACCTGATAAAAGGATCCCTGCATCCTTAATTATACTATCAATAATTCAATATATATCAGTTATTTTACACAACACTTTGTGTCGATCACTTCAATAACATTATTTTAATTGTAAAGTAATAACATTCAATGTAAGTTGACATAGAAAAAAGAGGAAACATAGTAAAAGTTGTCGAGGAATGTTTTTCGCTTAACGTGCGCCGATAAAGTAACGGTAGACGAGAGTCGCCAGTAATCCAAGTGCAATCGGAATCAGCCAGGATCTCCAAGAACCACTGCAATTTCCAATTCCAATCACATCACCTTGCAGCAACTAACATTTACACACCAAAATTCAAAACTGAAACGCTCTACCAAAATCAAACTCTTTCGAATATCATCTATTCGGAAAATATATTAGTCTGCTTGTTTTTTATTTTCAGCCAGTTAGAAATTGAAAAAAAAAAACAAAGCTGGAGTTACTAAAAGCCAGTTAAAAAAATTAATGAAGTCCTGCGACTGGGAAGTTAGATCCAAAAATCCTCAGCTTGTAAATCGTGCGGCAAAATCCAGTAAACGTAGTCTGAATTTTATGAGGATTTAGCTAATTGAATTAGGACACAATTGAACTAAAGAACTCAAGTCTTAGCAAAAATTCTGGAACGAAAATGAAATTAATACGACAAACACACGTGCAACTTCAGAATTGAAGTTTCTACCTATTCCGAATTGTATATTTCCCTTTTTAAAACGAGATTATTAGTTACATAGGTTGTGATTGTGGTGGCGTATTCAGTGAATTTAGCGAAGGTGCAAAAGTGTATAAACATTTTATAGATTCTTCAAATATTACGAGAAATTTCAAAGAATTACAATCAAAATATTCTTAACTGAAACACTAAGAACAAAATGCCTTTAAACTTAAGATAAAAAAATTAGTCTTTAGAATTTTAAAACTTTACGTAATATTTGAATTTTTCCTTGGTTGTAAATTGAATTAAAAAATATGTTAGAAAAATAGTTAATTCTTAACAAAAAAGATAATTTCAAAATACCTAGAGTCATCATTTTCTGCGGTTCCAGCCGCCCAGTCTTTGGTAACTTTATTGTCCGTCTTGGTTTTATCTTCCTGAAAGAATTAAAAAAATAGAAGATAATGAGAGTTCGAAATTTCATAATTAGATTTTATATAAATAAATATAATTACTTCTATTAATTCTCCTATTTTATAGGGTTCCATCATTTGTCTAGCGTCACTTGAATGGCCTACATCCTCGAAAGCTTCAGTCGAATCACGTCCTGCTTGTTCCAAAAGAACTTCCTCACCTCCAGGATGCTTTAAAATAAACAAGAAGGTAATTATTAATTTAATATCATTAATGTAGTTATATCATCAAATAAGCTACAATCTAAATAAATATTCTAGATAAAAATAATCCTTTGCGTCGAGATAAAGAAATATCTAAAAAACATAAATAAAATAATTGATTTTACTTTTCAAAGAACCTGACTCTTCTCTTCTTAAAGTCGTGAACTTTTAAATTACATGTATAAAGAAAAATTATTCAATTTCTTTGTGGCTCATTTTATCAATTCAGAATATCTATTCTAAGAAAGCTTGACTTTGTACAAAAAACCAACGACCTCCAAGTTTTATTATTTACTTTACTTGGTCGTATTTAAATAGAAAGAAAATAAATAAAGTATCATGATTTCATCATATCAAGAGTCCAAAGGTCGAAGGAAAATCATGATCACAGAAATTGTAATTTTTATAATCATAAATCAATTGTTTCGAAATTGAATAAATACGAATAGAGTGACCAGATCAGCTCGTTCCAAATACGGACACCCCTGGAATATTATTACTTGACATAAATAAGAATAATTACACATTCATTATCATTATGACAGTAAAAACTAAACACCGATAGTTTTATCTATATTTTCTCTCTCTTGGAACAAAACGAAAGAGATAAAATATTACTCGTTACTTTACGTAATTTAAAAAATTTGTGAACTTATATTTATTTTTCAGAATTATTTCATGAAAAATACAGAGATTTCGAAAAAAATACCGACGATACGGACAAGCCTCGAAAATACAGACATGTCCTTACAAGTACTTTCGTCTGGTAACCCTAAGAATGATCTATATATTTAAAAATTCTAGAAGAGAAGCAATGAGAGAAGAGAATTAGAATATAAATTGAACTTTAAGAGCCGCAGTTGAGCAAACAGGAAAATAATAGAGATTAATTAAATTATTGAATTAATTATTTTTAAATGAAGGCGAACCTACCTCGTTAAGGAATGCGGTCACGTTGTAAACGTTATTGTGAATAATGATCCACGTTTCCTTGCTATCGTTGTACTTAGCAACCTCCGCCCGTGAAAACAACTTCGTTGTTCCCGGACTGGAAGATGATTTTTCGGACGTCATTTTCAGGAGGGAACTTCTAAAAAATAAATATTGCCTATTTTAATATTCGCTAGGTTTTGATAACTTTTTAAAATGTGGACACTTTTGAAACTAGGCACCTACGACAAATAGGATTTTCTGCACCGACAAACGATGATTCGAATGATTTTTACTTTCCAAAGACCACCACCTGATAGCTATCTGCTTACGTCGCCGTCACGATTAAATTTTTTTTAGGTTATGTGAGTGTTGTGTGCAAATTGTGTGCATGTGTGCATCAGTGTTCCCAATTCGTGCCCCTTACTCAACTGCGCATGCATCGTACTCGACATCTGATTGGTTGCTATTCGCGCGCAATTTAAAATACTAAACAATTTTAAACTGCGCGCGAATAGTAACCAATCAGATGCCGATATATGGTGCATGCGCAGTTGAAAATGGTGTGTATTCCATTCGCAGGGTTGCCATCAAATAAACGCCATTTTTACAGGAATTTTTGACCGGTGAAGTTGAGAAGAAGTGATACAAATAATTATAAATATGGATTTTATTTTGATTTTATAAGGATTAATGTAACCAATTTGGTATTGCTTATAAATTTTTATGTTTTATATTATGAAAACACTGTAACATGAAAAATAATGCACTTTTTCAGATATTTCATAAGCGAGTAAATATGGCCAACATTACAACGTAACAATCTCTGCAATCGTCAGTCGACGCGGTAATTTGCAAGATGAGTTTCAAAACACCACCCGCTCCAAAAGATGTGCAAGTAAGTCGAGAAATACATTAAAATTTGTATAAATCACTACTAAAAAATGAAACAGTACCTTCGATTAATCATTTCCGCTCAAAATCCGGCTTTAAATTATCGTTTAAAAAGGTTTAATACCGGCAAACGAGACTGATTTAATTGTGAGGTTAGGAATCGAATTCAAAATTATGCGATTTTGTTCTTAAATCGACGCTTTCTTCTTAAAATTCGTCATTCAGATAAAGAATGGATAATATTTCTTTGATATAATTATAAAACGTTCAAAAAATAAGACAATTACAAAAAATACGCATAACAAATATATCTAACTCTATGATTGAGGTTAGACAAACTTATTCCGAATGTCGATTCTGTAACGAATTTGATACCAGAAGTTTTTCTACTAAATTAATCAAAGTAACTTGAGTAACTTACTAATTTGTCTTAAATTCAATGAATTCAATTAAATATTTATACTAAACAGACATTTTTAGCTTTCTACAATTTTTTCTCGTTAATTTATATGTATACGTTTCTTTGATCTTTTAAGGAACTTCAATTCAAGCAATCGAGCATTCATCAGATATCAGAGAATTTTACATCTGTTCCCCCAAATTGTAATCTCATAGCTGCGGATGGAAAACGTGGATTGTTATACGTTGGTCATAAAAATAAAATCACAGTTTTGAAACTAGGGAACGAAGCGAACATCGAGTGGAAAATAGATCTGGAATTGCCAGATATCATTTCAAGATTATCTCTCAGCTGTGATTTTTCATATTTAGCTGTGACTCTTTCTGCTCCTGCAGCTCTGATTTATTCTGCTGCTTCCTTATCCAAAAATGTAAGTATTTCCATTTAAAAAATCAACATTTTACTCATAATATTGTATTTTTCAATTACGCTTAATTCTAATTTCAAATTCCTTTCTTCACAGGTTCTGGAATTGCTCCACGAAATCCGTCTCTCCACTTCTAGTGGAGATATCACCGTCTCGGACATCCGATGGAATCCCGCAGTTCCTGGAATGCTTTGTACAGTCGCGAGCGATTTTACAATCGGAAGTTTTCAAATAAAAGGCGAGGGAAAAGGTGGAGTAGGATTAACAGCCCTCGAAAGAATTCAGGGAATAGAAGCGCTCTGCGTTGCCTGGAGTCCAAAAGGAAAGCAAATTGTCGTAGGCTGCAGAAATGGAAATATCATTCAGCTGAAACCAGAATTAAAACCTGCGAGGACGATACCCGGTCCGAATCCATATATCGGAGGCGTCACGGCTATCCTCTGGCTCAGCAATTATCAGTTTTGTGCTGCTTATCAGGAACTTGGTGAACAAAAAATAAACGTCATGATTGTTGACGCGCCAAAAGGCGAAGCTATAGCAAGCTTCACAAACTACGAAGACATCACCTACGGTGTAAATCCCACGACTCGATATTATTTCGATTGTATTCCCGAATGGGGTGTTATTTTCGCAGGGAGCAGTACAAGTAGTGAAATTGCAGTCTTGGGATCAAATGATAATGGAAACTCCTGGGAGCAATGGCAGCTTGTAGATAGTGGAAGGGCTGAACTTCCTTTGGTTCGAACTGAAGAATCTTTTCCGGTTGGATTGGCTATTGATAGATCGATTAATAGGATACTTCCTTGGGGTCCTGAGAGCACTTTGCCGAATCCTGTGCCGATTCTTCACATTCTAGGGACGTCGGGACAACTTTGCAGTTTTCATATTGTCAATTTGAAACCTGATTGTCTGGCGATTTGTGTTCCTCCTTCGGAAATTGTTGCCGCACCTCAAGTACAAGGTTAGAGCTAAAAATTATTATTTTATTATTAATAGCTGTAATTTTCGATTTTAATTTAAGGTGGTTGCACAAATCAGAGAAAACGTAAATATGGAAAAGGCTGAGAATTCTTTTGGTCAGGAAAAATCTCTAAAAAATCTTTTAAAATACCTAGAAATCTCTTAAAATCATCTTAGATTACTTCAATTCCTTGGTAATCTTTTGCAATATTTTTAAATTCCTTGAAGATATTAAGTAAATTGTTTTACTATTTCTTAATTAAGATTCAGATCCTTGAGGTTTAAATTAGATTAAAAGTGAGGGAATTTTATAAATGAAGTTTCGAAGCCATCCTGTAATTTCATTTTTCAAGTTTAATTTATTAATTTATAATTTTTTATCCTCAGCCGCTTTGCCAGCGTCACGTCCAAGCATCGCACCTTCCGAAATCTCTTTCAACCTCAATACAGGAGCAACAAGTACTCCTCGACCAAAAGTTGATTCTCCGAAGGAAAAACCGAAAAACGTCTTGATGACAAATTTCTTTGCAGAAACCACTAAATCTCCAGCTTTTGCTCCAAGAGCAGAACCAATAATTCCACCAATAAATCCTCCGGCACCTTTACCTCAAATCGAAACAAAAATCCCCTCATTTGTTCAACAACCTGAATCCAAATCTATCAACTTCGCTCTGCAGGATGCGATAAAAATTCCTAAACCAAGGATCGAAATGGTGGAATCGCAATCAAAAATAAAAGTTAAATTACCCGAAAGAAAAGAAACTCTGCAGGAATCTATTCCTCAAGAGAAGCCAAGCCTAGATGAAAGTCTTTGTTTACGAGCCTATCGGGAAGAACAAATCAATTTTGAAAAGGAATTAAAATCTAGACTAGAACCTGTAAACTGGGAATGTGGAACGAATTCCGAAAAGGATCAACTCGTTGAAAAAACTGCCTTAATAGAAGACTTCCTTCGAGATTTGCAGGATACAACAACTAGCTTATCCAGTGATATTGCCTACTTAAAAGCTCTTCTTCTTCAATCTTTCGCTTGGCTTGAGGAAACAAAATCGAAAAATTCCGAAGGTGTGAAATTGGGTACGAGGAATCGAAGGGAGAGTTCCAAACTCGCAGAATTACAGAGATTTTTTTACTACACGCAGTCTCAGTTGTTCCAGGCTTCGAAAGCTCTGGACCTTCAGTGGTCAGAACAGCAATCGAAAGAGCAAAACAAGATGAAAATCCCCAATATGGAGTTCATTTATCAAAGTTTGATGCGTCACGGACAAATTTTATCGAAGGAGAAATCTAATCTTGAAAATCTCGTCAAAAAGTGGAGAACCTTGGCTCGAGGCGGAAGAGTTTCAGGTCTCAATCAATCTTTATCGAATCTTCATATTTCCACAAGTTCTAATTTCGGAACCGATTCCGCGATGGACTTTCGATGCAAAGCGATTGCCGCAAAGAGTCATTCCTTCAGTAAAGAGAAGCAAATTAAGTTGAGGGATCTTCTCTCAGAATCTACACCGAGGATCATCAAACCGGCTAAACCTACTCTAATCCAGGACAGACTGGAAGCTACGCTCAGTTCTTTGGCTTCTATGAGTCCTACCAAAGTTTCAAAGCCTAAGATTGAACAAAAGTTGAGTCAAAAGCCAAAAGTCCAGAGTCCTTTGTCTTCTTTGAATAATATAGTTTCGAAGATTGGAACTTCAGCGAAAGAACCTGAACCAAATTTGCAATTGCAGAAGATGGTTCCAACTTTTGCAGCGAAGAGCAACTCCTCAGCAATTCCTCCTTTGAATATTTCAACGCTGGTACCTCAAAAACCGAAGATTAATACATCTTTTCAAAATCCGGGTCAACTGATTCAAAGTCAGCAGGTTCAACAAACTCAACCAATTCAACAGATTCAAAGTCAACAAACTTCCCAAGCTTCGAATTTGATGAAACCTTTCCCGAAGGTGGATTCAATCAACTTTGGGCCTAAACCCGAAGAAAAGAATTTGCAAAAAGAGATGTCGAAAGTTGAGAAAGAGAGTTCCTTGTTTTCAAAGACAGCTTCCGAAGTTTTAACGTCTCAACCTTCTGTAATTAAGATTCCAAGTAGCATTCCAGGAACTAACCTTCAAGGAAGTAATATCGAAACTATTTCAACCACTCCAGTTCAATCGACTTTCAGTTTGCAACCAACAATTTCTCTCCCATCATCAATTGCAGCGCAATCTTTTTCTTTTGACTCAAAACCACCTACAAATGTGGCAGCCTTCCTTTTCCCTTCGAAGCCAGATGAAAAGTCAAATCTCGATTTGGGAGGACTGAATCTAAGTCTTCAGTCCCCCGGACTTTCGATCAGTTTAGTTCCAGAGTCGAAAGCAGTTTCTAGCCCCCAGGTCCCACCTGCAATGTCCAGCTTGAATTTCGGAAAGGCTTCGGCAGTCTCGAAACCATCTGCAGTTTTTGGACAAGCTTCTTCTGCCACAAATGTTTTCGGAACTGCAGGAACTCAAAGTGGAACCCAGGGCAGTATTTTTGGAATAAGCCAAGGATCAATTTTTGGAGGAAGTTCGAACTTTGGAAGTACTGCCTCGACTGGAGTAGCGACCCGAGTTTCTGCTGCGAGTGGAATTTTCACCTCGAATTCTTCGGTGTCCGTTCCTAGTTCTGTTTCAATTTCTAGTTCTCTTCCTGTTTCTAGTTCTGTTCCAAGTCCTGCTCCAGTTTCTAGTTCTGTCATTGTTCCGAAACCAGCTTCTATCGCGAGTCCGACTTCTCTTTTAAGTTCAACTCCAGTCACAAGTCCAACTTCCACTCCATCCTCAATTTCTCTTTCAAACCTAATTTCGTCCCCAACTTCAGTTTTGGCTCCAACTTCAGTATTATCTCCAACTTCAATTTTGTCTCCTACTTCAGTTTGTACTCCAACTCCAGGTTCTGCCCCAACTCCAGTTTCTTCTCCAACGTCAGTTCCAGTTTCAAGTCCTCCTCCAGCTTTCGGAGCCACCTCTCCTCCTTCAACAACTTCCGGTCCCAATCTACTTTCACTTTCTCTCGGCTCTCCAAAACCTTCATCAACATCAACAACTTCGCCTCTTGCTTCCTCAATTTTCTCGACGCCTGCCTTCGGAACTTCCAAAATTGGGAGTCCAACCTCTACCTTAAATTTTGGAACAGCGACCTCCCTCTCTTCAGCAACAACAATTACTCCAGTTTTTGGAAAGGAACCAACTTCGTCTCCAGGATCGATCTTTGGAGGAAGTTCCGCAATTTCAAGTGGAGCTGGAAACAACTTGTTTGGGGGAAATGTAGCTACTCCAGCAGCGAATCCCTTTGGGGGAAATACTTTGGCTCAGAGTCCTTCGAGTACTTCGATTTTTGGAAGTACGACTACTTCTCCTGGTGGCTCCATTTTTGGGGGAGGTACAACAAATGCTGCAGGTGCAGCTTTTGGAATAAAAACTCCAGCAACTGGATCAGTTTTTGGATCGTCCTCGCAAAATTCAGTTTTTGGGGCTCCAGCTGGAGCTTCGTTGTTCGGAGGAAATGCGGCGAAACCTCAGGAAACAAGTTTTTCGATGTTTGGAGGATCTGCTTTGGGAGGAACTACGACATCAGCTTTTGGACAAGCTCCGGCTTTTGGAGCCAAACCGGCTTTTGGAGCGAGTCCAGATTTTGGGCAAGCCAAACCTGCTTTTGGGAGTGGATTTGGAACAGCTGTGTTTGGAAGTAGTCCTGCATCTGCAGGTAATTATATTTTATTGACTTAAATTGAGCTTTTAATTTAATTTAAATTGATTTTATAATCTTAATCCTTAATTTCAAATTTTATATTAAAGCAGGTTTTGGAAGCCCACCAATAATGGGAGGAAGTCCACCACCACTGAGCACAAGTCCAATGCAAAAAGTATTTGGAGGTACTTCTGGAAGCAACACTTTTGAGTCATTAGCTACTCAAAGCGGAGGTCTTTCGTTTAGTAGTTTAGCTCAAAGTTCCCCAGAACAACAACAGCAACAACAACAAAAGCCACCGGAATTCGCTGCGTAAGTAAAGGAAAATATTCCACATTTATTTTATTAAAAAGATTTAGAGGACTGGATATTTTCTTGTATCTTCAAAATTAAATTCCCTATTTTACTCTATAATTATTAGACCTAATTATCTTTTCGCTCTGTAGATGTATTCTATTTTAAAATATAATTGTGCCTATAGAGCGAAAAAATGTTTACTTTTAATACTTTTTTGTATAAAACAAGGAAATAAAAATTAATCTAAAAATTCAACTTTCAATTTTTTAAAAAGTATTTTAAAGTTAGAACTTTGATGTAACACTTTTAAAGTCTTTTAAAATTCTTCAAAATTCAAGTGATTAAAAAAAAACATTGCAAATTTTTTTTTTCTAAGATTTTAAGAGTAGTTTCATCTTTCTAATTTTTATATTTTTGCTTTTTAGGAAAAGCTCGTTTTCAAGCTGGCGCTGAGGTAGAAATTCCTAGAGGAATCTAAAGCTAGTATTAAGGTAAGGTATATCTATTCGCGATTTATTGTTAAAACCTGTACAAAGCTTGGTTAAAGTCTACTTTTGTAAGAAACTTAATAAACAGAAGTGTATTTTATTCGTTTGGATTTCACTTACATATGTATTAATATTTGCTTCACATAAGAAAATATTTGTTAAATCCTAATTCAAAATTTAAAACTCACATTTTTCAATCATACACCAATCTCTCTCATACAAAAAATACTTCCTCTTTGAACATTTTTATATCTAAAAATTCTCGGAGGAAAAAAAGTTTCAAACAAAAGTTGTAGAGTTTGATAAAGTACATATTTTATCCCATACATTTTAAAAATAGTTAGTAGTCTCAAAGAAATCGGATTATGTGATTTTTGAAAGTTTATTCAAAATCGATATCAATGTAAGTCAACCCTGACTTTGAAATTTTATTTAAATCCCCCTTTTAATCGCTTTCGGTGCAATTGAAACTTTCGTCGGTTTACACAAGTCAATCACACAAGGATCGTCATGTGGAGGATGAGAACACGTCGTTGCCGAGGGAGCGAGTAAAGCCAGTGAAATTTCAACGTTACAAGCTTCCATCCAGACTTGATGAGAAAAAAGAACAGTCGTCTTTAATCTATAATCTTTCAGTTCACTATTTTGTTCTTTCAGATCTGTTTTTCTCGGAAGCAACAATTGAATCTGTTGGTCAGGATGCCTGAGTTTAATTCTCAATGTACTCGGATCGCGAAGATTTTGAATTTTCGCAGTCATCGGAATACCGAGGAGCAATCCTCCTGTGAATTTTAGAGCAGCATCAGCGTCACCTCTAGGTTCTTCAATTGTCGCCCTGCAGAATCTCGTCAAGGCCGAAGGTCGAGGAAGTCTCTCATCACCAACCGGAAGAGGCGCCATTAATAAGGGAAGTAAAAGTCTGGTTAAAGTTCCTGGTTTCGCTTCTCCAAGGGCTGGCAATTGAGTCACTAGAGATTTAGAAAAAGGTGGCAATTTTAGAGTGTCTTGGGGAAGAGTGTCCGCTTCTGAAAGAAATTGCCTCGTGAGGGGAAGGGCACTTCCGGTTGCGCTTCGAGTTACTCGGATTAAATCCAAGGCTAGAGCTTTTAACCAAACGTCTGTTGCTAAGGCCATATCGATTTCGCTTAAGCCTGAGAATAATCTCTGCAGCCTGGAAAAAAAAGTATTATTTTTTAAAAAATAATCTAGGCTGCAATAAAAAATAATGTAGAAAATAATAAAATACTTTCAGAAATTTCAGAATATTCCACAGAATTCTGCATTTTTCTAGAAGATTGTAGAATATTCTGTACAATTATATTCCAAAACAGTTAAAAATACTTTAGAAGTTTTCAGAATATTCTAGAAAAGGAGTTTTTGAAATTAAGAATTGAGAAAATTCAGTGAAAATTTAGAAATAAGCAATTTTCCAGAGAATTGTAAACCTTTCTAACAAAAGTCCAAAGTATTTTTAAATGAAGAACGTACCAAAATGAAATAATTCCACTTTTGAAACTTACTTTTGGGCATGTTGTAGAAGAAGAGAAATATTGCTAGAAGTATTGGTCCCAGATCCGGAGAAAGGTAAAGGCGACTGGGAAAAATCTTTGACGATAGATCGAATGAGAAGAAGGCATTTGATATACAAAGCAGTAAATCGCGCAGCTCCTTCCATTTGTCGGTCCATTTCTGCCAAGCGTTCGACGTCCACGGAAGCAGCTTTCAAAAGTTGAGTGTAAACTTTACCACCTGGTTTTGCTCTCTCGATACCTGTAACCATCCTCTCGAGGAATTCCCTGCCTCTTCGATCTCTCGATTCCTCGTCCTCAATTACCTCTTTTCCAAAACCAGATTCATTCGTCAAAACTGGCCTCAATCGTGGCACTAAATGTGGCATCGTATCTCTCAAATATAAATAATGTTTCGCTGCATGTTCCGTAAATAAGGCGTGCATACTTGGGCAGTGGAGAGCTGCGTTAAATATTAGAACCAGAGTACTCGCATCTGTATTTTAAATTAAGGAACAATATTTTTTATCTCTTGAAATCTCTTCCTTAAATTACTTGAGATAGAGTTATAGATAAATTATAAGGATAAAAATTATGTCGAGAATTTGCATTACAAACTCCTGCAATGCAAACTAAAATACATAATTTTGAGTATAAAACACTTGCGAAATTCTCATGATCATATTAGATATTAAAATTCTTAAATATATGTATGGTTTAAAAAAGGATACATGGAAGATCGTCAACGTCCGGTTCTGGAGTATCAAAAAATGGATGTCTTCCCAGCATTTGAGGAACGAGAGGCAAAGTTAAATAAGGATGAGAGGCCCCAAGTTCAGCTAAACAACTTCTGATGCTCTCCTTATCCTGGGGATATCTCGTCAAGTTTTCTAGAAGCCTTGTGACACACATTTGAAGACAATTTCTTGTAGCTAATCGACTTGCTCCTAAAGTCGCGTGAAGTCCTTCTCGAACTTCCCCTGAGAAGTCTTCCAATGCTCCTAGAATCGTTTGCAATTGATCCTCCCTAAGAGTTACATTCGCCGACATTTTCCTTAGAGATTCAATCGCTCTTATACGAACATCCTGAATCTCATCGTTAAACATATCCACCATAAAATCAAGAGAAATATGCGAAATACAAGGTTGCTCGAGAGAAAGTGAGCACAGAGATTCCACTGCTGCTGTTCGTACCTAGAAATTAATTTTTAATTTATAATATTGTTCTCTCTAATCATAATTTTTATTTTTATTTGATTAAATTTTTTATATTTTATTTACTTCCAAATACTCGTCTTCTAGGCCATGGATAAAAGCTCCACAAGACCCGCTTCTTTCCTCCACTTCAGAGCTTTCGTCTTCTACTGTTCTCGGCTTTTTATCTAAAGCTTGTTCAATGTAACGTCGAGAAACTCCCTTCATGGATCCGAGTAAAGACATCGCGGAAGCTCTCACTCGCGGAGATAAATCTCCCATCAGTCCACAGATTTTTGAAAAGGCACTGTCAATCATTCTGATATCTTCGCCTTCTTGTCCGGGCATCATTCTGTAATAAAATTAGAATTTTTAGAAAAAAAAAAAAAAAAAATAGAATTTCAGAACTTAGATTTATCTTATAAGATTTTAAAATAATTTGATTACTGGTCAGGGTATTCGTTTCCCAAAAGCCAAATTAATTTCAGCACAGCCCGACGAACAATTTCGTAATCATCCCTCAGAGCTCCGCAAGCTTCAGAGAAAAAACTCGCAGGAAGGCGACAACCTCTGTGGGAATGAAGCTCTGCCATCGTCTCGAAAGCTTGGGCCCGAACCCGAGGATCTTGAGACCTCGCATAATGTCCCACGAGTGACAAAGTATCGTCGGTTGCATTCGCTGAAAGATATCTTCCGATTATCATAAGACATCTACTTTGAACTCCGTGCCAAGTGTTTGGTAAATGATCTCTAGCGATCTTCAAAACTGCAGCTCTGTGGATTTTGAAATTTAATTTATGTAATTTTTAAACTTTATTTCTAATCGTTTTAAAGTTTTAATTATTTTAAATTACCGATTATAATTCCCGAGTTTAAGAAGAGTCGCGAGTCCCTGGCTTATTACTCGATGTGACTCCTCATTTTTCAGAAGAACTGCGGTTTCGTTAATGATCCTTGCCTTTTCTGCAGGATCAAAAGTTACTTCACCGAGTTCTGCAAAGACCCAGAGAATTTTTGTTCGAACGGCAGCTTCCGGCTCGACCATAAATCTCTCTACTAATTTTTTCACAGCTATGGGAACGTCCTCAGGAATCATTTGTGAAAGAATGTCGGATATTCGAACGAGAAGTTGCAAGGCATCATTTCCTCCTTTGCATTTTTCGAGACATTCGATATAAACGAGGGCGGAACTTCCCTCGACTCCTGAACCATTTCTATTCGCACTGCTCACTGCGAGTCTCAAGGTTTTCAATCTTTTAATCGGAGGCTCGTTTATTATCTAGAAGTAAGTAGAAATTATGTTAAGAATTCAATTTCTAAGATCAAAATTCGAACTCTTCATTTCTATTGTTATTAATGTTTACCTGACTTTGTGTGAATTCCGCCAAGACTCTTTTCTTCATTAACGCTGCCATTTTTTTTTTATTAATTATCTTCTGAAATGAAATTTATCACTCTTCAAAAATGTGAAATATAAACATCAGATCAGAAGGAAAGTAAAAGTAGAAAAAAACGAAAGAAAAAAATTATTTCCTCATAATTAATAACTCGATTTTTTAAGTTTTTTTTTTAAGGGATCTTATCAAATTTTAATTTATATAAACTATAAATTATGTAAAACAGAAAATCGAATTTTGCTTCTAAAGGGAGTTAGATTTAGAGGTTAGATGAAGCACCTATACATTTAAAAGATTTAAAATAAAAAATCAATCTTTCTATTTTATTTTACCTTCACTGTTTCTATATCAGATCATAATATATTGCTTCCAGTCATTTTTAGTGAAAAAAGCTTAATAAAAAGACCAAAATCTGGTTCAAGCTTTCTCAAAACATAACCTTCAATTAAACACTATAACCATCGAAATTTCATATGCCAAATTCCGTGTTAATCTCATTTATGAAATTATCTCTTTCTAATCAACTTTTCCACAGATTTCACTAACATTTAAAAAAACGAATTACAAAATAAAAATAATATCCACCGCAAAAAAAAATGATCGGAAACCGCAAGCAGCCATCCGTAAAACGTAACTACGCTTAACTACGTAACTTCGTTTGAATTCAGTAAAGTTTGGTAAAGTTGAATCTTGAATCCCTTGTGTCAAAATCAGCTGACTGATTTTTAAACATATCAGAAAAGTGTTCTAAACTATATCCAGAAAACGATCGTTTATCAATAACATACAATTATTGTTTTTAAGTCTATTTAAATCCACCTTCCAAGTTGAACAAGTGTCTACAAAAACATATAAAAATAGTTTCTAAGCATTTGTCAAATCACGCTTCTGTCGTCAACATGGCCGCCGAAATCAATAGAAAACTGTCAACGCGTGCAAGTTTTACTCGGAAAAGTTGACAGAAACATCTTTTAAAAATGCGCGACACCTGCAAGTCTTCAGAAAATATCACCACTCACGATATTTTCTAATTTTCCTTCGGAAATAATATTTTATTAACCTCAACTCGAGTGACGTTTTGAAACTTTCGGAGCGAATTCCAAACTCTCTACAGTAAATATAATCATAAAAGACTTCAAACGAAGAGAAAGTGTGAAAAGTTTTTATTAAAGAATTGCTCTGATCTCTTTATCTAAAACAATAGTTTATTAAACTCCGCTTGAAAGATTTGAAGTTTTGATGCAAAACCTAACCTTAAACTCAATTCTCATTTTTGAGGCTTCTGTAAAAGTCGCATATAAATTTCGGGAATATTTTAGTATTTTCGAAAGGCTTATGTATTTTAAGGATTAATTTGATAAAAGTGGAGAGTTTTCTTCTGGATTTTTTACTCCAGAAGAAGTTTGCAATTTCTGATTAATGCGATTTTAATATGGACATTTTGACCACTATTTTTTTATCGTTTGTAACTTTTCTCTGTGGGATAGGATGTACGCTTTTGTTAGAATTTTACGTCTTCAAAAAATACCTGGAGTCGGCACCGGAGGCAAGTCCGCCGAAAAAACCAGTTCCCCATGGAAAAGCGGTATTACCTGAAGAATTGCTATCGAAAATCAAAGAGGAAAAAAGCAATTTTAGTGGGAGTCCCTTGAGACAGGGTTTTAACCAGGGAAATGAGAACCTCGCTATAAATCTCACTTTGCAGTTTTTATTTAATGAACTCAGAAACGCCGAACGGGTTCGTCTTTGGCTTTATCGAAAACTCAATAATGAGTTTAAGGAACTTCTCAACCAGACAACAACTGGCAGATTATTTGATAGTGTCCAGGTATATTTTAAATTTATATTAGAAATGTAATTCTTAAATATTTATTAATTTTCTGTTTTTTTTTTCAGCTTCGAGATTTGCACCTGGGAAATCAATTTCCAATGATAAAAGGACTGGAAGTTGCAGATGCAAAAATTTGTGCAGATACCGGTCTTTTGGAAACTCTGGATCTTTCCTTGGATTTACACTACTCGGGAAACTTTCAGATGTCGATTGATGTGAAAATGCTACTCGGAAAAACTGCCTACTTGGCTTTACAAGGTTTAAAAATATTTGGAATTTCTTTATACAAATCAAACAAAAAATACTTTGAGGACTCTTAACCATAATTTTATTAATTTAGTCTTGTAAATTTAATACTTATAAGAACAAAGTCGAAATTTTCTTTAGGCTTCTTTTAATTAAATCAGAAATGGACTTGAAGCCCTTCTTCTAAATTTTCTTCCGTTTATCTACGCGAATTCTTCCTCTTGAAGTTTATTTATAGGTTTGACGTCTTATTTCAGTAAAACGCGTAACCGGAAAGGCAAGGCTGCAGTTCACTCGCGTTCCTTATACTCACTGGTCCCTGAGTTTCTACACTGATCCAATTTTGGAATTGGAAGTGCAGTCGCAATTTCAAGGGCGGCAGTTGCAACCACAAATTATTTCGTTAATTACGGGACAAATTAGAAGAGCAGTTCGTAGAAAACACACTCTACCTCGTTATAAAATGAGATATAAACCCTTCTTCCGCAGGCTCAACGACGAGGACATCGACTTATCGGAGGTATTTTTTTGCTTTTTTATTATATTAAAATATAGCAAAATTTCATCACAATACACAAATATTTAAGCAACATACTTAATTGAAACTCTTTAAAGTATTAAATTACTAAAGTTGTCTCTTCTTGTAATTAGTGACTGGTAATTATGTTTTTATATCATTTTTATTTTTCTAATTTAAATTATTCAAAACAAAAGTTGAAAAAAATTCAGTTTTTATATATTTTTCACATTTCAGATGTTCAATTCTCTTTTTCAATATTTCTTTTCAAAATAATGTTCGTTTAGAAACTCTTGTTTGGAAACAGAAGATTGTACATTTTTTTAAAATAATGATATTAATTAATTTATTATAATGGATAAACTTTACGTCCTTTAAAAGGTTTCATTTAAGTTACTTAAAGAAAAAGTTTCAGAAATGTAATTTCTGTTTCTGTGATGCTTTTTGGCATTCCGAACTTTTCAGAGATATTTTTTTAAATATCTTATTTAATATTAGAAGATAATTATTTTTTCAAGTATTTTTAAATAGTGTTCTTAAAGAAAAATGGTATTTTTAATAGTAATGATATTTTTATCTAATAATTCTATTTCTAATACCAAAAGTATGTATTATGAAAAATTGAATCGAAGTTGTACTTAAAGTTTAGTACATTTTTTTTTAATAATGATAAATATTTCTGTGTTAGCATTGTGTGTAGTTTACAAAATATTACTGTCAAACGGAAAATAAGGTAAGTGGTATTTTATATTTTTATTTTAATCTATTCTTATCCACAATCAATAGGAATGAAATAAAAACTAAAAACAAGGCTTTCATCTCGTAAATTCACGCATTTGAAAATCGCGCGTATTTTTAAATCAAAACTATTTTAGTCTTATTTATTTATGAATAATGACTATTTAATTTGTTTTTTCATAATCATCGATATTTTTTAGTGTATTAACTTTTAGCAAATAATTTTTAATATAAAACTTCAACTTTATAGCTATATGGATTTTCCATACCCTCAGATATCTGGGTATAAAGGTCAAAGAGGATAACGCGAATTTAACCCCCTGTTATATATATGTATAAAAACGGTCTGATAATTGGGGCAAGGCTCGTAATTGGGTCACTTTTCTTCTTTTTCGAATATTTGCTAAAGCTCTGATTTTTTATTGAATTCACTTGTATCGAATCCAGAAGATACCATTATTAGATTTTCTATAATTATAATTTATTTCATAATTATTAATCTTTAAAATAAAATATATATCGAAAAGAAATTTAATGAAAACGAAATTTCTTCGATCTCGTGATTTGAAATTTCGCGCTTAATTTTTCAACCAATCAATTCGTTTCTTATGAGCATGCGCAGTGCTCAAAGTTGGCTCCCTGCGCTGGAGAAATGTTGCCATTGGTCAAAATTTGAATCGCGCGCCAGATTACAGCCAATGGCAGAATTTCTCCAGTGAGAGACCAAAACGCGCTGCGCGCGCAAGGAGCCAACTTTGAGATCACTGAGCATGCGCAAAATAGCGCAGTCTGAGTTTTATGATTCCTTCCTTATGTGACATTTCGTAGTATTCTAAAATACTTTTCACCTTTAAAGAAGTAATTTTTATACAGTTTTGCATATTTAGAAACTTCCCTTATAAAATCTTCGAATTTTCTTTGTTTGAAAGTAACAATATCCACTGAATTTTTATATAAAATGGAGCATTTAACTTCCGCTTTGAGATACTGACATAACCTTCTTTCCCGAAAAATAAATAACAATGCCCATATAACGTCATAGACAATTCTATTTAATTAGACAATTTGCACAATTTACCGTTATCGTCTTACTTTTCTTTAAAGACAATTCAATTTTTATTCAACGCAGGATACTTGTATTAAGTTTAAAAAAAATATGTTCTGCTCCGATTGAGGCGATTGAGAGACCTTCAGGATTTTTTTTTATAAATTTGCCAGGTTTGTGATAAATGTAATTTGTTCAGTGATTTCTATTTTTGAATCAGGTTTAATTATCAACTGTTATTTATTGATTTTTTTTTCTTAATTGGGATTTGCCTTCATTATTCATACTTTACTTCAAAATTTTTGAACACTATATAGATCGTAAAAAACAGATTTCGAAACAATTATTTTTGGATCTTATCATCAAAATTTGCAGTTGTCATAGTTTATTTTCTATTATTTCAAAGCTGTTAAAAAACTAGAGAAAAATAGGATTACAAGAGCTGCTCAGATAATAATTGTCTCTATTTACACAATTTGCGGGGGCGTTACCTTGTGGGCTGTAAATAAAACTCATAAAGTCTTTTGAAATGTATGATTGTTTCTATTTGAATAGAAAAATGATTATTGGTATTGTTCCAAAGTTTGCTGAATGGTTTTATGCCTTCGTAAATTAAATTATAGTTTCAGATTTACAAGGATTCAATTTTCATATTTTAGTAGCAGAGCAAAGGTTTATTGATTACTTTATATTTAATAATAACTGTATTTATTTTGTCAAGCTTTTTGGAAATAGAAATTAATTTATAAAATTTATAGCTTTTCTTGTAATATTTTTTTCTAATTCATTTATTAAATATTAATGAGCTCGTTATTTTTCTGTTCTCAGTTTTTTTATTGATTATGTGCGAATAGTCATCACACATTTAAGTTACATCCATGACATTCTGCATATTTATTGTCGCGTGAAAGACGTGGTGGGACAATATCGATATGTTCCAACTATTATAATACTCGGGCGTCGATACCGTACCCTTTGATCGAGGACAGAATAACTATAGTGACATTTAGTTTACCCCTTAAGGACAAAGAGCGAATATAGAGCGAGTTTTTATCTTTTTAAAATATTAGGAGACCTTTCTTGAATTAGCACAACCCATTTTATAATGTTTTAGTACTTATAGTCATTTTTAATAGTCGAAAATCATATTTATAATCCTTTACTCTCGATGCTTAAATTTGATTTAAAATCTTTTTACGAGACTTGTTCTTTAATTTTTCAAAAATATAAGATAGAATATTGAATTTATTGGAAGAATCAAATTCAAACTAAATCTAAATTAAAATCGTTAAAATTATTTTAAGCTAAAAATGAATTCTAAATCGAATAAAATTCGTAGATTTCAAGTTGAACTATTTATAATTTAATAATGTGACTCGTAATTAAGTAACGAGTTGACAATTTGGAGTAAGTATTATAAAATTACGATTTAAAGGATTTAAAGTTATCAAAACCAGTTTGGAGTAGTTGTAGAATTACTTCAAATTGGTTCTAACAAATTTGAATGCTTTCAATTTGTAACACTTTCAATTAGAATATGTTCATTTTTTATTTTTTGCTTTTAAAGATTGAGAATCTATTTTCAGCGATTTGTAAAAGTTTTCAAATTTCTAAGCAACTTGAAGACTTTCTAAGTTGAAAAGTTTCTAATTTTAGTTAAAGAATTTTTTATTGTTTCAGAATTCATGGTTTGTAGTTCGATAAAATGATAAATGGATAATTAAGAGTAGAGGTAATTGAAAAATGAATTCAGGTGTCTGGTTTCCTGATTGTATTTGTCCCCGACCTTTTTGTGGACAGTAAAATGACTCGAGGGAAGAAGGTGATAAACCACACCTCTGCCACACCTAACACGCGATCATAATCCTAAAATAGTCACGTGATTCAAATTGATTTGGCATTTCTTTGGTGTGCAAAGAAAATCTTAACTCACGGTGGATTTTCGTGCAGACGCGAAGTATGCAGAGCGTTGTACGTATCTTCAAGTCGAGAGAGGGAAAAGCTAATATTTGTATTGTAGCTTAATCAGTTCAAATCGAGTCCGTGAAACGCTTTTAATTAAAGGAAAACTGTCGTTCGCTCAAAGGTATTTTCTATTTTGACACCGAATTTTAAAAATCGAAATTTTTTGTTATTACTTTAGATTTATAAAATCCACTTCTTCATCTCTTAATTATAGTTTTTATAATCGAAAGAATTTCTGATCTAAATATTGATTTAATTGAGTCAGATATGTTTTTTTCATTAGCTTTTCTTATTTAAAAACTATTCGGATTATTTTAATTTCTGTTGCTATTTTCAATTTTTAACCTTGTAATGTTTGCAATTCTCGGTTCTGTAATGACGTAATAAATTAAAACTTGTTACTTATTGTTAGAGCTCAAAGATAATGAACTATTCTGGCGTTGAATCTACAAAAGAATGAGTAGAAAATTATTCTTTAGAAACTTAATAGGTATTATTTGAAGATAATAGGTATAGCGATAAGATAAAATTGCTTGATAATTGATAAACTTGAGTCGCTTTCCGATTGTGCATAAAAAAAGTGAATTGTTCGTAACATAATAAATAGTGCTTCTAACGAATAATTTTTAAAGAACTATTTTATTCAAATTTTTAAACAAATCTTTTAATTTATTTTGTTTAGAATAAAGAAATCACTGAACATATTTTACAAATATTTATCACAAAATTTATAGGTGATTATACGATTATTCTAAAATTTATTTAATCTTTTTTCAGAGTAATAAATTATATCAATTTATTTTTTTGAAAGAGACTTGTATCAGTATCATACTATCAAGGAAGTGGAATTTAAATGCTTCAAAATGTTGAAATACGAATCGTGTCCTAGGGTTGGCGCTCAAAACAACGTAGAATGGTGTAGGTTAGCTAAAACTTATAAAAAAATCCTCCCAGCTTCAAGGTAAGTAGTTAAAAAAACGTTTGTTTATGATTTATACGTTTCTAGTTGATATATACCATGTGTTGATATTAATAATATTAATTTTATATTAATATATTAATCAAAATATATTGCAAGATTTCTAAGAAGTGTTGCACAATCAGAATTGATAACATCAATAATTCATTAACAACCTTACAAATATTTCATATTCCCGATAATTGTAGACAAATTTGATAAATCTAGAATGAATATTTTCTCTATATGAACATTGTTAAACTATCCTGAAAAATTAGATTCGCTTTCTAATGTAGAATATACATAATTCGCAGACAAAAATAAGACAGGAAATTGATTGCGCGCAGAAAAAAACTAGAATCAAGAGATTCAACATCTTGTTTATCTTCAATGGTTCTGGAGATTATAATTCATGAATCTCATTTGATTCAACTTTTCTGAAATTCTTCTTCTCTCATTCTTCTACGAGTCCAGCTTGTGTCATTCTTTTTAGAACTCGTGGAACTATTTTTTTGATCTGTTCAGAAGATAAATTGTAGAAAAATTGAACATCTTTCTGATCATAATCTAAAACTATCTTTTACCTTTTTCAGTTTCTGCAGATCCCTAAGTGGATTGTCTCTCGCCCAAAGCCTTCCTTTCGACCTTGTGAGATGCTGATTACTTGGAAAGATGCTAGCCACACTTTATCCACTTTAGTTTCACCCCAAGGAACCGACCCCGGCTCGACAGATGCAACCCTCATCCAAGGGGAACCCCCGCGTTCCAAATCTATCACCTCTGCGACCGTTCACGCCTCCGGATCTTTCGTCTATTCCGCATATGGATGGTTCGCCTTCAGTGAGTCCTCGTAACAACACCAGCGCCACAGAAGGTATCCAAAATCCTGGACCCTACATTGTCGGCAGTCCCATCGATCTCAGCGAAATCGACAATGTTGACAACATCAGTTTATCTCTCGATTCAGTTCAAAAATCGAGAACAAAACCCCGAGAGAATATAGAACTTCAGGAAACTGAAATCGCCCAGCTTAGCTCTCAAATCGAAGAAGGCAGAACCGAACACGACATGCCTCGTTCCGGAGATCAACAGCTGCCCCAACACGACCAAGAACCCAACGAAGAGAGAGTCGTCTTCGTGAATGTTCTTCACCAGCCAGCGAAATATCGAAACAACCACATCACGACCGCTAAATACTCCTTTCTTTCCTTTATTCCCTCTTTTCTTTTTGAGCAGTTTCGAAGATACAGCAACTGCTTCTTTCTCTTCATCGCGTTGATGCAACAAATCCCGGATGTTTCTCCAACTGGTCGCTATACAACACTTGTGCCTCTGATTTTCATCCTGAGTGTCTCAGCAATAAAGGAAATTGTGGAAGATATCAAAAGGCACCGAGCAGATGATGAGATAAACATGAGAGAAGTTGAGGTTTTGAGAGACGGAAGATGGCAGTGGGTTCAGTGGAGGAACGTCGCCGTTGGGGACGTTGTTAAGGTCCAGAACAATACGTTCTTCCCAGCGGATTTGATCCTCCTTTCATCCTCTGAACCTCAAGGAATTTCGTTCATAGAGACTGCGAATTTAGACGGTGAAACGAACCTAAAAATTAGACAAGCTCATACCGATACTTGTGGTCTTTTAGATACTGCAGAGCTAATGAACTTCAGGGCGAATATCCAGTGCGAGGCGCCGAATAGACATCTTTATGAGTTTAATGGCGTCTTGAGAGAAACGAACAAGCAGAGCATACCTCTTGGTCCTGATCAGCTTTTGCTAAGAGGAGCGATGTTGAGGAATACTAAGTGGGCCTTTGGAGTCGTTATTTACACCGGACATGACACTAAATTGATGCAAAACAACACGAGTACTGCCCCTTTGAAAAGATCGACTTTGGATAAATTGACAAACACGCAAATTTTGATGCTCTTTTTCATTCTTCTGTTCTTGTGTCTCATCTCTGCTATTTTCAATGTCGTTTGGATGAATGCGAACAAGGATGGGATTTGGTATTTGGGATTGAATGAAGCTATGACGAAGAACTTCGCATTTAATCTGCTAACGTTCATCATCCTTTTTAACAACCTGATTCCGATTTCGCTCCAGGTGACTCTGGAGGTTGTAAGATTCGTCCAGGCGACTTTTATCAACATGGATATAGAAATGTACCATCCGGAGACGGACACCCCGGCTATGGCGAGGACGAGTAATTTGAACGAGGAGTTGGGGATGGTGGGATACGTTTTCACGGATAAAACTGGGACGCTGACGAAGAATATTATGGAGTTTAAAAGGTGTTCGGTTTCGGGGAAGATTTATGATTTACCGGATGCTGGAATCCTTGAGAGAGAACCGACGAACGGAATTGTCAGTAGACCCGGAAGTGGATCGAACAAAATTAGCGTGGATGTGAACAAAGCTACGAGTGGAACTCCAAATAATTCAAGAGCAGCTACAGGTTCTGGAAATGCTATGGAGAGTCAACTCGTAAAGGATATTGTTCAAGGGAAGAAAAGCAATGATAGAAATAGAGTTAAACATGCGGCTATTTTGCACGAATTTATGATAATGTTGTCAGCTTGTCATACGGTAATTCCAGAAAAAATAGATGATGAAATTATTTATCATGCGGCTTCTCCGGATGAGAGAGCTTTGGTTGACGGAGCGAGGAAATTTGGGTATATTTTTGATACCCGAACGCCTGCTTATGTAGAAATTATCGCTTTAGGGGAAAGATTAAGATACGAGGTTTTGAATGTGATTGAATTCACTTCGGCGAGGAAGAGAATGTCATTGATTTTGAGAACTCCGGAAGGGAAGATTAAGCTTTATTGTAAAGGCGCAGATTCTGTAATTTATGAAAGATTAGCTACAAGTCCGTCGGGAGATAGTGATATTGAACCGGAGGGATTTGATGACTTTAGAGATGTTACACTTGAGCATTTGGAGATGTTTGCTACTGAGGGATTGAGGACTCTCTGCTTTGCTGTTGCTGATGTTCCCGAAAATAGGTATTCGAAAATTATTTGAATATAAACTGATTTCTTTATTAACAGGCCTCATAGACCGGTCTTTATATTTCCTATTGTCCCCTATATTCAGCTGAGGCCCCTAATGCCCCCTATTTTCACGATTTGGTTCCTGTCGACAGATTATTGACGTCACAGTATTTCATATTTTAACAAGGTATCCTATGAGCGACAAGAAAGTATCTTATATACCTTCTTTTTTCTCATAGAGACTGTGAGACTTGTATTAATTCCCAATTACTAAACTCAGAAATCTACTAACAATTGAATTTATTTTAGGTATCAATGGTGGAAAGAACTCTACCACAAAGCAGCGACTAGTATGACCAACCGGGAGTCAAAACTCGAAGACGCAGCAAACCTGATCGAAAATAAACTAACCCTCCTCGGCGCAACCGCAATCGAAGATCAACTCCAGGATAAAGTTCCTGAAACGATCGAAGCTCTCATCCAAGCTGACATCAAAGTCTGGGTTCTGACCGGCGACAAGCAAGAGACTGCGATAAACATCGGATACTCCTGTAAACTAATAACCCACTCGATGCCTCTAATTATAATAAACGAGCCTTCCCTCGATAAAACCCGGGAGGCGATCGTCCAACACTGTCACGATTTCGGACAGGACTTGAAATGCCAAAACGACGTAGGTCTAGTCATCGACGGCAACAGTCTCAAACATGCTCTTTCCTGCGATCTCAGACGAGAATTCCTCGACCTCTGTACGTCCTGCAAGGTCGTTATTTGCTGCAGAGTTTCGCCAATGCAGAAAGCCGAGGTTGTCGACTTAATAACCACCAGCACTCACGCTGTGACTCTCGCCATCGGCGACGGAGCCAACGATGTCGCCATGATTCAGAAAGCACACATCGGCGTTGGAATTTCAGGAGTCGAAGGTCTTCAAGCTGCTTGCGCTTCCGATTATTCAATCGCCCAGTTCCGGTTCCTCAAACGATTGCTTTTCGTCCACGGATCCTGGAACTATAGCAGAATGTGTAAATTAATTTTATACTCCTTCTACAAGAACATCTGCCTCTATGTGATTGAACTCTGGTTCGCGATTTATTCCGGCTGGTCCGGACAGATTCTGTTCGAGAGGTGGTCGATTGGATTGTATAATGTCGTTTTCACAGCAGCACCACCTTTGGCGATGGGACTTTTTGACAAAGTTTGCTCTGCGGAAACACATCTTGCACATCCTAGATTGTATGCGACGAAAAACGACAGTGAGAGTGCGTTTAATATCAAGGTCTTCTGGGTCTGGATATTTAACGCACTAATCCATTCGTCGTTGCTTTATTGGCTGCCGTTGTTGGCACTTAGACAGGATGTAATCTGGATGAATGGAAGGGATGGAGGATACTTGGTCTTGGGGAATATTGTCTACACCTACGTGGTGGTGACTGTCTGCGGAAAAGCGGGATTGATCACGAATTCTTGGACCTGGGTGACGCATCTAGCAACCTGGGGATCAATTATTCTCTGGTTTTTGTTCGTTCTGATTTACAGCAACTTCTGGCCGACTTTTAATGTTGGAGCTGTGATGCTCGGAAATGATAGAATGTTGTTCTCATCACCAGTTTTCTGGCTGGGATTGGTGCTGATCCCATCGGCGGTTTTGATGCTGGATGTCACGATCAAGGCCGTGAAGAATACGATGTGGAAGTCGCTGACGGAAGCGGCGAGGGAACAGGAAATTAATAAGTCGGATTTGAGAGACGTTTTTCAGAACCAGGATTATAGATCCTCGCTTACGGAGACGGCAAGATTGCTGAAGAATGTTAAGAACGTTTTTACGAGACGGCCTAATGCTGCTTCCACTGCTAATATCGAGGTGGAATTGTCTCATGGCTTTGCTTTCTCGCAGGAGGAAGGCGGGACTGTGACACAGGCAGATGTCATAAGGGCGTATGACACCAATCTTCCCAAACCTGGAGGAATGTAAAGCATAATAAAGTTGCGGGAAATCTATTCTGGAATTAGGAAAAGCAAGATAGGTTTACTTAATGGTGTTGGGATGCAAGTTTTAACTTTACAATTCGAATTCTGTACTTTACTGAACAAATATTAGAAATAAGTATTCTTTAACTTTGGATCTATAATTCTATTTAAAAAATGAGTGACCTACAAAGCGCTAAAGTATTTAACTACAATATTTGTTGAGTAAAATGAGGAATTCGAATTTTGAAATTGAAACTTGGGTCAAAGACCCTGAAATTTGGAAACTGTGATTGAATTAGGCTTGAAATTAGGAATATTTTATTTATTGTATTTTATTTATTTGTCATTATTTAGTGTTATTAAGAATGTGCATTCCAGTTCGAACCGTATAATTTAATCTCTTCATTTAATCAACAAATATTAGAATTAGATACATTTCTTGAATATTACTTTCAGAAATCTAGGAATTTCGAGGGCAAAAATTATTAGACACCCTGGGTTTAAAAAAGAAGTTAAATTACTTGTAGAAATTTTCATTTCTAAAATAATCAAAGTTGATCTGCAATTATTATAAGTTAATATTTCTCCGGAATAAATATCTTTCAGTTTTAAGGTTTCCAATTTTCGAATTTTTTAAATTTAATTTTCAAAATTTCAAATTCAAATTCCTAAAATTTGATTATATTAATTAACTTTTATTTCCTTATTTGAAAAATGGAATACTAAACTGTGATTGTTTAATTTACATTCCGATGAAAACAAAAACAAAGCCTAATTAAATCGAAAGAGGAAACTATTTAAGTAAACAAATTTTCTCTTGACAATTAAAATTCTTCAAACTCATCCGGAAACTAATAACTTGATATAAACGCAACTTTCTTCATGTGAGTCCAATAGGAACTAATTGGTGACTGTAAGACAATTAAAACATAAATGAGAAATTTAAGGAAAGCGTCTTTCAGTTACTTTTCGTGTTGGAACGAAACCAAATACGTTAAACTTTTAGTTGATGTAATTATTATTTTTTTAAACATTTGTACACACAACTATGATACCAATCAGAGATTTTCCTCAAATCTCAGAGTCTCAGTATTTTTAGAGGAATTCGACAAATATTATTTATAAATACTTCAGTGTTTATATTTACAATTGATATACAAACTTATATAGAAGTGATTTTCTAGCATAACTTTTGAAAGTGTTAAGCATAACCGTCGCAGCTATTAATACAAAGATAACTTGGTGTGAAATCTTGTGATTAATGACCCAAAAATCGAAATTTCAGACTGTAATAAATTCTGCGAAAAAATTTAGTTTATATTATCGAATTTAATGTGTATAATGGATAGATATAATTTTCCTTCTTTTTTTTTTTTTATTAAAAGTGATTTCGTGGATTTTATTTCAAGCTGAAATTTCGAATGTTGCAAGAATATTCACGTCTAAATGCATCTTTAACGATAAGACTTGTTTCCGACTCTTAGAAGAAATACGACTATCATGGGCAGCTGTCATCGGCTTTATTAATTCTGACCACTTTGATATTTTTATTTATTTTAGGGAGAGTTTACTAAAAACTGTTTTTATTATTTTTAATGAAAAATTCTGTGATTTTTCTCTAAGACTTGGTGGTCAGGATTTTTGAGGCCGGCCACAAAGGAAACTATTTTCATTACATTAATTAGTGATAATGTATTATTTCTTCTTAATTATACAATCATATAGAACAATATATGTGCTTTCATAAAGTATATTACTTTAAAAATTAAAATAAAAGTAGCCACAAAGACTCATAATTTATAATCACTGTTGGTAGCATTATTCTTATGTGAATGTTGTAGTCTTTATAGAACGTTGCTGGAACATGAATGTAACAAAAAACACTCATATATAACACGACTGTATTATTGTGAATAATACACTTTCTGAATTTCATACTGGTGATAACAATTAATAACCTGAAGCAAAGGTTTTGTTAACCCTTTTTTGTCGAATTTTTTTTTACAAATTGCAAAGAAAAAAATTCTGATATAAAAAAAAAGCTAGGGAAAATTGAAGCGATTCGTAATTCGCTATTTTAATTATATTCGTAAATATAACGCTTTCCTTCGTGTTCAGACAAACTTTTCTATAATATTATTCTATGGTATATATTTAAGGATTAAATTATAAATTATACGTTAATTAGGCAGTATACAAAGTGTTTGATGGTTAACGATATTGTAAGGAAAAAAAATCAAAAGGAAAAAAAATTGATGTCTCAAAATAATCGAGCTTTCTCTTTGTTCAACGTCCAAAAAATAACATTTGTTCAATTTTTTTTTTCTGTAATTCAGCATGAAAGGGTTAAGAAATATATTTTAATTGCTTATTATCTGTGTAATTTTGTTGATCCTCGAAAAAATTATCCATTCCTGTTTAATTATGTTTTAGGTAAGCTTTGCGTTAATATTCGGTTATTAGAAAAGAATATTTTATACTGAGTTCAACTTCGAAACGATTTTTCATAATTTAAGGAAAATTTTGTAAAATGTTTAGAATTTTAATAAGTAAGCTGCAAAATCTTGTTACTATAATTTAATAATATTTAATATTATTAGTGAATTTTAATATTTACTTCACTATTCTGTTTAAAATAGAAACAAATTCGAAAATTATTCAATTCCGTTGAATTCTTTCGAATTTTTGAGTTCCGTTAAACATCTTTTGTATTGTAATTGAATTCCTTTGAACAATTTGAATTCTTTTTTGGGCCTATAATTTTTATTTCATTTTTGAAATTACAGGTGGCAAGTGCCCAACTGACACCAGGTTATCTAGAAGTGAATCTCCTCGAAGTTAGTCGCCTCAACCTGGACCCAGGAACACTGTCAACAGACACTTCCCAGGTGGAAATTTACTGCACGATGAATGTGGACTCAACTCCCTGGGTATGCTTGACTCAATACGGCGGAGTTCCCTACATGGTCCTGGACCTAATTATCAGCAAAACGAGCTCCCAACAACTTGGGGTCGTTTTCAAACAAGAAACAGTCCAGGAAATCGGCCAACACTGCGTCCTTGTTGAAACAATTGTCGCCGGAAGTCCAGCTTCTATAGCAGAAATGAAACGAGGAGACATCCTCGTCGCTGTGAATGGAAAAAAAGTCTCGAATATGAACCAAGTAGTCAAATTAGTAAAAAGCGCGACTCAAAGACGCTTCATAATCAGAGTCGAAAGAAAATATTTAAATTGGGTCAAGTTAGATTTCGACAAAACTTCCCTCGACAGAAATTCAGATCGCAAATCGTCGAAAAGCGATTCAGGAATTAGCAGAGGAGACCCAGCTGGCTTTGATGAAATATCGAAGCCAAAAATGGAAAGCCAGATTAAATTTTCTGATCTCAAGGAACCAGAATTTGATAATCTGGATAAGGGAGATGTGGGTAGTAAATTATTTAAGAGGAGAAAGAGCAGTGCTCATAATTCAGTTGTTGAGGATATTTTTCAAACACCGGAAACTCCATCGAGAAGAATTTCCACGGCGTCAAATTTATCCTCGACTTCGAGCATTGCCCAGTCTTATTTGGATGAGACTTATATTCCAAATTTTTCGGATTTGTGTTACTCTACGAAAGAGAAGGAATTGGCTTCGGTGATCACTTTTGAAGAGACGAGGAGTTTTCAAATTGAGTCTGAAAATCAGTATTTGAATATTGGGGTTTGGGCGAGAGTTAAAGGTGGAGAGTGCCCAATGAAGTTGTTAGGATATATTAATGCGCCCGTTAAACTTATTTTAGCTCAGTGTTCGACGTCTTCTACTGGACATTACCTCAAGTGGCATCCACTCTTGCCTCCAGATTCTGGTAAGATTTTTTTCATTTTCTAATATATGCCTAATTTTGAATTTGAGAATAAAATAAAATTGACTAATTGTTATAAAGTATTGAAAACCTTTTAATTAATGCTTAAAAAATGGATTGTTATATTTCAATTATTTTTTAAAGCGACTGCTACTTCTTCAATTAATTCGAAACTACAAGGATATTCAGGATTCGACCCAACTCTCTGTTACGGAGATATTTTATTGTCCTATGGCTGGGTTTCATCGCAATCACAAAAACAAACAACAGAAGACAGTATCAAAAAAGGAAGTGGGGAAACCACAAAAGCTCAACCAGTTTTCACTGAAGAACATGTCATTAAAAAACACGATTTTATCAGAACACATTTTCATCGAGCCACGCACTGCGATTTTTGTACAAAGAAGGTAAGACGATTTTTCCATAACTAAAATCTAAAAAAATCCTACTGTTCCCGGAATCTTCTGATTATGCCTGAGAATCCCAAAACTATCCCACGGGACACCCAACTATCCCTATAAGGATCCTGTAACTATCCCTTAGGATCCCCTAACTATCCTACGTGACCTCCCAGCTGCCCAATTGTCGCAAAGGACCCTCCAACTATCCCAAAGTATATAAAAACTATTTATTTATTTATTTATTTTTTTCAGATTTGGTTAAAAGATGCTGTTCAGTGTCGAGACTGTGGTCTTGTTTGCCATAAAAAGTGCGAATCACGTTGCCTCGCTGCTGGAGGTTGCGGAGCTGAAAGTATCACGGCTCTGGCGTTCGAAGCCGACGAAGTAGAAACTAACAGTGTTACCGGGGAGGCAGGGCCAGAAATTTCCCTTACAGGTTGCGAAGAAACTGTTCAGGTATTGGGCACGTAGCACTGTATTTCAATATTATTATAATATTACTAATATTATTAATATTAGTATTACTAATATTTGATTTCTAGTCCTACCAACTATTAAAGTATGAACTAAGTATTTACATTAATCCGAATCATCGCGATAAGTATACCATAATTATTTATTCTTTTATATTCGCTGAATTTCACTGTAAATTTTGTACAGGATAAAATGAAACCAAATTCATTAAGAATAACGTGAAAAGTAATACCAAAAATATATAAAATAAGAGAAAAGGAACAACACAAGAAAGTAGAAATAAAAACTAGTCAATATTTTTAACTTTTACATCGAGAGGTTGAAAGAAGATAACTCCCTATTCCAAACTACATATCCTCAGTATTAAATTATTAAATTATTTTATTAAATGAAATTATCAAATTAAATTAAATTATTAAGTCAAATTAAATTATTATAGAAAGCTTTAACGATCTAGTTTGTTATCAAGGTTGATGAAAACACGAGACTCGTTTAGGTAATCAGATTATTTGTATATTTGATTGTAATTTTTTATATGCAGAGTCTCCTTTTTACACTCGGTGTTTCGCGAATTTACAATTGTTAAGCATGATTTAATATACTGTTGAAAATAAAACATCATCACTTGCACTCGCGAAGGTGAAGGTTTTTTTGTAGGCTTTGCACCTTTATCCTGCTCTCTTTTGTTTTACCTTTTATCAGTCATGAAACTTACCCAGTATTTAATTATTTTCTATCGTCTCTTCACTAAGGGGATTGAAGTTTTTCCAGTTATTCAAAAATACTCGTACAATTTAATTCCTCTGGCGAAAGTTTCGGGTAAAATCATATCCTAATCAATCCCAGCTAATTCGATGTAAACTTTCAATCCGAATAAAGTTTTAGAATTTTTTTTTCTGATTAGCTTGGGATTCATTTAGAATAAAGGTTCGATTTGTTTTGAATGGACTCGGATTGAAGTAGCTTTGAAAGTGTGTATCTTTTTAACTGAAATTGACCTTCTAAAATTAAATTATAGAGGAGACAAAAGTATTTTTGAATTTATTTTATTATATAAGGACTTTTTGAAAAATGTAGAATTGTTCAATCCCCTTGGAAAGAAAACTAGTGTTCGATTGATTGATTAACAAAAAATGATTACTGGTGACTTGATTAGGGCGCAGGTATGATGGCCATGAGGGCCAGCATAGCTAACACACTACTGGGCCTGAAGAAGGCCGGAAGTACAAGTTGTTTGGCCCCTCCGTCTGCTGGTACTGGTTTGGCATCCAGAAGCCTTCCCCCAAGTCCCTGCGCATCCCGCAAGGTAGAATTCGATGGTACACGTTTGCTTCCACCGAAGAGAAAGCAGCCAAGATTTTTTCAAGTGAAACAAGGACCTGAAAAATAATTTTTCATATTCAAATTATACATACACAAACTTTTGCATTAACAATTAACAGTTATTTACATCAGTTTAGATCTAGTATAAGTAAAAACGAAAGTAACTATGTGCGAATTTCTAACTAGTCAAAGTCCAAAAATCAATTAAAGTACTCCTGTTAAATTATCAATCAATTTTAGATATCTTGGCGAGTTTCTCTCTTTTTCCCTTTTCGCTTTCTAAGGTTGGCCACTGGTCCGGGAAATTATAAGGAATTTTTTTAGAATGGGAAAATTCGGGGAATGAAAGTTAATGTATTTTTAACCCCAAGTTTATTTAAGTTTTTGTAGAGATACCTATTCAGTCAATTCGAATGTCACTTAATATTAGATAAAGCTAAACACTTTATTTCGAATTATAATTCTTTAAAAATTGTTAATGTTTAAATGAAACTTTTAAGTTTGGAGGTTTTTATTTATATGGAAATTTTTTAAAATTTTATATTTTAAGTCGTTTAGTTGAATTCCCTTAATTTTTTTTGTGAATTTGCTTTAAATTCTCTTGAATTATTTTGAATTCAGGTTTATTTCAAAATTGCTAATGGTTAATCTTCACTTTAAGAAACCGAGACAAACTTTTTCAACCTGAGAAATGATCCGGAATTTTCTTAGATTTTAGTGGCCACCCTCTCTTTTCCGTGCATCGAGCATGAGAATGAGCTTTACTAACTTTATTATTTAAACAAAAAATGTTTAATTCGTTTTAAATGCTTTGATTAAAAAAGTATTTTTATTTGTTTATATTGATTTGGCTGATATTTAAATTGCTTTTTTTTAATAAAGAATTCTAAGTTTTTAATTTTTGATTCAGCTCATTCGATTTTTAGAGAGGAATTTTGGTCTGATCTAATCTATTTAATTATTTTTTAATAAAACACAGAACTGCTTTTTGGGTTCTGTGGCTATGATGCTTACACCGCTTTCAATTTCGTGTAGTGCTGAGAGCAAATTTTCAATTTATTATGATTGTCGATTTGAGATGTGCAACTAGTGAAAGCTTTTTTTAGCTAATCATGATAGGATTTAGGTTTGGGATCTGTAATAAATTAACGAAGGTTATATATGATAATTGAACAATTTAGAATTCCCTTGTCGGAGGACTGGGAATAAGTCCTGAACTGTTAGAGGGAGCAGAGCCGAGTGTAGCTTCAACACTTATTGCTGGAGATTTGGACGATGGACTGATGTCGAAAGCCAAAGATACTGGAAAGTATCTCTACAAGTATCTGGAGCCAAAAGAGAGGATTGAAAAGATTAATTCTATGGTAACTATTACAATTTTTTATTGTTAAAAAAATTATTTTCAATAATATTAAATAATTTTATTTTAATCTGAAAGTTAATTATGAATTAAGATTCCTTTTTTTTTTGCAGATAACGAAACTGAAGACTGCACTCGATGTCGAAACTACCTCAAGAGTAGAATTATCTCAAAGCACCGAATCAGACAGTATCAAATTGATAGCGCAAAGCGACTTGAGAGTGCAAGCGCTAAGTGTTTTATTATTGCACTATTGCACTGGCTTGCAACACGCCCAAGAAGCTTTGGAACGGCCTAATTGCGACAAAGGCTTGTAATCGTGACTGTAAATTTTGATGTACCAGAAGTTTTGAATATTCAAATGAACGAAATATTTTTTCCCAATTCAATTTTATCCAGAAATATTGTTCCAACTAAAAATAACAATGCACCTTACAAGTTTCTTTCATACAGAATTATTTTCAGTGTGCAAATGAATCAATATTTTAAATATATTTCTAGTTTCAAATGCAGGAACTATAAAAAGTCGTTCATTTGAACATTTAGAATTTTACAGTCATAAATTTTGTAAGAATATTTGTCTATTATGTAAGAACTTAAGTCAATTTCTGATTTGAGATATATCAACCGAATTTCAAAATTGTAAAAAACTAGCAGCACTTTTTGCTTCATTTAGCCAATATTTGATTCTGGGCCTAAAGTGTTTAAAACTTCGAATTATAACACTTTACTCTCCCTCTTCTAGAAAAATTCAAGGACTTTTTTCTCGGTTTGCAGATTTTTCGGTCATTCAAAGTTTCAAATTCGAGCTTTTAAATTTGAATAACTTAAAATTTAAATTGTCTAAATCATCCGACAGACTTAAGCTTTGTAAATCCTTTAACTACATTCTATTGAAAATTTATAGCTAAATGGAAATAATTTCCAAAATTATTTCGCGTTAAACGCGTTTAATTTAAAGTTGTTAAATTTTGAACCTATCTACGTAAAATTTTGTGATATTCTTAAAACATGTTAATTCTGAAGTCTTTTAGATAGGAAAATTTTAAACTTCTAATTGTAAAAATATTAATTTGAAGTAATTTATAATTAAATTAAATTTTTTATATTTGGCACTAAAAACGTTTTAGGCCCTGTTTTTTTTTTCATTTAGCAACTATTAATTTTGGCAAAATGACCTATGTAGTTAATTAATTAGATAATTTATAATCAATAATACTTGTGGCTTTTGGTGTGCAAATAATTATTTACCATAAAGCACCAAATGCAAGACTTTTAGTTCATAGTTTTTTAAGGAAAAAGAGTGCAATTTGTATTTCAAGTATTAGTCAAATTTTAAACAATTGATTTGTAGTTTTTATAGTTAGTTGGGGTTTATAGGTTCTTATCTTAGTATTTTTATTGTACTTAAATTGTTGATACTCATTTAAAAAGAGAACATTCCACGATCTCTAGTGATAAATTACAAACGTATGTATGTAATTAATTTTTTACACTGGCTAGTTGGAAGAATTCATTTTTTACAAGAAAGATTTTATTTATACTTCACTACTTTTAGATATTCACTTTTACATTAATTTTTGCTAATTATAAATTTGGTTTTACTTTGTGGCGGAAATATTATTTTTTAAGAGTACAAACAAGCTTTACACTGATTTCAACGCGTTCGCAACGAAAATGAAAAATGATTTTTGGTGACTTATCGATTATCAATTATTAATATTAAGCACACAGAGACAGATTCGATATTAAAGATTCTAAGAAAATACTCTTAGTCCTTTTAGCAGTTATACATTTCAAAATAATAATGATATTTGAATTCAACGGCCTCAACGATCACATTTTGTTAATAAAAAATATACATATTATACATGTGTAAGGTTGGGAAACGCAAATATTATACATACTAAGTATAGTACTAAGTTTTAGTACTTATACACATTGTCGTGTGAAGGTATAATCATTATTCTTCGCCTTCTATGTGAGAAATGTTGTACTTCTTGGTAAATAAAATATTGAATCGTCTTTATCTTTTTAATTTTGCCAAATATTTTAATTCTGAGTTTTCAGGATATTTAATTTAGTTAATTAAAATTAAAATAAATAAAGCTAAAAAAATATTTGATTAGGAGTCTTAAAATCATTTTTTAACGATTCTAGTTGTTAAATTTCTTAACTTCTTTATAAGCCAAATAAATAGTAAATTAAAATTGTTAAGATTGATAATTGAATTCATTATTTCTTCCAGAATAATTTATCAATAACTTATAAAGATTGAAACTTGAAAGAAAAATTGGAACGTTATCAAATTATTCTCTCAAACAATGATACAGAACACTATCAAATTTTTTTCCCATACTGTTCAGGATTGTTTAATGTATTTTACGTAGAAAATAGCGAAAATAGGTAAAATACACCTAGTAAAATACCAAAATACATAAACATGATATAACCTTACTTCTATGCACTCTACCGATTTTATGTAATTTATTCATGTTATTTTGTGACTAAGGATAAATAAAAAAACATTTTTTATGCATATATTAACGTTTATTTATTTATTCCTCACCTCTACATATCCTTTTGTACACATTAAAAAAAATTTACAACTATCCGGCGCAGAGTACAGCGCATGCGCAGTTCGCGGAGATACCGAATACCTCCTCGCACATTCTACTCTCCTAATACAATCAGCTGAATTTTCGAATTTATTCGAGTTTATTCCGTAACAAGGCTGGGATGCAAAGACCAGGCGATTGTATCAGGAGTATAGAATGTGCGAAGAGTTATTCGTCGATAACTGTTAAGGGCATGTGATACTTACTATATGAGCAATTTTTTTCGATTTTATTGATTTTCAAATTACCCAACTTTTCAGCCACAAAAATAAATATTTTGCCCTGAAACTTTGGAAAACGGAAGAGAAGATTAAAACGGACCGTTATTGACTCTTTTTATCTTGTATAATGAAAAAAAGTTTAAATTTGCTAAAATTCGTAATGCATTTGTCACTTTGAGGTTAGGTGCTCTATGCTTTATGAGTGATCGAATTACCCAACTTTTCAGCCACAAAAATGAATATTTTGCCCTGAAACTTTGGAAAACGGAAGAAAACATTAAAACGGACCGTTATTGACTCTTTTTATCTTGCAAAATTAAAAAAAAGTTTCATCTTGCTAAATTCGATCAAAAAGTATCACATGCCCTTAATTTAATTTTGAATTTTGCAAACGAATAGAAATAGCGTCGACCTCTTCACACATTCTGTTACCCGAATACATCAGGATGAATTTTCGTGTTTATTCGAGTTCATTCGTTGCCAGAGACCATTTTCTGGCGAAGAAATCATGCGATTGGATCAGGAGAATATGATGTGCGAAGAGGTATTCGTTACTCATTGGATAATTAAATGGAATTTAAATTTCCCGCCATGCGCATGCGCAATCGAATGTGAAACATCGTGCCACCTCTTCGCTGATCATGTTCGCCTGATACTTCAGGCTGAAAATTCGTGTTCATTCGGGTCCATTCGACAGCAGAGCCGAAGCGCAGAAACAGAGAACTGTATCAGGAGAATAGAATGTGCGAGGAGGTATTCGTAGTTTAAAATGTTAAAGACAAATTTGAATTTCCCGCGCGGCGCATGCGCAATCGATTGCGAAACATCGTGCCACCTCTTCGCTGATCATGTTTGCCTGATACTCCGGGCTGAAAATTCGTGTTCATTCGGGTACATTCGACAGCAGAGTCGAAGCGCAGAAACAGAGAACTGTATCAGGAGAATAGAATGTGCGAGGAGGTATTTGTAGTTTAAAATATTAAAGACATTTGAATTTCCCGCGCGGCGCATGCGTAATTGATAGAAAACAGCGTGCCACCTCCTCGGTTATCATGTTCGCCTGATACATCAGGCTGAATTTTGCCGTTTATTCTGGTTTATTCGATAGCAGAGTCGAAGCGCAGAAACAAAGAATTGGAGCAGGAGAGCAGAATGCATGAAGAGCAATTCTTATGTGGAATATTTTTGGAATTTTTGTCAGGGGAATAATGAAATAAACCAAAATTTTAAAAAAAGTTCTTTATTATACAACTAATTAAATACAAGAACTAATTTTTCTAAAGCAATACAAAACAAAATGACAGATTTACAGCATTAATTCGATGACGCCGTTTTTTTTTTTGAAGAAGTAAAACAATTGCAATTTTTAAATTAGATATTAGGATAACAAACCAAACTGTTTTCGATTACATATGAGAACAGCTACACAAGTACGTAATGTTTTTTTAGATTTATTGACATTGCAAAAAAGGGCACAGTTTTTTATAGGAGAAACTAGAAACGATAGAAATTAAGGGCGTTGGAGCCAAGTTCTAATCTAAAAATTCGATTTCTTCATTTTACTCAACAAATATTAAATTTAGTATTTTTTCCCTTTGTAGAATTAATCAATTTTTAACTAGAATCATGCGTACAGAGCGCGAAAATGTCTAGTTCAAATATTTTTTAAGTAAAATGAAAATATTCAATTTTGAAGTTAGATTTTTAATTCTTCGTTTTATGCAAAAAGTATCAAAACTAAATTTTTTTTCGCTCTGTATGCAGTCTTATATTTGAAAACAAATTAGTGCTACAAAGCGAAAAAATATTTATCTATAATTTTCGTTTAGTAAAATGGAGAATCGAATTTTGAGCTTAACACTTGGGTCCAACGCTCTTAACATCTAGAAATTCTAATTTGAAATCTTTGGTTTTAATATTTGAATGCGTTTTTACTTCAGAGTGATTGCTCTATTATTCGGAAGATCTTATTTAAAAATAGAATTTTGAAAATATAGAAAATACGAAATATAAATTCAAGCTTAATTTCATTATTGCACGTCATTTGGGCACGTTTGAGAAAAACGTTTAACACACGTGAAAAGAAAAGTCGTGGGCGATTATTTCCGCTTTTCAAGTATCATCGTGGAAACCAGGAAACCTTGGCTTGTTCGACGCAAAAATTTTCCTCGAGGCTTTATGCGTCTAAAGTACATTACTCTGTTGGCTTCGTCTTTGTGCTTTCTGAACTTTTGCGTCTTGTCAGATTTTCGCTTATTTTTGTATTTACCAAGAATCATCTTCGTCGTCTGAAACATTCAAATTTGAATTAAAGTGAATTCCAATTCCAAAAAACTATGTACCTACACCATTTTTTTTCTTTTAGTTTTAAAAATTTTTTCCTACAATTACGGGTTCATTTTTTATGTTAGAATCTTTTTACTGATATCTTTAGATTCTCATCTTAATATTTATCACTGATTTCATTTATTTTCTTCTTCTTAGATCCTAATTTTTAATTAAATTAATTTTTGGTACCGATGCAAATTTATCTTTCAGCGTGGAAATTAAACAAATAACCAGATGTTGCCAAGGTTTAGCAAATTTTCTGAGTAGAACGCAATGACCTCCATTTTTCTTTCTATTTCCTGTCTCAGTTTGGATTTTACCGACGTCAACGCACCTCAAAGTACAGATCATGACATTAATGATTCCAAAGTTCTCAAAAAATGACGCAGCTATTATTGTTATATTTATCCACGTTCTGAGAATTTTTACAGTACTCTAAGTATAGAAATCAATTCTCAAATTGAAATCTTACAAACTTTAGAGATTTCATTACATGAAGACGAAGTTTCCAAATGTTAAAAAAATTTAAAAAAAGAGTACTTTTATAAATAAGAAATTGCCCTTTTGATTTTAATTTTTTTATATTGAAACTCTAGGATTTCAAGATTTAGAATGTCCAAACTATAAGTGGTCGATTATCAACTTCAAATTTTATCTTTAACATTTAAAAACTCACCTGTAATTTTTAAAATTAATATCTTTTGAAACAGAAGAATTTTGGAACTTATTTCAAATTAAAAGACTTCCAATTTATAATTATACTCTATGTATATAATTGCAATCTGTAATTAAATGTTTTAACTTAAATAAATGTTGCTGAATGAAAAATATTTTCATTTTTTATTTTAAAATCTTACACTTCAGAAGAACTGCGAAATTTTGATTCAAAAACCGGAAAATCACCGGATTGTTCTCGTAGATTTCAGTGGCAATCCTGATGATTACTTTTCACGCCCTCTACTTCTACAATTTTAAATATAATTAAATTTACAAAAAAACTTATCCAAAATTATCTAGTAAACACTTTTAAATTTTAGGTGCCTAACAATCTGGTTCCCTTGACTTTACGGCTTTAAAATTCAAACAGTATTTCCAAATTAAATTATTTAAAAAAAGCAAAGCCTTAAATTGAGAATCTCTTTTTAAATCGATGATCTACTTGTTTCTCGAGGTCGGTTGATTAAATAATCGTCTTCACCTGCATTGGCTCTCAAGAAAAAAAATGTTAATGACATTTGCGAGTATATCAACTGCGTGCAAAAGTCGCCAAGACGTTGAGGACGAAGACGAGAAGTCATGGGGGATTTTGTTCGACGACTCTATTTTTGGCGTCGAATTGCACGCGCAGTATTCTCTGGCCAGGGGCCAAGCATACCGAAGCTTATAAACATTTTATCCCTCTTGGGCCTTCGCCTTCGGTCGGCAAACTCACAATGAATGAAAACTTGAGCTAAGTCCGGTAAATGCTTCTTCCCTTCTGTTTTTTGAACTTGCAGGCGCGTTCGAAAAATTCAAGACGCAGATTTAAAAATAGGATTTTACAATTCATAAAATAAATATTATTATAATTTGTATGATCTACAATGTTTAACTTCCTTCAAAAAATTAACTAACCCTCTAAAGTCTATTCTTCAAATTTACAGTCCTTGGAAAATAAAATAATTTGCTCAAGCGATAAATTGATTAATGAATAATAATAAATAATTGATTAATAAATCAGGAAGGTCAAAGACTTTTTCCTTGTTCGAAGTGTTGGAAAGTTTTCAGTTGATTTAGAGGAGATTTTTTTTCTTAAAAATATCGCACACGATTCTTCACCCCGCGTGTCTTCGTCTTCCGACCTCAAAGCCAAAGCTCAGTTTGCCTTACGTTTTTCTTTGTCTGAAAGCGAGCTTTTGGCAATTTTGCAAAAACTTCCAGACACCAGCGTTTGTTATCCTTTCCACGTGTTCTAAGTGCAATCTGGCAAATTTACTATCTGAAATTAGAGTTATAAATTTATTATCAAACATTGTAAAAAGCACATCCATTGGATTTAATATAATAATTAAAATTATTACCTGAATGTCCAGAATAATCCAATTTTTGTACTCTGGAAATTAGTTCGTCGCAGTAGTCACTTTGCCGAAAAAGTTGCACAAAGTAAAACGTGTTGAACCTCAACATTTGAAATGGTGACACTGGCAGAAAATCCCAACAAGCTGAAATAAAAATAACAATGAACTAAAGAAAAGAGATACGAACAAAAAATGAAAACGACGAATTCTAGAAACTCTCTAAAGGGAAAAATAATTCAAGTATGATATAAATTAATAGATGTAAAATTTGGTTTTTATTCTGAGTAGACACCTCATGTGACGAAAATAGTTTAAATTAACGTTAGCGAGTCATGGAACTGCCAAGAAAATTAGTTGTATTACGGAAATTGGCTTCAAAGGAATGATAATTTATTCTGTATCTGTATCTGTATCTCTTTGCAGTTCTCGGAAATGAATTAAGTCCTTGAGAGTTGACACTGTTTTACTCTAAAAGTATTTCAATGATTTTATGTATATTATTAATTAAATAAATTCTTCTCTTTGTAAATATTGTCTTAGATTTAATAATAGAATAAGAGATATTTTGATTGTCAGTGTAAATAAATAAAAGGGATAAATCTGTTTGTTTACACAGGAAAAACTTATACGCTGGGAAATAGTTAAAAGATTTTCTGCACTCAAAATTAAAGATGAGAATTTGGAAAATATCCTTCAATTTAGTTTTTGAAGGACTTATTTAAAATTTTGTACCATAAAAAATTAGCTTTGGAGAAAAGATTGTGAGGTGATCCTTAAATTTTTTTAAAATTTCATGAAAATGTTCCGAATTCCCTTTAAGTTAAATTAAATTTTAATATTACTTTCAATGTTTCGAGACCAATGTTTATAGACTCTTTGAATCAGAAATTCATACGAAATCAAAATAAAATACTTATATTGAAAATCTTTTTTGTTCTGCAAAACGTAACAATATTTACTCGCTTTACGTTTTGTTATTCAAAATACAAAAAATAAAACAAAATTTCGTAATTATTTTTATAAGTTTAAAAGTTTTAATTTTAATGATTGGTAAAATGTTATCAAATCTGGAAATGACTTGAAAAATCTTTCTTAAATTATAGTGGCCAGCCTGAGTAGATCTAGAAACTTGTTTAAATGCGTTATTATGCACGTGAGACAAAGTGGTGGTTCAAAAATCAAGAAACCACTAGACTATTTGACAGGTTGCTCGCTGGCCACGTGGTTCTGTATTTTCTACAGTTGTTTTCAAACAAAGAGTAAGAGAGAAGTTACCAAGCCAGCTGATCGAGGATGCATCTTTGGTGGGAGAGAATACGAGGGCTTAAATAGCTCAGCACGCATCGAAACGCATCAGTGTCAGGCAGCGACTCCTCGTCAGGTTTCGTTGCCTATCAGCTTTAATTAAAACCATTCTCGGCTAGCTACGGATACTTTATTCCCTCGGGAAGTTGATCCTGTAGGAGCCTTTCGGTCTGAAAAAATAAAGAAAGAAATAAAAAAAATTAATCCTACTAGTGTCTGCATTTCTACAACAAATAATAAATCAATAATTAATAAATAACAAAAAAACACTAAATAACTAAAGAATAGATAGAAGAGCTAATAAGTACCAAGAAAGATAGGCCGTAGTAAATAAATTCATAATAAATCACTGTGTGTGAAGCTGAGTGACTCCAGTGTTTGAATAAATTTCTCGAGTGAGTTTTTGAGAGGAAACAATTTGTTGCGGCACAGATTGTTAATCCAGAGACACTTTCTTAAAACTTAAGTTTCTGATCCGTGACGAGGAAAAAAACCAGGAGAGAGAAGATGAAACCACCATCCTATAATGCTGAGGAAGTGCAGCAAATCTCCCAGGAACAGGGAGAGAGGAACGTGGCGATGGCAGTATGTGTGCAGTTGGCTGGCAGAGCGATTATCAGGGTAGTTTCGCGATGCGAAGAGGCTCAGGATAATTGCAACTTAGGTAGGACGATAGTCCATTGATCTATTCTCTAATAGTCTAATAGTTGAATAGGCTCATCTCTAAATTGATCATTCAATTTATCGATGACGATAACACATACAGAGAAATTGCTTTGAATCCTTGAGAAAGTCTTCAACCTTAAAAAAATTAATATCGTTATTATCTGGATATTCTAGCCTTATGCCTAGGGTTTAGAGAACTTTTAATATTGTAGTAGGCTTCAAGTTATAAATTGTAAATTATTTGAGTCAAACTTACCTTTTTTGAAAAGCAGTTTCAAATTAAATTTTTAGAACTAATTTTGAAGTACATATTTTAATACTTCTAAATTCTGGTATTCCCACTTTGAATGGATGGTATTTGCTTCTCGATTAAAATTCAATCCAAGTTCTTCACCCAGTATCTTTACCTAAAAATAAAAAAATCAAATAAGTTATCAACAACAATAAAATTGTAGTCTCAAGATTAAAACTCAAAATTAAATAAAAATGTCTAAAAAAGAATTGGAAGTAGTTTTAATTAAACTTAAATGAATCAAAACTCTTATAAAAATCCCTTCAGGATGCAACGAGAAAAGCGCGAGTTGTTGATAGATTTTGAAGCAAAACATTAATAAATGACGCATTAATGTTGTCGATTTATCTGTCCTAAAAATGTGATAAGATAAAATCTGCGTTCAAAAATAGGTTTACGATAAACTTTTTACTTTCTCACACACAATTTACAAAACGAAAAGCATTTATTTTATTTTGCTAAGAAGTTATTTTAAAACCTTTGTTTATGACAAAAATAAAGATTAATTTCAATTACTGTATGGAAAAAATACCAAGGTCTATATAACCTTCATTTAAATTTTTGCAAAATATCAGTTTAAAAGATATAATTATTAAAATTTTTTGGGTAACATACAAAACTACTTCCGATTCGATAAGGAGATCGCAGACATTAGAATTTGGCAATTGGCATCAGATCCGATTCAATGATCCCAATCCCAATCCTCATGCAAATTCCACTGATGCAATGATAAAACGTTCTGTGATTAATTCAATTTCGTAATAAGACTTAATTGATTTGGTCCTTTTAATTATAAAACTATCTCCTAAAATGTATCAAAATATTTGTCTCTAAACTATCTCAAATAACAAAAAAAATCAATGAACATTAAAAAAAATGAAGAGACTTTCTTTAGTTTCTAGTTTCTGATATGTGCATTATTTATAAAAATAGATCCGTTTCCAGTCAATTAACAACGGCGTTCTTTCGAGTCCAAGATACGCAAAAGATTCCTGCAATATCTAGTCAGAAACGCATCCGAGTCTTTCTTTAATAAATAATGATATTCTTGAATCTTGACTTGGCAAACAAATGTTTTCTATTTCGAGGATGTCGATTTCATGACCAGAATGTGCGCAAGCATGATACATGGAACTTCCTGGTTCCAGGTGGAAGATAATACAGAACAGAGACAAGACAAGGTGAAGTCCTTGCCTCGTCCTTAAGTGGCAAGATTGTCGACCTTGGTCTCTCGTCTTTTTTCTTTTTGTTCCCCGTATTTTCAGCTCTTTTGACGCGCACGTGACTCATCCCTTGATTCTGAATTGAAATCTGAATAAAGAACATTTTATAAAGAACATAAATTTATATAAATCACAGAACTAATCGGCGAGTGACCTGGTCGGGAAAAGCGAACACTTAGTCTGGACTTCGTCAATCTTCCCGTCATTATTATAAATGAAAACAGAGTTTCTAATCGACAGCGGGCGAAAGTCTTCCGCTAGTGAGAGGACGGGCCTCTTGCTGTGTTTTACACACTTTTAAGATCTCGATACACGTACTTAGGCTTATCGTATTAAAGTTTACTGTACGCGATATGTCGACGATCCTCTTGATTTTTCTTTCCTGAATTATCGACTCGTGACTCATGAATTTCGATCTGAAACAAAAAAGACTATTAGAATATTACAGAATCTCTAACTTATAATCTAATTAGCTTTATTTAAAAGAATTAGGTGGGAATCTAAAAAAATTAAAATAAAGTTCAAAAGAATTGAAAAGAATTTAAGGGTCATAATTCAAGGGTTGAAATTAAAAATTAGAATTCGTCATTCTTCGTTTGAAGTTTTCAATTCGTTGAAACTTCTTTAAATAAAAATACATCTGTAGAGCAAAACAATATCAAATTATATTATATTATTATGTATTAATTATTATAAATAAAATGAGAAGACTGAGAAAAAAATTAGAACAGTATAAAAAAAAATTAAGAAGAAATAGAACTAAAAAAAAGTAAAGTGCTAAGTAAAAATTTTGAATTATTTCCTTAAGTACAGAATATGATAGAACTAGATGATAATCACGCAACGTAACAGTAATCTGCCCACGCGTTCTTCATTACTACATTGCATCTGCGCAGCACTTTCCATCACGTGTTTTTATAGGTATCTCGATTTAATGACATTACTTTAAAATCTTTACATGAGACAAGTTTCCAATAATCTAGAGCTTCTGAATTTATTCCTTAAGTTAATTAAAAACAGAATAAAGCGAATTAGTCCAAATAATCAAATAACGTCAAATCGATATTTAAATAAAAATTTTAATCCTCAAAATTTTGAGTTTGAATTAATAAATTTTTTTGATTGAACAAAGGACCCCTTTTGGAAATTTTTAGCACTGAAAATAAAAGTGAAATGCAAACTAGGATGGCATAGGTAATTGAGGAGATAAACATTTATATATTGCACAATGCATCCGGTCTTTGTTTTCCTACTTGAGTTTCATTTAACAACGAAGGAAGCTCTCGATAATATACAAAAATTACTTTTGAAGCTAGATGAGCCATGTAATTTCGATAATTAGGATTGAGTAATCAAGTTATTTTGAAACTTCGAATAAATATATTAGCTATCCACTGTTTTTTTTTTTTAAATTGAGGTTTAAACAATTATCGCCAATTTCAGTCTTTTCTCAGAATTATAATAATGTAATTTAAGTTAATTTAAATTAGAATACAAAATCGTTTAAATCAACCATTTTCTGTGAGGCAAAATTTTTCAGTTAAATTTTCTGGGAAAATAGTTTTCCTTCCTATCCTTTCCTCTCGAAAGGTTTGAGAATTGTTCTTGAAAAGGAAAGAACTTTCTCATAGTAGAAGTGACTTAGATCAGAATCAAGTACTTTGTCTTGAAATGCAAATTCCTTTCTCTTTTCCTGTCGTAAAAAGCTCTCATTGTCTTTCTCGGGGTGGTCGGAAGGCACATCGGACTGATCCTAGCAATGTTGTCGTATCATGTGGTATATAAATGCAAGGGACCGTGGATATAATATAAAATACAGGGCGCTTCCGTATATGGAATGTTACATCCTTAAAAGGTAACTTGTTCAGAAGGTCCCTAAGGCCATGCGGCTTCCACTGGCACGTTCGCACGCGAAAAGCCGGTATTCGCGACAAAAACAATGCTCCTATAGTTCGTTTTACTTACCTGATAAACGAGACGACTGTCCTGCAATTCCTTAATTGCGATACTCCGCCGATTTTAGAACAAATAATAGGCGATATACTCGATGCTTGATTCATAAAGATAAATTTACTCCAGCCTGCTTTTTATCGCAACTCTCGTTTTATTGAAGTCACCGACCGTGTTTCTTGCTTGGAACTCTTCCTGCAAAATTAAAAATTAAGCTCGATTTTTTCATTCTGTACCGGTATATTCACTTTTAAAAAATTTTTAAATAACTTAAATGTTTATTGAATAAATAAAGTCCCTACTCATTTATAAGTTTATAAGGTTTATAATATAAATTATACGAATGTAAACAAAAACCTAACCTCAAAACGCAACTTTCCAAACAAAACAATGGGTTTCCCCATTTTTATAGCAAATAATAAAAAAAATCACATTCTCATCAGTAAATAAATAGATTACGTTTCTTATTTTTTATGTTTGAATTTGAGCATTGCCTGTAAAAAAGCTGAAAGTCATTATAAAAGAAAAATTTTATGTATAGCGATTTCTGTTCTTACTTTGGAATAATTAGCAGTGAATCTATTTTTTTTTTCTTTGTTTGAATTGTCTTCCGGTAAACCCGAAGTATGCGAAAGCTATAAGTTTATTTTTAAATTTGTATAATAATAGCTCAGAAAATCACAGAACTCCAAAAAAAAAAAGACAATTTACTGCCGTAGCCGCCTGGCCGGCCCCTGGGCGACTGCGCGTCAGTGTTGCCAATAAAAATGGCGAGTGCTGTCACGAAGATTATTTTACGTTGCGAAGAAGCTCAAGAAAATAAGAGTCTTGGTAATTTAATTACTTTTAAATTATTATTATTCTTATCTTTAGATATTATAAGTTCTTTGAGAAAAAAATTGAGGTAATTTCTTTTTAAATTACGCCAGAAATTAATAAATAGAATCAAAGCCTTTTATTCTTTCTTGACCTACTTTTCTAGTTATTTTTTAAGTTATTTTTGTAATACTGTAGATAATTATTTTTTAAATTTCAATTATGTTATAATATATAATATATATTATTATATTATATTAAGTACATATGTATTACCATATTTAAACAATATTTATTTATAAACAAACAGTTGATTTTGTTAGATTGGTACGTCTGGTGATTAATATTTTGGCGGGGATTTCAAATTTAACAATGAAATTGTTTTGAAAAAATGATGAAGTATTATTGTTTTAATTAGTCGAATCTTGTTTTTTGTCAATTAAATAGAAATTACTATGGTTGTGAATTTTAATGGCACCTAACAATAGTCTTTAATTCCTAGAAAAAGCAATGAATTTATTGTGGAAATTCCCACATGAACGTCTTAACGAGTCAGTGCACCCGGAAATTTTTTTTAGGGCAAGCGAACTATGTTCATGTGGTTTTTAAATAAGAACTGAATAATTCTCCGAGGTCTAATGAACAGTATTTAAAGTAAGAAATATTTCATACGGAAATCATTTAGGAGAAAGTATAAAATCCAAGAGAGTTCGTTTTTTCCTTATTTTTCTAATTTCTTTTTCCATTTTGTAAAAATTGAATAACATTAGATGTACAAAATTTCTAATTCATTTTCATGTAAGATCTAAATTTATTTATTTTTATTTGATTTCAGATCTCTCAGAATGCCAATTAATGCAAGTACCTGATGCGGTTTATCATTTGATGAGACACACAGAATTGAAGAGGTGTGACCTTTCTGGAAATGTGATCACAAAAATTCCGCCTAAATTTGCAGTCAAATTTTCTCTAATCACTGGTAAGATTATCCACTAATTCAATGAAAAAGATTTTTTCAGATATAGAATCTAATTTAAAAGGATATTAGTTATAGGGATTTATTAAAGTGTTTGACCTTTATGTTATCTTTTCAGAATTGAACTTAAGCCACAATCAAATGAGCAAACTGCCAGAAGAACTTTCCGAATTACAAGCTTTAGAAAGGCTCGATATTTCCCACAACACGTTTATTAATCTACCTGCTGTTACTTGTCGGATACCACAACTCAAACGACTTCTTGCCAACAATAATTCCATTATTGGTAAATTAATTTAATAATTTTATCCGCCGAATTTTGCAATATTTAAAAATAATTTCAATTTATCAAGTTCAGATTCAGGATCATATTTCTAGTGATGAAGAACAATTTAAGATTATTCTATCTTTATTTACTTTCTAGTTTTGAGTCTTTCAAAAGATTTTAGGAGGTTTCCAAATATTTGAACGTGTTTAAAAATATTTCATGAAGGAATTTACACCAATTATCAAGAATTTTTAAGCTTTCGTAATTCATCAATTTTTTCGACATGTATATTAACTATTCGAAATAAATTCATAACTGACCTGGGATTTTTTTCTCTTTTTAGAAATCGACGTAGAGAGACTGAAACTCTCTCCATCCTTAGAATTCATCGACTTAAAGAGTAATCCGCTAACACCCAGGTTGCACGAATTGCTCGGAGCCTTTAATCAGATACAAATCGAAATTTCGCCAAGACAGGTCGAAGACTGGGAAGACCTCAGCGTTTGAGATTGTCTTCTTCAAAAAATAAAAGCCGATCTAGGTTTTTATTTCAATCAAACCTGACTGCCTCTGCTCTTGATTGCTCAAGGACTCTGCAAGGCGATAGAAAATGCAATTAGAACAATGAAAATTTTGTACAGTGATACGAAAATAGAACCAAGTTGAATCTTTTTTTTACCAATCTATAATAATACAAATTTTTAAAAGAGACTTTTCTCATTTTTATAAGTCATTTTTACAAAGTTGAACGCTCAAAAATACTCATTAAAATACGATTATATATTTATATAAACATTAAATTTAGTTGAAGATTTCAAGCTGGTTCTGCGATCGGAAGAGAAGTGGAATTTGGTGAAGATGAACGCCAAAGCAAACCACGTCTGATAATTGTGACTAACACATACTTATGAATTTTCAATTATGTATCTTCGACTGATTTATTACATACATCGCTATTTTCGTGACGAGTCGTGCGGAGCTAATTTTTCTTAAAAACTTAATCTTTCTGCGAATTTGTCTTTCTCTTCATTGAAAAAGGCTCTGTCATGCTGTGATTAAAAAGATTAAATGGGAAAATATTTTGCGTTTAAACATTAGTGAAAAAGAGTAAAAGAAATTATAAAAAGCTTTAATTCGATTTAAAGTCCCATTTAAATCTCGTCAGTGCTAACAATTTGGTAACATTACCAAGCGTAACTCTTAAGATAGTTTCTCTTTTACTATTTTGTAAGACAACTGTTTGATATGAATATAAATATGTATATGTGTAAATCGTTATATCGATAAAAACCTGCCAATGTTCAATAACCGATAGTGCCTTTTTTCAACGAAAAAAGAGAATCTTCAAAGTGATTAGCGGACTTTTAACTAGAAGCTGCAATGACAGAAATATCGATTTTCAGATTTTCAACTGTCTTCTGATTTCTATTTAATTTCTACTTGTATTATATTGTATAAAATGCAGCAAAAAGATTGTATTTTCGGCTCGAGTCTAACTTCGAACCAATCTGTATTTTCGATCTAGTCAATTATCCACGGGACGTTGCAATACATATATACTATACGAATTGTCTTTTTTTTACAAAATTCCTTGCATTCTTTATTTTTCAAAGCAGTTTAATGAATCCTATTAGTTGAAGACAAAACAAACGAATTGTATTGGTTTAGTACCTATATTTTTTCAATATCAATTAATAATAATTAAATGTATAATGAGTCGTACAGTTAATTATCTACAATACTTGTCAATGGATAAAAAAAATCACAAAATATACATACATCGAGTGTTACCATTGCTTCGAAAACAAAGATTAGAAAACCAAAATAGCTCTAATCTCTTTTCCAAAGTCAAGTTTCGAATTGAACCTAAGAAAAGCCACATCCTTAAAAAAGAAAAAAAAATTTAAAGTATTCCCAGTACATACTTTTAAATCATATAATTTTAAATTAAATACTCAATATTCAATTAAAAACTGCACAGTAGATTGATAATCTACTTAAAAAAAAAAAAAAAAACAATCTTCAATTCAAAACTCGCTTCAGAAAATTTCGACGCCAATATAAATTAAATTCCCCGTAGCTTTCATTCTCTCACAGTATTTTTCTCTCCTCGTTTTCTCTATCGAAACGAGAAAGAGAATCAACTCGTTTCCCTTATAACTAATCGTCATATGTAACTAAAAACATTCAACTGCGAATAAATTATATAAATCGTGAGTTACAGCGTAATCTCAAAAAACATGAGCGGCGTGCTGGCAAAACTGTCCACGAATTATTTTACTATTTACTCTATGAAGTATATAAAATACAGGGTTTTCTATAATAAAACTGGGGCGAAGCGAAGGGATCAGGGAGAGGGGCATATTTTGCATATAATTACTTCCCTCACTCGATATCTCGACACATAGCGAAATGTTTTTGCTTTAACAATTAAGTGTACTTTTTTTATAGAAGTATATACATTATACACGGAGACTTAAATGCGCGAAAGGCGTGACTACTTAATCTAAATCGCTTGCACCGATGCCGAATGCAGGACGAATATTTTTCCGAAATATTTTGGGAAATATTTCACGAAATTACGAGTCTTTTCAACAACTAGGCTACACAATCCTCTTCCTTTTCCGGAAGGGTGAGTTCGATTGAGACAATTTCCTTCTATTTTATAGTAATTCTAACATTCAACGACCCTCACCTGCTTGACTAGCGTTCCTCTCCGGAATTAGAGGACTTTGATGAGCAATCCACAATGATTTTTTCTAAAAAGAGGCGTCAATATGCTCCCAAATAAGAATTTTTTCGGGTGCGCAAAAATATCGAAACACTTCGAATTATCGAAATAGCTAGAATGCAATTCTTCTTCAACAAGTTATCGAAACTCGAAGTTTCCGACTTTTTCATACGCCTTTATGTACCAATTTTCATTTGCCAAATTTTTATTGCTGCGAATTTCTGTTTTCTCTATTCTGTATTTTTTTGAATATTACATAAAATACACAGTTTATTAAATAAGAATACAAATAATAATTGTGGAAAATGTAAATTCGGTAAAATATAAATTAGATTAAGAAAATTTTTGAATAAAAACATACAGAAAAATTTTTACAAATAGGAATTGGAACAAAAATTTGAATTAAATGAATTTTGTTTAAATGAAAATTCGGGATTTTGGGACACATTCACACACCTCCTTAAAAAGACGAATACGAGAAGATTTTTAATGCCTTATGAATTTTTTAACAAAGTAAGTTTAATTAGAAATCTAATGATCAACTAATTTAAAAGTAAAAATACTCGAAAATTAAAAAAAAATTATGTACCAAATATTTAAATTAATAATCAAAGTATTAAAAATATAAAGATTATGAAAATGAGAATATATAACACCTGAATTCTCGTGAAAAACTCGTAATTTTCTAAAAAAAATAATGGACCATCGATCAGACACTCATTCACTCATTTTCTTTCGTTTCTTGAACCATTCGACAATATGTACAGGTTTTAATTTAAAAATAAAAGAACTCATCGATAATTCTGAAGAGTTTGTTGAGTCGCTTGATCAACATTTTGCCTGTTTCATTCCATATCTCCGAATATTGCACGAGATTTAATTCGGATTGGAGATCTCAAAGCGCAGAGTCTTTTTTGTTCGAGGAAATTTTGTGGCACGTTGAAGAAAACCCAAATTGAAAAATCTGGGATTTCGGGGCTGGAATAAAAGAAGAGAAGAGTATCACTTTTTTTTAGAGTCTAGCGAGTGTTGCTTCGATTTCTGTTCTTTTTTTTGTTTTGTTCGTAGGCCCTGCAGAGATCGCTTGGAGTTTGTGGAAAAAATTTCTTCTTTTCTTAAAGTGAAATTTAACGGTTTAATACGCTTGAAATTTGGTTTTAAGAACCTTCTTCCAATGGCTAGGTGTCGTAGGGGCGACACTCGATGTAAGTTGTCGGGACGAATCCCTCGATTGGCTGAGACATGCGGCGAACTCGGGTCCAACCGTCGCCTGCATCCAATTCTATCATGTAGAGTTCCTCCCCATCGTACATGGGTATCGATCCTTCACTTATTCCTGAAAAAGGATAATTTATTATTTAAGTATATTCTTGAAAAATTAATTTGAAACTGAATAAATGTAAAGAGTCTAAAGAAGTTGCTTTTGGGAGAGGGGAGGGGGGAAATTAAGATAAGTTTTTTACTTTATTATTTATTAATAATTAAATTTGAAAGTGAATGATTAAAAATGAGAAAGAGAAATTTATAACGAGTAAGCGTAGCCGGCTCAGAAAAGTAATTCGGTAGACACTAAACAATTTTCTCGGTCATTAAAGTTACAAAATTTAAAGTTTTGAGAGTGTTGAATCCAAATTAGGCCTAAAAATTAAATTTCTTAATTATATTATTAAAGCTTAAAAATTAAAAATCTGAAGTATTTAATATTTTGTATTTACCATCGAAAGCGTAGAGAGCTCGACAAGTTCCGAGAGGTGGTTGAGCGTCGACCTCGTCGACGTAATATTCTTCCCCACTGCCAGGAAGGGATGTCCGAGAAGTTCCGAGTCCAGATTCCGGGCTGTTCGTGGAACTGTGCATCAGTAGTGTAAAGCGAAAGAGTCTAAATAAAATTCCTAATCTAATCTACGGCAAGCCTTTGATGCTAATCTATAGATTCTCCTTATGCCTCGAGTCCTAACAATGTCTATAAAGTTATTAAGTCTGAAGAAATATTTATGTGTAGGACAGGAAACTAATAGATAAAAAGTAAATCATCCTTCGCTCAAAACTAAAGGAAAACTCAATATCAACTGTCAAAATAAACTCATTAAAGTAAATTAAATTAAATTAAATATAAAATACTACTAACCCATGTGTTGGTTGTGGAGTACCAGGTGCATTCTTTTTATGATCAAGTTGATTCGCATTCGTATTGCTTACACTAGAATCTGAGGCCGACCTCGACAGACTTTCCTCTCCTCCTGAATGACTCGATCTTCTCGAACTCAACGGTCTTGTCGCTGAACCGTTGGTTGTTGGCTTTCGCTGAACTTGACTTGGACTGAAAGAGAAAAAAAATTTAAACCTCTTATTATTATTAATTATTATTATGTTATCCGAGGCCTCACAGCGTCAATCTAAAATTCATATTAAATATTTAAGTAATTATAAAGTATAAAATAACAAAAAAATATTTTACCTGGACAAACTAACTCCCGCTTTCATCGCCTCTTCTAAATACCCCTGAAATTTGATTAATTCCGCCCCCAATTTATCGAGTTTGTGACTCGACTGATTCAACTGACTTTCTACAGTCATTGGATCACCAAGCGCAGGATTCTGTTCATAAACACCCTTCATTTTCATGAGACCGTCTCTCGCCGCTGTTTCCTGTTGAATTTTGGCTTGGATTTCATCCAGCCTTTGCTGCAACCTCTTTTTCCTCTGATTCGGAGGTAAATCACTGCAATCCTCCTTCGCACCGTCACCATACCCAGGTACATTATTCTGCAGAATACAAAAAATCAGTTTCACATCTTATATTTATAATAAAAACAAAAATTGTAATCTTTCTCATTCTAGGCGTAAAAGCTCGAAAAAGCAAAAGAAGCAAAGAGAATGCAAGTCTCCAATTTCCGGGTTAAATCTAGTAAGCCTTAGAGAATATTATTTAAGCGAAACCTTTACACTTTTTAGTACTTTTAGTTTGAAAATAATATTAGAGAAAAAAACTTAAATCTAAAAAAAAAAACTTAAATCAGAAAAAACTTTAATCTGAAAAAAACTTAAATCTGACTTAATAAAAGTATTGTAAATAAGAAGACAGACCTTTAAAGATATGCACACCTCGATCAACTTCTGTCGTTCGCATGAAACAAATCACAAAAGCGTGTCATTCAGCGGGTGTAAAGAAATTTTGCTGTACATTAAGGATGCAAACTAAACTAATTTTTAAACCCAACATTTCGATTTTTAAACTGGAATTTTTATAATTATGTCTATCATTCGGTAAATTTATTTTGGGAATGATTTATCTTTCCTTTTTATAAATGAAGATGATCCCAAAATTAACTAACATTCGCATTCACAGGTGCATTTTTTGACACAGGTGGAAGAAACTTGCTAACAGGCAAACAGGCAAAGGACCAAGTACTTACTATTTTAAATTTGCATCCAAATTTAAATCCCGTGGTTGATGACATACAAGACAGATCACGGGCAGATCGAACCATCCATCAAATTAAAAAAAAAATCATACAAAAGAAATTAAGATGCTTTTTCTTAGGCTTAGTAACCATTTACAAAGTGATGATGGTCACAAAATCGGGAAAATTAGATTAAAGACGACTTGGGACCATCATTATAAACACAATTCACAAAGTACTTCTTTCAGAAAAAAATTTTCCTGTATTTAATTTTATTTCACTAAGTATGTACAAAAAATAGAGAAGCCTAATGATTATAAAGAATTTAGAAAATTTTAATCAGAAGAGAATAGTTTTTTTTTAAATCTGAAAATTAATTCCAGATTAAAATCCTCCACCAAATCAGATTTTCAGGCTACAGAGTGCAAAATTCTGTCAAAAAAATAAAACAGGGTGATCTTTCAAGAAAAAATGGAAAAAGGAGGAATAAATTATTGGATATAAATCTTTAAACATTGTTCGATTTTATACTAAAATCATTTGAATTATTTTATAATTGAATCCATTTTAACCTCAATATTCGAATCCTTCATTTTACTCAACAAATATTATTATAATTAAATATTTTTACATTCTCATCAGAGAATGTATTATTTCAATCTGTAATGGTACTAATTTTTTAAATATAATTATATATGCAGACTCAAAAAATATTTAATTCTAATATTCATTGAGTAAAATGGAGAGACTGAACTTTTAGGATAGAACTTGAACTGAATACCCTTAAATAAAATCTAACAAAGGAAAAAACAGAGGAAAGACTCTGAAGCCTGAATTCAAAGATGAAGTTTTCCTTTCTCAATAGAATAAAAAAAAATAGAGCGAAGTATAAATTCATGCAGTAAAGTGCAAATATAAAAGAAATGCGGCTGTGCTTTTTTCTAGATTCTAGATTATTAGAAACCGCTACTATACACGCTGTAAATTTAAATAATTTTTGTAAGTGCGGTGTACCTTATTACTGCTAAAAATATTGAAGATCCCGACCCTTTTTTTGATTTTGCCCCCAGAAACTGTGCCTTTAACTGTGAGGTGATTGTGAATTGGCTGCATTACAGGTTGAGACAATTGACTATTGCTGTCGAAGGTTCTTGCAACAGAGAGGTCTTCGAAGGGGAAATCACCGGGAGGCTGAAATCCACTTTTGTAACGTTCGATCACCAAAAACATATCTGTTTTCTCGTTGATCTCGTTTGCAGCTATTTCGATTCCATCGAGACACTGAGCTATTATCGGAGCGACAGCTCGTTCGATGTCCACTGATTTTAACATGTAATTCCGCATGTTTTTTATTCTCTTCTCGTCCAGTTCCTGCGAAAGTAATTAAATTCAAGATCAGAATAACTTAAGATTTAATAACAAGAACTTGGGATTAAAAAGAAAAATTTAGACTGGACCACTTTAGATTTGAATATTTCTATTTTGAAAGTCTTTAGATTCGATTTATATGTAATCCGATTTCCAATCTGAATAGCCTATAAATTTAAATACCAAGCCATAAATTAAGAACTGAATATCCATTCAAAGTAGATACCAGCTTTTTTTATTTAACCTGATAATGACCTGTAAATGTGCGAAAACTTCCGGCATTGCAGTGAAGTAATGCAGAGTCTGCATCTCGTTCGTTTTCTGCAACTGGTTCGCATACTCCGTTTTCGCCTCTTCACTCTGCTGCGTTTTCAGAGTCATGTTCATTCTCTGCTTTTCAACCTGTGAAAATAAAATCAAAATATTTAATTTAAATGATAAAATAAAAAAATGAAACGGCTTATAATAGTACAATTTTAGAAAATTATAAATTTTATACAATTTCAAATCGAACTCAATAAAGATTGTATAATTTGATGGGATATCAAGTGAAATTCAAAACGATTTGTTTTAAGAGGTTTTTGTTAGTCTACTTAAATTTAATAAAGCTGTCGATCAAAAAAATAAATTTACCCTCATTTTAAAATTTTTTGGTCCAGCCATCATGTTTTTATAACTAGAATTAATTTCTCAAGATTTAATATCTCACAATAAAATACTTTAAAAATCAAGATATATCTACATATTGAAATAAAAGGAAAGCGAACCTCAGCCCTCGAGAGATTGAAATCAGCATCCGCCCTCTGGTAATTTTCAAGGGCTCGTTCTGCTTCACGAAAAGCCTTCTCATAGGCCTTCCTTGCTCGCTCCAAATTTCCTATTTGAGCAGCCAAACTCGCTCGGAGCCTAACACCCTCTTGGAGATATTTTTTCCTATCCTCTTTAAATTCCTTAACGAGAATATACAATTCTCGTAATACTGTATCTTGCAGATTTTCTGCGATGACTTCTCTCTGTCCAGCCTGATCATTTACTTCGTTCAATTCTTTCCTAAAAGCTCGACAAGGGCTGTACCTATAAAAGAGAAAAGAAAGTATTAAAAAAAATAGAAGCATCTACAATTCTAACATTTCTCTACACACCTCTATAGACATCACAATTTTCTTTTTTCTAAATAATAACAAAAACGTGGATTTTGTATTTACAGGGTTTTAAACTCTTTTCAAGACTTTCCAGATTTGGCTGGACTGAATAATAGTAATTAAAAAATAAATAATCTCAAGTGGAGAAAATATTACGTGACTGGTTTCGAAAGTCGACTGCAGTCTCAAATACTGATGAAGATCAACGAAAATGATTAAGCGGTTCATACATTATATTCAAGTGTGCTAAAGAAATTATGAAGACTCCTACGCACTTCATAAGACGAGCTTCTGTTTTCTATCATACGTAGTCCATTAGTGTAAATAGATTCTTGCCTCTTTTTGTCAATTTAGACGGTGAGATTTTTCCAAAAGAGATTTAAGAAGTAAATAAATTTATACAATATTCTGGTTTAAAATTCTGTATAAATAAGGTTGCGATATCAACTTCAAATATTTTTATTTATACTGGAGACTTTAGATTTAAAACGTGTATAGGAGGAAGTACTCACTGATAATCTTCTTCCTCTTTCTTTTTGGGTTGATAAGTCTTCACGAGTCGCCTGTAAATTAAAAGATTCTGTATTAATTTCAGGAAAAATAAGTTTATAGATTTATGTAAAACATATAGAGATTATTCAAGATTATACAAAATAGGAAAAAGGATTAATAACAAATACTTAAATTATAACAATACTTAAATCTCTCAAATATGAATGACTTTAACTTTAATTCTCAAAAATTCAAAAAAAGTAAAATTGCATTTAAAATAATTCAATTTTTTTTTAATTCACAAAAATTCAATACGAATTTAAAAGAATCTACAAATAAAAATAATTTAAGAGAATACAAACGAATTTAAAGTAAATAAAAAAAATTAAGGGAAATCAAAGAAATAAAAAAAATTCAAGTGAATTCAAAAAAGTGCAAAGAACGAAAAATTCAAGTTAAATAATTCAATATCTGGGAGCTTAAAAATTTAAAGAATTTAATACTGAAATCTTCCAAATATGGAACTTTCTAATTCAGAAAGTATTCCATTTTTATTTCCGAGCCTCTTAAATTTGAAATCTTGTCAATTTTCATCTCCTCTGTTTTAATTTTTTGAAAATCGTTGTTTTCAATTATATACTTCGAAAGCTTTTAAATTGGATTGTAACATAAGTATGTCCGTTAATAAATCTAATAAAAAATTCAATGTTTGAGAAAGTCGGAACAGAATTACAATAATTTTTGCGTAGGTGTCAGTTAGGAAGTTTTAATCTTTACCACTGCTCGTGAAAAAGTATATGTACATAACAAATTAGCGATGAAAGTAGAGTGATCGTATTTACGTAATACAAATCCAGGACACCTGGCTTGGGAGAGAAAAAGACAAAGATAGAAGATACTAGATTCGACTTGAGATGAGATACCATTTCTAGATAGAGAGTGGTTTCAAAAATTAAAAACTATTATAAATTTATAAAATACTAATTGGTTGCTATCGAATGAAAAAGTCCCAAAATTTGAACTATTTTTCAAAAAACTTGAATTTCTTTTCAAAACAATGAAGATATTAACAATGTGGATAAAATATGCAGATTTGGGAAAAAGTATTTCGATAACGTGAACGTTCAAAACTTTTTAACGTGTTTTTCATTACAAGATTTGATTTTTAAACGCTCTGGAACAATTTGAGCGGGAATAAAGGTATCTGAGTCTGAATTAAATATAAAATGTTTTTCTCCAAATCACGCAGGAGTCTCCTTCTCCTATAGAAATATCACAATCTACGTCATTTGAAGAAAATATGACACCATCACGATGCTTAAACAACCAGCACGTAGGCGCACAGGCGTGCTTATTTGGTAAGCCAGATCTAACTAACATAGTCAAGAAGGCGGTCTGAATTTTCGTTTCTTGAAAAAACAAAAAAAAAAGGATTAAATTAAAAAAATAAATAGGTTTAAGGTCATCGTATCAGTTACCCGATCCCTACCTTACCTGAATTTTTTCGCTACAATGATATTTTTACATTTATAGAGAGATATCGAGTATATTTCTTTTAATTTTATAAATTTTTAACTCGTTAAGTCAATACATATAGAAATGACATTACAAGGAAAAAATGCCGGTAAGGTAGGAATTAGATAACTGATACATGACCTTAAGGGTGTTGGAGCCAAGTTCTAATTTAAAAATTCGATTTCTTCATTTTACTTAACAAATATTAAAATTGGAATTTTTTCCTTCTGCAGAATTAATCAATTTTTAACTAGAATTATGCGCACAGAGCGAAAAAATATCTAATTCAAATCTTTTTTAAGGAAATTGAAAATATTGAATTTTGAAATTAGATTTTGAATTCTTCATTTTATACAAAAAGTATCGAAACTAAGTATTTTTTCGCTCTGTACGCAGTTTTATATTTGAAAAAAGATTATCGCTACAGAGCGAAAAAATATTCATTCATAATTTTCTTTAAGTAAATTGGAGAATGAAATTTTGAGTTTTACACTTGGGTTCAACGCCCTTAAAAAATAGAAAAAAAAAAATAAACGAAAACAAAGATTTTGAGCGTCGATAAACATAAACTTCATAAGATCGTAAGAGCTTAAAGCGTTACGAATACTTATGCAGAATTAGTTGATCGGTTATGCAGTATTATGTGGAAAGTTTTGGTATACAAGAAATTAGAAAACGCTGTGGCTTGAGAATATGCAAACTGGGGTCAATGACAAGAGTAGTTACGTTAATTTTCCTGAAACTATTTCAATTTTAGGACTTGTTTCAGTAATTTTTCAGCAAATTTCTCCTGGGTAGTATCTGAAATCAAAGTCAAAATTAGAGTATTTTATAAAGCCCTTTCTTTTCAAACAGAAAAATTCAAACTGGAACCTTCTGTGACTAAAACAACCAAAAATAGAGAACGAGACGTACTAAAATGTAAAATAAATAAATAAAGATCCTCTTTTTTAGAAGTTTAGGGTGAAATAAAAGCAAACAGAAAACACTAAAGGCACAAGAGCATGAAGCTTGTGACCTTTTGAATTATGTCGCGAACGAGAGAAGTTAGTGTATCTCACGCACCCCGTTGAGTTCAGGGACTCCAATGTCGGTAATATTGTATTAAAGGCCCCCTTGTTTGTCTCGTGAATGCCCTCTACTGTATATATTTTTTATACAGGGTGTCGCAAAAGAAATCATTAACGTATCCAACTATCTACTCTAGAACTTGAAAAATTCTACCAATCTAAATCAAACTGACCCCAATTCAAAATCAATCCGAACCAATCCGAACACAATTTTTAAAATTTTCGTCTGGATTGAAAACTTTCTTTCAATTCATTCGGATTAAAGGTAAGAATTGATTTTAAATATAAGTTGGATTCGTTCGAATTGAAAACTTGCTTCGTAGTTAATCAATCCAAATAAATCCGAAGCAAGTTTTCTTCCAAATCAATCCGCATGAATTCGAATCAATCCAAACAAGATTTAAAAAGTTTTTGTTAGGATTGAAAACTTGCTTCGGATTAGTCAATCCGATTGGATCATTTTGGATTGTTTAATTCAGAAGCGAGCAAAATTTAAAAAGATTTTGTTTGGATCAGTCGGATTAACTCGGATTCATTAGGATATGGTTTCTATCCGCAACTTTTGTTAAAGCGATAGATACAAGATCTTGAGAAGATAAATTCTATAACACCTTCGATAAAACCTTTTATTTCTGAACAAGCTCTCTATCTCCATACTTTTAATTAATCTGCGTAAGCTTCAGCTTTACAAGTATCATTCCACTTCCCTCTCTTGATGCCCCTCACGTTTATATTCTACAAGACATAAATTATACGGCGTGTGTCTTCCATCTTAATGCGTTGCAATTTCTTACGCACGCTCCGTATGTCAAAAATAGAAGCGCCACTTTGAATACTTTTAAATTCGTATACTGAAGACCTAGCACAACTCTGGCGAATTGTCATAAAGTGGAATTTTCCTTTAGAGCTATTTTAGTTATGTTTATTTTCTTCGTTTGATTTCTTCCAAAGTTACGGAATATCTTTTTTTACTTCGCATTTATTTGTTTTCTAAAGCCTTGAAGCAGTTTCTTTTTGATTTGGAGTTACATATAATTATTCTGTATTTTTACAGATTTAAAAAGGGAACTTAGAAGCCACTGACCTGAAATTAAAAAAAAAAAAACTTTGAAAAAGTCATCTTTAATTTTTTTTAAAATTAAAACTGTGCCGGAAAAGATTTTTTGAAGATATTAAAACTGTTTTCCAGTGTAAAAAAAACCACTTCAAGTTTTTTTTAGATCTAGAAATCGAGATTTGGCTGCATCCTAATAAATATCTTTTTTAAAAAGTTTTGTTTTCACCTTAATTTAGCAGCATATTCTTCTTCTATCGCACATCGGTCACGAATAAAGTGTCCATATCTTTCTAGAAATTCTATCCCTTTTTGCGTGTGCAGAGACAGATTCTCGAACTGGTCCTGAAAAACAATAAAAAAACATTTCTTCAGTAATTTCAATTATAAGCAAGAAATTTCAATAAAAAATAAAAATCAATATAAGAAAGAATTAGAAAACAATATGGATCTATTCTAAAAAGATGATTGAGTCGAAGTCGAAATATCGTAACACCTATTCCGCACTCCTAATTGATTGGTCATGTAAGTATCGATAGAAATTTTCGACAATCAATACTTGCGCGCGCTCATTTTAATTTGATTTCATTAATCATTATTTTATCACGAGCCTATCGAAAATGTTGGTTTTAAAAAAGCAGTTTTATGGTAATAATAAAAATAAACAATTAAATAATTTATTACGCATAATTAATAAATTAATTTAATAATTAATTAACCGATTTTTCAAATAATACTATACATAACTATAAATTTATACGGTATTTTTTTAGAAAACAAAATCACAATTAAACATCAATACAACTGTAAACGTAGTTAATTTTGAAAATAATCTAACAACTATTATTATTTATAAAGCAAAACACATGTTGTAATTATTTAATTTATAAAATATAAGGAAAAATTTTTTATAAATACTAGCAAACCAAGAGGCGCGATTTTTTTATTTTTCTTCTTACAATTTCATTGAAAGTCATTCCAAATCCAATCAGATTTGAAACTATAATCTATTCGAGATTTTCGAGAC
>CAJFCP010000686.1:438671-522799 GCA_904066005.1 Synergus itoensis | reverse complement strand
GGACACATACGTCCCACGTATGTGTCCCACTGGCCGTTAAAGGGTTAAAGATATAAAAAGATTTTAAATGTTACCGTAAAATTTCAAGAATTTTCTGAGAATTTTAAGAGATTTTAATGTTTGTCATGGAATTTTATGGAGATATTTCAAAAGATTTTTACAATTTTTAAAAAATTGTAAAAAAAAAAATTAATTAAAATTAATTAATTAAAAAATTAAAATTAATTAAAATAAAATTAAATAAAAAAATTAAAATAAAATAAAATAAAATAAATAATAAAATAATAAATAAAATAAAATAAATAATAAAATAATAAATAATAATAAATAAATATAATAATAATAAATAATAAATAAAATAATAAAATAAATAATAAAAAATAAAATAAATAATACAAAATAAAATTAAATACAAATAAAATTAATTAATTAATTAAAATTAAAAAATAAAAAAAAAATTCTAGGAATTTTTAGAGATTTTCATGAATTTTAACGTGGATTTCAGAAGATTTATTAGTTTGAAAATTTTTGTGTAATTTTAAGGGATTTCATGGAATTTGAAGACATTTCTTAAACTTTTAATGGATTTTAGAGGATATAAAAGGGATTTTAATTGTTATCGTAGAATTTAAAAGAATTTCAATAAGTTTTTTGAAATTTTAAGAGATTTTCACGAATTTCAAGCGATTTCAAAGATTTTCAAAGGTTTCTTGGAATTTTTAGAGATTTTAAAGAATTTTAACATAGATTTTAAGAGATTAATGATTTTGAAGGTTTTTCTGAATTTGTAAGTATTTTCAAGCGATTATTCTAATTTTTAAAAGAATTTGTAAAATTTTTAAGGATTTCATGGAATTTCATGAAATTACTAATGATTTTAAGAGATTTAAAATTTTAAGAAACTTCAAGAGGTTGCTAGAAATTTTTAGAAATTTTCACGAATTTTAACCATGGATTTCAAGAGAACAAAAAGAAAATTCACGAAAACCTTCAAAATCATTAATTTTTTTTTTGATTTTCAAAATCATTAATGATTTTGAAGGTTTTCGTGAATTTTTAAGGATTTTCAAGAGGTTTCTAGGAATTTTTAGAGATTTTCACGAATTTTAAATGGATTTCAAGAGATTAATGATTTTGAAGGTTTTCGTGAATTTTTAAGGATTTCTAAGGAAATGCGCGCGCAGAGCGCGCGTTCGTTCTTGTTACATAAAAATGTCTATATTCAACTTTGTGCTAAAGAGGACAAAATAGATGTTAGAGATAATATAGGAAATTATCTTTTGAATTGTGTGTGATTCAATCGATTGGATGTATGCATTTGATCCCTGACCCCAGACTTTCATGACCTCTGAACTTATCAGGAAACCATGATAGTCCACTGGTTAAGTGAAATGTTTGATTTATCGATAGACAAGATATTATGATTGATAATTTAATGACAGAGAATCCATTGTCTAGATTAAAATATGAATGAATTCATTATAAATTAGAAAATCACCATTTTGATGATTCACACTTACATATTATATTATATATAAATGTGATAATTACTTTTTATATGTATTAGTGACTCATTTTGAAAGTGGTTTAACTTAACTATGATTTGCTTTCCTGGAAGTCACGATACTTTCGAGAAAGTTGTTCGATCAAGATTCCATTCTGGGGACACTCATACGTCCAATAGAGGCATAAAGATAACAACAAAGTCAATAATCATTATCAGTCTACCAGTCATGCGAAATATGAAAATACCTTGACAGAATTGCTACAAGACTTTGGTTTCAAAATTCGATGACTTTTCCAAATTTTCCAGGACTGATTTTCCTTTTAAAAATTAAAATCAAGTTAATTAAGTTATTTTTGTTATATTATATAACTCTTCTCATTTATTTAACAGATTTGGAAGATTTTCAATGATTTCACAGGATCATAAAACTGCCGTCCAACGTAAAAAGATACATAAGTGACATTGTGGCTTAGGGTCATTCCTTTAAACCTAGCAACGGAAAAGTCGACCTAAGCGACAATGTCACTTATGTATCTTTTTACGTTGGACGGCAGAAAAGATTTCCAGGTATTCTATGACATTCTAAGGGTTTTTAAAGATTTTAAGCGATTTTAAGGGATTATAATGTTTATCATGAAATTTTAAGAGGTTTCAAGAGATTGTTAAAACATTTTGTGAAATAAAAAAGAAACAATAAATCTAAATTAAGGGCATGTGTTACTAACCATATGAGCAAGTTTAGATGACCCGGGTTTTTTTCTACAATTTTTACATTTAAAAAAAAATATAGTCAACATCCGTTCGTGTTCACGTTCTTGACGGATGTTGAATATAATTTTTTTCGAAAATGTAAAAATTGTGAAAAAAACCCGGCTTATCTAAATTTGCTTATATGGTAAATAATACATGCCCTTAACTCGCATCACAAAAAGAAGCTTTCTAATTTTTATGGGGTTTTATTACTTTAGTTCGCATTTAAATTAAAAACCGAGAAAAAAAAAGAAGGAAAAGGGGATTTTCTTGAAGAGGCGAAAAAAGATGAATTTTTAAAAGAAAGGGAAAATTTAAAAGAAGGGAATAGGGGAAAGATTGTGAAGCTTAGTATAAAGACAATTGGCAATAAACAAAACCTTTAATTTTGGAAAGATGCATTTTTAAATGCGAATACTTTCAACTTTCCATCCGAGACGCCTTAAAATTCCTGCCTCTCCAAATATGATTCCAAGCAATGGAATATTTATTGCACAATCTTTCAAATTTTGGAGATAAATCCTGGAACCTTCGACGACCCACCATGAACATTGAATACTATAAAACCGGATCATTCCAAATATGGTGTCAGATAAATGTGTACACGCATGTGCAGGCATATAGGATGTAAGTTCTGCCCGAGAAAGTGCAGAGGCGGTGTCGCTAATAAAAGTTCAACGTCTGATAGTGTTCAAGTTAAAGTGAGGCTGCATAGTTAGGCCTAAAGCTCATCCATTCTCATAATTATGAGACATCTTCTTGTCAAATGTATATTATGTTGCAAGACTCGTCACTCAGGCTTTATGACTTATTAAGAATTCTAGATTTTGTTGGAGATGTAATGTGAAAATGAATCAGAAATGATGTACTATAAACTCTCTGCAATTATTATTGAACAAAATCTCATTTCCGTATCGCGAATCCAGTTGTAGAAATCTTCGAAGCGTGGTAAAATATAGTCGAGTCGGATAGAGTACATTTCGCGCTAGGAAAGAAGTCTTGAAATCGAAGAGAAAAAAAAACAGGGACTGCGATAAGACGATTTTACAAAGGACTTGTAATCGAGTTTCACTCATATTTCTAACCCAGTGACTGAGACGGAATTAATGACCTCAATCATCAGGGTGACTGCTAAAATCTAGAAAACTTTCGCGTCATATTTCGCAGTTTTTCCCAGAGCAAACCTTTCGTCCCCGACATGAATATACTTTAAAAATCAGACTTTCGCTGCTAAAATATTATGTTGCCATATATGTGTAATCAAGTCTAATCTAAATAGAATAAAATAATCTGAGAGGTGACAAATAAAAGATATATGTTATGTGTCCTTGTATCTAAAAAGGAATGAACAAACAACGTGAGAAAAAGGTATACTTTCGTATAGACAGAAAAGATAATGAACGCTATTTTATAATAAATGTTTATCTTTTCTAAAAAAAAAAAGACAAAAACGAGAGAAATGTGTGTCGAGATAAAGACTGTAGATTGTATCGCATTTGACCAATGGGAAAATACACGGCACACATTCTAGCAGCTCATAGGACAATGAGAATTTCGCAATTTGGGCCAGAAAGATTCTGGTCGTTTAGCAGGCCGGCACGAAAAGTGAAACTGGTCAGGTTTGACGTAACATTATTTACATTGGGGGCGGTAAGAAAGTACTTCAAATGAATATCACATTTCAGATATATTTTAAAATGTAGTTTTGAAGATTTTTAAAGATGAAAGTGTCCACATTCCATGTGACCTTAATTTGGACTGATTTTCACACAACGTGGGTGGACACTTAATGACTTTTTTTATCCAAAGTGACTAGCGCTTAGCGCTTGGCTTGGCTAGGAATGCAAGGCGTTATCGTTCAAGGACGAATGTGTCTTTCGACTTTTACTACGCTACACTAGCTTCTAGAATCTAGACTCTAACTGCGAGACTTGTCTAGAGACCTGGAGTAAAGGAATGGGAATGAGAGGACAAATCTGGTTGCAATGCCGCATGCGGTATCTCAGAAGAGAATAATAAAAGAGAGCTTTACCAGTTTACATTCACACAGAAGAGGAGTGCGAGAAAAAATAAAACAAATAAGAGTGTAGAAAAGATGATAAATGGTAAAATAAGCATGATGTGCACTCTACACTTACAAATTTAAAAGAGAGACAATAAAGATTAAAATAAGTAGAAGGAAGGAAGAGAGAAAGACTGATCTCAATCCAATGGCTTCTGGCATTCTAGTTACTTTCATTTCCAACATACTTGTTACTTATTCAAGGGCCTTATAATCTATATGTCTACTCCATAAATTTCTGCAATCGCAAAACTATTTATAGAAATGATGGTTCGAAAAAAGTAGGTTGAAAAATTGCTTTGAGAATAGACTCTTTAAAAAAGACAGTTCAGTTTATAATCTTCGTAATTTAATTTCTCGAGTTTAAATTACGGTTTGCTCTACATTTAAGACAAAGTTCACGTCCCTGAAGAATCAATTAATATTCAGAGGAGATATCGTTTTCCTTTTTCAAACTTCACCTTGAAATGATGAAAAAAGGAAATATCAGTTATGACACATCTCGTGACGACACAAAATACTCATTTTACCCTCAAGCGGAATAAAATCATTCGTCACTCGTAACACAGTATGCGTTTGAATCGAGATGATCGTATCTAAATTTAAATCTAGATGATCTGTTTTCATCTGATGACTATTTATCGAATCGATATATAAAGACTAAAAGAAGATGGGAATGTATATATCATACATTTTTACAATACACTAAAAAAAATGTATTGTACTGTTTATGATCTTGGAAGGTTAACTATATGAGACAACGATCTAGATATTAAACCGTACCCCAGTCGGAAATTTCTGGCTTTCCTATAGTGCGAAGTCACATACGGCCCAGCAGTGGCCAAGAGTCGGCAAAAATATTGCTGAAACTCGGCACCATCAAGGCACAACCATGGAATGATAACTCCGGTCTGCACTTGGCAGCCAAAGCTTGGCTGCCATTGTCGGCCCAACACTGGATAAAAAAGTGACAACTGGTCCAGTAATGTACAAGTAAATGTGAGCCTCGCAACCATAACCGCAACACGAACTCTCTAGAAATACTATGGGCGACATAGTATTCACTCTGTGAATATTTTTCGATCTTCTCCATCAGGAAAATGATCATTTTTCGAAAATATCGAACTATGTGCCCGGATGAATTTTTTATTTCGACTTCAGGGTATGGGTTCCTATCAAAACAACCCCCTAAACACACCCTGGCAGTACCAATCATTTCTGATAAGATGTAAAGACACTGTGAATATTTTTCAATCTTCTCCATCAGGAAAATGATCATTTTTCGAAAATATCAAACTCTGAGCCCGGATGAATTTTTTATTTCGACTTCAGGATATGGGTTCTTATAAAAACAACCCCCTAAACACACCCTGGCAGAACCAATTATTTCTGATAAGATGTAAGGACTCTGTGAATATTTTTCAATCTTCTCCGTCAGGAAAATTTTAATTTTTCGAAAATATCGAACTCTGTGCCCGGATGAATTTTTTATTTCGACTTCAGGCTATGGGTTCTTATCAAAACAACCCCCTAAACACACCCTGACAGTACCAAAATCATTTCTGATAAGATTTAAAGACTCTGTGAATATTTTTCGATCTTCTCCATCAGGAAAATTTTAATTTTTCGAAAATATCGAACTCTGTGCCCAGATGAATTTTTTTTGCAGATTTCAAGCTATGGGTTCTTATCACAACACCCCCCTAAACACACACTGGCAGTACCAATCATTTCTGATAAGATGTAAAGACTCTGTGAATATTTTTTGATCTTCTCCATCAGGAAAATGATCATTTTTCGAAAATATTGTACTTTGTGCCCGGATGAATTTTTTTGCAGATTTCAGGCTATGGGTTCTAATCACAACAACCCCCTAAACACACCCTGGCAGTACCAATCATTTTCCTGATGGAGAAGATCGAAAAATATTCACAGAGTCCTTACATCTTATCAGAAATGATTGTTACTGCCAGGGTGTGTTTAGGGGGTCCTTTTGATATGAACCCATAGCCTGAAGTCGAAATAAAAATCTCATCCGGGCACAGAGTTCGATATTTTCGAAAAATTAAAATTTTCCTGATGGAGAAGATCGAAAAATATTCACAGAGTCTTTACATCTTATCAGATATGATTGATACTGCCAGAGCGTGTTTAAGGGGGTGTTGCGATAAAAACCCATAGCCTGAAATCTGCAAAAAAAATTCATCCGAGCACAGAGTTCAATATTTTCGAAAAATTAAAATTTTTCTGATGGAAAAGATCGAAAAATATTCACAGAGTCTTTACATCTTATCAGAAATGATTGGTACTGTCAGGGTGTGTTTAGGGGGTTGTTTTGATAAGAACCCATAGCCTGAAGTCGAAATAAAAAATTCATCCGGGCTCAGAGTTCGATATTTTCGAAAAATGATCATTTTCCTGATGGAGAAGATCGAAAAATATTCACAGAGTCTTTACATCTTATCAGAAATAATTGGTACTGCCAGGGTGTGTTTAGGGGGTTGTTGCGATAAAAACCCATAGCCTGAAGTCGAAATAAAAAATTCATCAGGGCTCAGAGTTCGATATTTTCGAAAAATGATCATTTTCCTGATGGAGAAGATTGAAAAATATTCACAGAGTCTTTACATCTTATCAGAAATGATTGGTACTGCCAAAGCGTGTTTAGGGGGGTGTTGCGATAAGGACCCATAGCCTAAAGTCTACAAACAAAATTTATCCGGGCAATAATTTTTCTTACAGCAAATTTCTCGCTCTTATTTAATCCGCGGACTTATCTGCAGTCAAAAACAGGTGTTACAATCTAAGAAAAATCGTCTTGACCTTCAAGTGACCTTGGAAATTGACCTTCAAGGTCAAAATTTATTGTACAGTCCTCTGTCCCCCTCGGTCCTAGTCAACCTTTGTCCGAACCATTTTTTCGTAGATAAAGTATTTTAGAAGATACTTGGGGTGATAGATTAAAATGGGACACCCTGTATATAATCAAAAGTACACATTAAAAGAATTATAATTCAATAACAATAAACTTTCGAAATACAAAAAATTAAAGTATTTTTAAAATTTCGCGCGACTTTCATTCAATAATAAATTGAATATTCCAGATATCGAGGATCTCACAAAAAAACCGATTTAAAGCCTTAGAAATGAGAAAAAACCGATTTAAATCCTCAAAAACGAGAAAAAACCGATTTAAAGTCTTAAAACGAGAAAAAACCGATTTAAAGCCTCAAAAACGAGAAAAAACCGATTTAAAGTCTTAAAACGAGAAAAAACCGATTTAATGACTCAAAAACGAGAAATAACCGACTTAAAGCCTTAAAAACCGTTTTTTCGCGTTTTAAAGCCTTAAAAACCGTTTTTTCGAGTTTTAAAGCCTTACAAATTGTTTTGTCGCGTTTTTAAGCATTAAAAACAATTTTTTTCGTTTTTAAGGCTTTAAATCGGGTTTTTCTCGTTTTTAAGGCTTTAAATCAGTTGTTTCTCGTTTTTAAGGCTTTAAATTGGTAGACAAAAACAAAATCATACGGAATAAACAATTTTTACATAGAGCAAGAATATTTAAAGCCTTAAGGGCATGTGATACTTTACCATAAGAGCAATTTAGTTTCCGCAACTTTACGTTCGCAATAATAAATATTTTTCACTAAAACTAGGCCATTTACCTCTGTCTGTATTAAATGAAGGTAAATGGCCTAGTTTTAATGAAAAATATTTATTACTGCAATGTGAATAAAGTTGCGAACGTTCAAATGAACGAAATATTTTTTTCAAATTATATTTTATCCAGAAATATTGTGCCAACTAAAAATAACAATCAGGATTACAAGTTTATTTCATTTTTTATTATTTTAAATGTAAATGAAACAATATTTAAAAACTTTTTATAGTTACAAATACAGTCAATACAAAAATTCGTTCATTTGAACGTTCAGAACTTTTCAATCATATTACTGCGAATATAAAGTTGTGGAAACTACATTGCTCTTATGGTAAAGTATCACATGCCCTTAAAAACGAGAAAAAACCGATTTAAAACCTCAAAAACGAGAAAAAACCGATTTAAAGCCTTAAAACGAGAAAAAGCCGATTTAAAGCCTTAAAAACCAGAAAAAACCGATTTAAAACCTTAAAAACGAGAAAAAATCGATTTTTAATTAAATTCCCTGTCATTTTCTGGTTATAAATATAACATTCTTGCAACTCACCACACAGTACCATTCTTGGTCTCAATGAATAAGATCTGGATTTAAGCTTACCTGAAACATAAATAAATGACATTTTGTTAGTTTTGTAAATAAATTACGTCAATTCGAAATGTAAACTATTTTTCTAAATACGAATTAACAGGATGTCTATGTGATTAGAGAATTGGAAATTCCCGGTTTTCTCCCGGTCTTTTGCAGTCTTTTCCCGTCGAATTGTTTTAAAAACCAGAAAAAAGCAATTTAAAGCTTTAAAAACCAGAAAAAACGGGCCGAAGCTTTAAAAACCAGAAAAAACCGGTTAAAATCTTTAAAAACTAGAAAAAAACGGTTAAAGGCTTTAAAAATTGGAAAAACCCAGATAAAAGCCTCAAAAACCGAAAATCCCCAGTTAAGAGCTTCTAAAGCCGGACAAAACTGGAAAAATCGGATTTTAAAACCCAGATAAAAGCTTCAAAAACCGGGCAAACCCGGTTAAGAGCTTCTAAAACCGAAAAAAAACCCGGTTGAGAGCTTTTGAAACCGGACAACACCGGATAAAAGCTTCACATAACTTTATCTCTGACTTTGTTTACAATGACAGCAAATTTAAAGGTTTTAAAGATTAAAAGCATAAAAAATAAAATCGTGTATGGTTCAGGATGTAGAATAAAACCCTATACATATAATATGTAATTAAAATATGATTGGATTTATGATCCAATAAGAAAAACAGCGAAACGCCTTCCCTGAAATATTCTGATGCGAAAAAAATGAATTTATAGGAACCATAAAAGAAATATGGCGCCCTTACTACGTGAGGTTCAATTCGGTTATCTCGGTAATTCTCTCAACCAATCCTGGCTTTTCTTTGCAGGTCGATAGACGGGAAACGCAATGGGGAACTTGCCGGTGAGTCACTGGTGCTTTATACCTTCTGTACTACTTTTTCCGAGGTGCACTTGCCTACTTAACCTCGGGGTCAGACGGGATCTGGTCGTCGAGAAGCGAATTAAGGGCTCTTTTATGCGAATGCCAGGTACTAGATACAACTGGAAACACCTGCTATTGCTTTAAAAACCAGTATGTATAGACTATAGAGTGTATACTTCCCGTCTATCCGGAGAAGCAATATTTTTAACACAGCTGCACTTACAACAAGGTTGATATGCACGCTAAAGGGTTCATTATTAGACTCTTGTAAATAGTAAACAAGTTTAGATTTGTATTCTGTATATTCTCACATAATTTTTATGTTTTTTTTTTTACGTTTTTTATATTTACGTCTTTATACGTAATGAAAATATACGTGATGTTGTACTTTTCTATGTTTATTTGTTAATTTAGGTGAAGAATTAACCACTAGAAAGTATGATTACCAGAATTCAAAGGGAGATATAAAAAATTAATAAAGGATTGAATTTGTAGGCTCCTGGATGAAATGCGCCTATGCATCATGAGTGATTGTACATTGTTTTAGTTTTAATTTCTCCATCTAAGGAAATATTTTGACATTAAGGGCATGTGATACTTTACTATAAGAGTAATAAACCTTCCTCTCATGTAGACGAAGGTTTATTGACTCTTATTGGCTAAAAATATTTATTATTATGAATGTATAATTGGGTAAACTAAATTGCTCTTATGGTAAAGTATCACATGCCCTTAAAAGAATAGCATTTGAAAGGAAAATCCTTTAACTGTTAAAGGATTTCCTCTCATGCTTAATTTTGAATAGAAAATTCTTTCACAGTAAAAGGAATCGTTTAAAAGTCAATAGACTGTTTTTAGAGTGTATTATTATCAAATAATCCATCTACATTTGCAATAATAATACTTATTATTACAACGTTTACGCTTTACTTGTAAGCAAATATTTATTATTGCTTATGTATACTTCCTGACAGAAATTCAAATACTTAATGTGTCTATAAACAGAATATGGGGAGATTAAAGAAAGATAATGGTGTAAAAGGTGCAACCTGAGTAACACTGAGAGTGGAATAAACTGAAGAGCAAGGTTGCCCATCAACCTTGTCTTATCGCGATGAAAGGGAACCCAAATAACGCGGTCCTTAGGACCACAAAAGCCAAAGCTAGGGTGTGGATAAGGGTCGAGTGCAAGGCTCTCTCAGCTCTTATCGATTTTTAAGGTCACATATCTTTCCCCTGAAGAGGAGGCGAAACGAAATTTAATGGAGAATTGACTAGACCAGAGACTATAGAAGTGAACTCGTACTGTCTATGCATAGAAATACATATATAGCTATAGAGAAAAGAATGAAAGGAGAGGAAAGTTAGAGACGGTTAGGAGAATGTGTACCGTGAGTCACGTAATTGAGTTGGGGCGTTCTACCCTCCTCCCCATATCGATCCTGCATTTCTACGTGTACATGCTCACCTCTATTGCTGTTCTGTGACAATTTGTCTGCCCCATCTATTCTGGCCTGATTGTCTTATGTCTAGTCGCCTTATATCGTCTTAGTTTTTATTATGTGTAAAAGAATAAAGCGAGAGAATCTTATCATAGGTTTCTCAGTGATCCAAAATAATATTAAGAATTTTAAGGGATTTCAAATGATATTAAAGAATTTCCAAGGATTTTAAGAGGATTCCAAAGAATTTAAGCTTTTAAGAAAATTTCACAAGATTTCAAAGGTTTTAAGAGATTTAAAATGATATTAAGGAAGTTTTCAAATATTTTTAAATCCTTTGCAAACGTTTAAATCTTTTGAAATATACCTTGAATTCCCTAGTCTTTAAAAATATCTAAAAATCTTTTCAAATTTCTTGAAATATCTTGCATTCTTTTAAATCTTCAGAATAAACATCTTAAAATTTTTTTTAATTTCCTTTAAATTTTAAATCTTTTGAAAACTAAAATCGCTTGAAAACCATTAAACTCAAAGCCTGTTGATATTTCTTTGAAATTTTTACGAATTCTTTCAAATCTGTTCAATCTCTAGAAATGTATTGATTTCTCAAAAAAACTTTTACACCCAGAAAACAGTTTCTTTAAATCAAAGAAACATTTCTTTGATATACGGTCAAAGAAAAAATTTCTTTAAATTAAAGAAATTTTTTTTGATTCAAAGAAATTTTCTTTGATATGAAGAAAAATTTTTGGCTTAATTAAAGAAAATTTCTTTGAATCAAAAAAACTTTTTTTAATTTAAAGAAATTTTTTCTTTGACCGTATATCAAAGAAATGTTTCTTTGATTTAAAGAAACTGTTTTCTGGGTGTAAAACTTGAAATTCTTTAAAGTCTTTTGAAATCTCTTTAAAATCCCATTAATTAAATCTTTTGAATTCTTATAAATATTTATAAATATTGAGTATGGGAAAAAAGCATAAAAAAGTAAAACTAAAATGAAAGAATCATCTGACAGGGAAAAAACGTCGATAACAGACATGCATCAGATGCCTGGGAATATTTCGGATCCTTGTCGTCAAATCTCTTGTTTGTTTTGACGAAGACAGGAAATTTGTACTTATGAGGATGTGTAATTGCTCATGCGAGTAGAGACAATAGTGTCGGGTGCAAATAATATACACTATATATGTGTATATTGTATAAATGTATACAGAGGTGATATATGTATATACTATATTGCGGGAAGGGTGCGTTTCCTCGGTCAAACGGTCAGAACTCACCGTCAAGGAAATCATTTTGTCGTAAAATCTTTTACGCTTGGCATATTCTACCTCCACTGATACTTATTAGATATTACAGGAGGGAAAAGGTGGGAACCTCATCTCCTATCACCCAAACCAAATTTCAAAGCCGCCCTGCCCTTGCCACACCTTCGACATTTGCGCTGCATCTGCACTTTTAATCGTTACTTGCCCATTAGGGAAATTATATTACATTAGTCATTTAATTAAGAATTAGTGATCAACATGTATTCCCTTAAAAAGTTGTTTTGAAATTCTTTTTCTGGTTTTGCATACGTTTTTGTAAGGTAAATGATTATGCGTCAGTGAATTAATGTGAGGAATTGGAAAAAGCTTCGTTGATAACTTTATATACGTTTTTTAAAGTGTATATGTATATGTATAATGTATAATAAAAAAAAAGCACTAGGTGGTATTTTCCTTTAGAGATTTGAATCTAAATAACATTCTCTCAACCGAATGACACTTTTATGTCCTCTCCTGTCAATAGTAATTAGGATCATAACATTCATGCATGAATGATAATTAAATAGCCACGAACAATTTTTAAGTATGATTTGACTCTATCATAAAATATATATGTAGACAAACGCATAAAATGAATGCAGGTTCTCCGATACTTCCGTAGTCAATAACGATTATTACTGTCGGTTATTGTACAAGTCTTTCTCACGATACGAGGGGTGTTGGTTCAATGTTCTGTCCAGTTCTTATAAAAGCAAAAGAAACCGTGGATTTATTCTCGCGGATCTCGTTAGCGCCACTCTTTTATCACTAATGCATTTAGATATGTATTCCGACTCTCGGTTTTAATATCTCATGTGTGTAGGTGTGAGAGACCACCTATTAGATAATATATGTACGATATAATAACTATATTGGTATTATTCATCGCAATTTATATTTTCTAATAAAAGTGATTCCTATTATTACATATATGTACTCTAATTTTTGTGAATTTCGTAATTATAAATTTAAACTTTGGTCAACAAATATTTTCAAGAATTCAAAAGAATTTATATGAGGATTTTAAAGAAATTGACAAAACAAGATGACTAGCAAACTTTAATTTTTAAATTCCCATCAAATTCTAGGATCAGAAACAATATTTTTCCCATTCCCTCTCTTCACGGAAAAAAGAAAATGAAAAGAAATGACTGAATTTTTCTATTTAAAATAGTCAAAGTACGCCTTTTTCCTGAAATTTAGTAAGTTTTACTATTTCAAATTGTAACTTTTATCAAAACAATAGCAGGGTTTACAATTTTCTTAGCAAAAATTACAATTTTAAATAGTAAAAGTTACTAAATTCCAGGAAAAATGCGTTCAGAGATATGAAAAGATACCTCAAATTTGTAAATAAATTTGTAATAATTAAAAATTATTTCCCGAATCTTAACTTCACTTACGTCACTGCTTTTAATATTTTCGTAATTGGAGTGAAAAATAATCGTAAATAACGGTTTTTATCTTGCTATAAAGTTTATCAGTGAACGATAAATAATAAAATCACTAGATTGCACATTGAACTTATATCCTCATACAGCATTACCAGTTTGCTTGAGTGAAGTACAAGTACAAGTATCGAATTATCAAAATAATTTAACTTATCGTCAATGCAGATAGTGCGATGCGATGCATTTCTCTCTTCTATCGAAGAGAAGAAACGTAAAACGAGCATGCGAGAATTCTTTGGAATGTTGCCTCAGGTCAGGGCATGGCATGGCAATCACCTTGGCTTGTCCTGAAGAGAGTAACTCGTTTTCCAGTAAAGGCTTAGAAAGGTAGCAATTAAGTTAGGTTCTAGTTACCTCCATTCAATTCAATACTTTATTCCATTCGTGATTAATTTCAATTTTTTTCGTATCAATTTCGAAGGCATTTCAACTATTGCACAGCTTCCAATTTGGAAAATCTGTGAATCTCTAGAAACAAATTCTAAGGTCTTTAAAAGATGATGAAAACAATGTTTTAAATAAATGAAAAATGCTCCAACTTATCGATTTCAAACGTCAAAAAATCCACCTTAAATATAATTTTGAAATTTGATCAAATTTCATACTTTTAAACGCCCCTCGAGGAGCGTTTAAAGGTTTAAACTCGAAGTAAAAGGCGGCAAAACCGGTCCTTATAAAGAAAAGAAGGCACATGAAAAGTTGAAAGTTAAGACGGACCCCTGGGCCTCGGACATGCCAGGGACCCCGTTTTTCTCGTTTTCCTTTTATAAGAGGTAGCAACGTCAAAAGCAAAGAAAATGAGGAATAACAATTCTTCAATCCTAGAATGTCATTACTTTTCCAACATGACTTCCAACATTCTCATATATCCCACAGGTTCAAGGACGCCAATCGCGACAACAATCACACTTTCTGGGATTTTGGCACCTAGCCAGCTGCAAATTTCTCAAGTAAAGCCATTGGTTTCGTAAAGAAAAGTGGCCAAAAAATAGCATGTAAATGATATTACAAAGATCTTCGTATTTTTCAATGCTTTTAAGATTGAAAGTATAGAAATCAAGATTTAAATAATAATGTGAAGAAATATTTACATTACAATAAATAACTGACTTTTAAAATCTACAGAGAGTGGAAATATGAAAAGTTATGTCAGCTAGCTACAAAAGCCGTATAGAAGAGTGTGAAGATGAGTGGCAAGTCTGAAGAGTACTTTTCTTCCTACAACAATAATGAGGACAGTGACATTGTTACTGCATCTAACTTCAAAGTATGCAAAAAGCATACTCCTTTTCCATGCAATGATCAAAGCATTTTTTCCAAGATTTAATACAATGAGTAATAATTTTAGACTTTCTTAAAAGTATCAATTTTATAATATAATCACTGTTAAAAACCCTTTCGCAATACAGTAAAAATGAGACACAAAAACAAATGAAAGCATTATGAAAAATTGAAAATGCTCATTGTTGAAAATAAGATGCAAGGAAATTCACACCGATCGTTTTCTATACCAGAACTGCTTTTTCAGACCTTTGATGACGTTTTATACTTGTATAGGTACAATTCGGATAATATATTATCCGAATTGTATACAAGTATAAAACGTCATAAATAAATAAATTTAAAAAAAAATAGTATAAATAATAATAAAAAAATAAATAAATAATAAATAACAATAATATTATAAATATATTATAAATTATAATAATAATTATTATTATATTATTATAATTTATTATATTATAAATAATAATATATTATTATAGTATATAAATTGTATAAATATATATCACTGAAAAAAACGTCTAGTTAAGTTAACTAGAATTTTGGGTTAAATATACCCTAACTATTTTTTCTGGTTAATGTAACCAGAATTCTGATTATTTTAATAAGAATTGCTAGTTAAAACAACTAGATGATGGTTAAATCAACCAGAATTCTGGTTACTTTAACCAGAAAAAATAGTTAGGGTATATTTAACCCAAAATTCTAGTTAACTTAACTAGGCGTTTTTTTGAGTGATATATTTATAGTATAAATTCCCCTGAGTAAATAATGAAACTAAATTCATCCGAGAAAAACGACTCCAAAATAAAAATGATGTAGAAAAATTGAAACTCTTCTGAAAGTATTCCAAGCGTGTAATATCTGGTCACACAATTTGCGCTCACATTCTATATAAATTCAAGTAGAGCATCAGCTCGAAAAAAATTCCTTCAAGAGCCTCGATTAATCGTTGCCAGTGATTAGCAGTTTGTCATTTTGTAAAACGAGTATATCTTATCGTAAACCACCTGCCTGTGTTTTTCTTTTCAATTAATGCGCGCGCGCATGACTTGCTCTCGTTAAAGGAATAAACTTCTATATTATCTCAATTTAACGAATACTGCGATGTATACACATTTTATTATATATTATATAGACCTTCCATAGACTCTATATTACATTTAATTACATTCTATGGACTTTGTAGGTATGCAAACGATCTCTAAGATTTTTCAACGCTTCCGCTTTCGAGTGTGTGTTGTGCACTCGTCCATCGAAGAAACAAAAAGAAATGCGGTTTGACTTTCGCGAAACGGGATATAATAATTCTCGTCGCGATACGCATCCGTAGTCGCAAGCGTGTGTAAAAAAAAGTCTACGGTTCGTAACACCATTATTGCCATCGTTGATGCGTGCGAGAGTTCAATTTGCGAGAGCGAGAACATTCTTGTCGCGGAAAAATGGATATTGTATTACTTTCTGCACATTCCGCGGTCGAGATTTGAAAATATGCAGGTGTCTGAGATATAAAGAGAATGTTGGTTATCAAAATTTAAAGAAACGGAATGTATTTCATTTATACATTAAAAAATGTTAATTTTAAACGCATGTATAAGTTTCCAACATTTTTAACAGCTTTTTACTTGCCTTTGCTTTAATTTTAGACTAAAAATGAAGAGAAGAAATATAGTTTTCTCAGCTTGATTAAAGATCCTTTGTTAATCGAAAGCCGATTTTTTTTTGCATTTGGTTTGTACGACCGCGTACAAGGCTATTGGGATGTAAAAAGTCCTCACGTGCGAACCTGCCCCACCCACGCTTCGCGCCAAATCTCTATAAATAAACGAGAGCGAATGGGGAAAGAGTGAGAGTGAATGTGGTTAAAGGATGCACGAGACGGAGGCACGATAAAGAAGAAAAAAAAAGTTGGGCGATGATTAAAGGTCTGAAGGGTTGTGCTCGCCGGTGCACTTTATATTTTATCTCAATTAAATTATCAGGCTCGAAAATTCATACAGAAAATCAAAAATTACGAAAACGCTACTGCCTTAAGTTTCTTAAAGAATTAATAAAGTATAATGTAAAACTGACTAAATATAAAAAGGTAGTTTTCGTCCAATTAGACTCGCCAGTCTTAAATGCGTAATTCTAAAATTCTTATCTTTCTTCTCCACTTGGCGTGAAGAACATCTTTTTATAAAAGATCATAAACCTTAAATTCTACCAAATTTAGCAAAATATGCATTTGAGATGAGTTTTTACTTCCTTATTTTGTTTTCTATTGAAATGTTTAAAGAATAAATTAAGAAACGAACGCTTTTTGGCTTATTTCTCCATTTCCGGTCAAAAATGAGAAACGGTGCAAAGCTATATGTTCCTAATTAGATATGCGCTTCAACAAATTACATTTAATTATAATGATTACTCTAAATATATGTTAAAGGCGTAAAATGAAGTTTCATTACGAGTATCACACCCAACTCGTTTATCAAAGTCGAGTAATTTTATTGGAAAAAGTAGAAGATAATGTAGCTTGAAAGTTGTGCATCGCTGAAGAGTGTCAATGTAAAAAGCCAGGAGCACTCACACACCGTTATTATTGAGATAAGCCAGAAAACATTTGATACTTCCCTGACATACTTCAGACACCCAGCACAAACACTATACTATATACTCGGTTCAGGTTCAGTCATACACGCTATATAATAGTAAAATACTTTCATTCATGCTAAGAGAGACTATTACGATTATAGCAAACAGTAAATAAACTCCTCATTCACTAATTTTCATTTTTCCACTGAATTTTAATGTGAGTGTATAGCCGGTGGAAAGTGGGTTATGCACTATGATTGTTTAGGTTCGAGAATTAAGGGAACGTAAAAGAGTAATAAGGTACTAAAAAAGCTAATCTCGAGGCAGTTTATTTTTATTTATGCCTTCGAGTTTGCTTTTCAATTTCCTTTAATTTAGAGACATTTTAAACAAACTATAAGCGATTTTTGACTTTAAACTATATAATTAAGATTTGAGCAGATCAATGAATATATTTTTGTAATAATTTTAGCCTCGGCTAATTATGATTATAAACAAGATAAGTACTGTATTTTATATATATATAAGTCTCTACATAACTAGAATTTCTCGTTAGACAAGGATTAGAGTTTTCACATTTTTTCCCAGGGTCCGTTATACGAAGCCACTTTTCGATCGATCCAATTTTATTGGAAGCTCCGATTGCCGAGAGTTTCACATTATTATTTTCATAATTATCCTTAAATGTATGCAACTATATATGCTTTGAGGCGTTTAAAAAATGTTCAAAGTGTTTTTTTAGGAGCAAAAAAAGAGTATAAAAAATATGAAAAAAAAATCTGTTAGAAACCTAATTTCTGTTTTTTCATTTTCTCACCCTTTTAAAAGTTAAAAATTTGATACTTTTAAATATTTTGACTCTGGAAGACGAATGTTTCTTCTTCAATTTTGTCCCACTTATTATTTAAAAACGATTTCGAGATCTGGTTTCCGTGTAACAATGATGATCAGAGTTTCGCGAAAAGACACGTCTCATAATTTTCCGGAAATAATGTTGCAATACTGGGAATAAATACGTGCTCGGATTTAAGATTGCGTAAGCTTTATATCAGAACTAAGAAAACTAATCAGTGGAAATAAGTCGCACATAGAACAAAAGAAGATTGCAAAAAAATTCACGAAATTATATATTTTAAAGCGAAATCTTACTCAAAAGACCAGCGTTAGCCTATTTCAAGTAATTTCGGTTACATAATCCTTTTTAACAAAAATTAGCTTCCAGACAGAAGAAACTTTTTTATTGAAAAAGAATCAGAAATATCGTAAAACGAAACTAACGTTCCGAGAATTTTGCTTTATTTATCTTTCAAAAGATCTTACGAATTGACTTTGCAAATCTTACGTAAGAAGGACAAGTTTACTACCGTTGAGACTTTTTACGACTTAAGCCGCATCCGTACGAACAAATTTACGGCAAATGTTTACAAATAGTGTTAAAATTTTGTTTAAATCACTTTACAGAATAAAATGTAAAATTACAATCAAAGCATTGTAAAGTGAAATCACATTCATAAATTCTACATGTATTGTAAATTTTAAAGCGAGTTTTAAAGTTGTAATTGGAAATTAACAACAGAAAGTTTTTAAAGTGAAAGATTTCTCGTACTGTAATCGAACCCACGCTTATCCTTATCTTTTACGATTTGTCTGTGTGCATGCTACACCTATGACGAATGCATCATGGCATGATAAACATATGATGTTCATTTGATTGTATGGAGTCGACTACATCCTCAACAGATACGAATGACCCGTTCTGTTACGGTTAGAGTTAGACATACACATTTTTTCGTCCTTCCGTTGTACACTATTTTCATACAGAAGAGTCGACGAGCTTGTGAATCATATACATAGATACGCTTAACACACATTAAAAACCGGATGAATCACACGAAGCGCGCGATCGCATGACGGGTCATTGAATTTGAGATAAACGCGATATCCGTAACCTGATTCTGTCATCCTTTAACTTGACCCTCCACCAGATTTATAGGGGTGCCAGAAATACTTAGCCAAAAGGGGAGGCACTCCGGATGTGCAGGTGAATTCAGGGTTATTTAAATTCCATGCCGAGATTCAGATGGCGCAAAATATTAAGTGATGAAATAGTATAATCATGAAACTGAAGTTTTCAACGTTTACGTCCACGAAAAGTTATTTTTTCGTAAAAACGACGAGACATAAAATCTGAATGCGCTAAATGATTCCATTCGATGTCAAAAGACACACAAAACAGCTTCAACCCTCTACCACAATAGTATCACCCCATAATCATCCCCTAAGTACAAAAACAATTATAGCAATTCCCCTAACTTCGAGACCCAAAATTTTATTCTTTAAAATAGTTCCATTTAATGCCCAAGGAAGCCAAAAACAGTTTCATCCACCTAACCCCCTAGGTTCACCCTCAAAATCAACCCCTAAGTACAAAAAAATTAATTAAAAAACTCCAAACTTCGAGAACTAAAATTTTATCGTTCCAAATGGGTCCAATTTAATGTCCAAAGAAGGGAAAAACATTTTTATACAACTAACCCCCTAGGTTCACCCTCAATATCAATCCTTAACCTTAGGCGTTGATTTTGAGGGTGAAACTAGACGGTTAAGTGGATGAAACTGTTTTTGGTCTGTTTTAACATTATATGAACCCATTTGAAATAATAAAATATTAGGTCTGGAAGTTTGGGGATTTTTAATGATTTTTTTAAGCTTAAGGGTTGATTTTGAGGGTGAACCTAGGGGGTTAGGTGGATGAAAATGTTTTTGGCTTCCTTGGGCATTAAATGGAACAATTTTAAAGAATAAACTTTTAGGTCTCAATGTCTCAAAGTTAGGGGAATTATAATGATTTTTTTTACACTTAGGGGTTGATTTTGAGGGTGAACCTAGGGAGTTAGGTGGATGAAACTGTACTGGGCTTCTTTAGACATTAAATGGACCCACTTGGAACGATAAAATTTTAGGTCTGAAAGTTTAGAGAGTTTTAATGATTTTTGTTGTGCTTAAGGGTTGATTTTGAGGGTGAACCTATGGGGTTAGGTGAATGAAACTGTACTGGACTCCTTTAGACATTAAATGGACCCATTTGGAACGATAAAATTTTAGGTATGAAAGTTTGGAGATTTTTAATGATTTTTTTTGTGCTTAAGGGTTGATTTTGAGGGTGAACCTAGGGGGTTAGGTGGATGAAGTTGTATTGGGCTTCTTTGGTCATTAAATGGACCCATTTGAACCGATAAAATTTTAGGTCGCGAAATTAGGGGAATTACAATGATTTTTTTTGTACTTAGGGGTTGATTTTGGGGGTGAACCTAGAGGGTTAGGTGGATGAAACTGTTTTGGGCATTAAATGGACCCACTTGAAACGATAAAACTTTAGGTCTCGAAGTTAGGGGAATTACAATGATTTTTTTTATACTTAGGGATTGATTTTGAGGGTGAACCTAGGGGTTTAGGTGGATGAAACAATTTTGAGCTTCCTTGGACATTAAATGGAACTATTTAAAAGAATAAAATTTTAGGTCTTGAAGTTAGCGGAATTGCTATGATTTTTTTTTGTACTTAGGGGATCTCGTCGTTTTTACAAAAAAATAATTTTTCGTTGACGTAAACGTTGAAAACTTCAATATTCCATACAATCCGAGTATAATATCTGATAATATTAAAATTTTCCAGAAAGCATTTGCTTCGAGATTTGCTTCCGGTGTGCTGCGTAATCACTAGTGTCGCAGTTACGGGGACTAAAACTGGAATAAATAAAAGATAAAGTTAAAAAAAAAGGTGTCTTAGAAGAAAAATAAGTATCAGCAGAAACCACCGAAACTTTCTCCTTGGGGCGCTTTCCGGTGTTCTCTGCATGAGAACCAAATCAGAAATCACTTTCTATCAGGTATAATCGCGAGTGCTCCTGTAATCAGTGTTATTCGGAGGATAATCAAGAATCTGGTATGAAATCAACGTCACGCAAATCTGGGATGATTGTTATGTTATGTCGTTCTCGTATATAGTGTGTTAGTGATTTCATACGTCGTTACATTCCGACGACATGCCTCAGATGTGCCATGCCATGCTCAACGTCTACACGGAAAAATACCTGGAAAACCGTTCTCTGTACTAAGTACGGTCATTGTTGACCTAACGTTCCATATCGGATACTCTCTGATATGTACCGATATCAACGATGATGTGGTTTTCCAGCTAAAGCAAAAATATGCCAAGTTTACAAGTGATTCGCAATCTTAAGAAGACGACTTAAGACGTAAAGCAAAATCCACGATAAGAACTTTCTATCTGTTTTCAGTTTCTCCACAAAGAAAAATAAAATGCAATATATCAGTGTTAAAATAACACTTCTAGAATAAATTGTGCTGCAGGTAAAAACAGCACATCTAGTGCTACAATAAAAATTTGCTTTTTGTTACTTAAAATCGAGTTAATTTACGATAACAAAAAATTTTACGACTTTGCAGATAGAAAGACTCCATCTGGCACTTTTCGTGCAAAATCGTCGTTTGTCAAATTCCTCATAGCGAGTACTTAGTAGCTCGTGGGAGACTTGAAACTTTTACAGAGGCTGAATTATTATCTCAGGTAGCCAAAGAGAGTAGGTTGGTTCCCAGGATTTCGATAAATTCCCTGAACGGAACGAAGAGCAGAGAAAATGACGGTTCGGTATGTGCGAATGAATTATGCATGAAAACTTGGGGGTAGTGACACCCAGAAGCAAGAAGCGAGTTTCCAGGACCGTTATAAGTTACAATTTCCAATTTCCAAGGCTTGGTTTTTGCTCCTTGAAGAATATTGCAAGAGGAAGGAGGGCAAAAAAAGGAAGAAGAAAAAAAGGATTATCCGATAAATGTTTAAAGCCAGGTTCGCACCCTCGCCAAACATTTATTCAACGAACAGACTGGTGTAAACAATCCATTCGAGAGTTTGTTTTCAAGTACAGATTCACTTTCATTCATCGCTTCAGAGCCTCTTCCTTTTTTCTTTGAGGGTAACGAATCGATTCGACCTGCAAATAGAAAACCTCTTAGAAAAAATTCGAAGCTTAATTGATTAACGAATCTATTTAGCTAATTAAAAGCTCTTCTAGGTAACAATATTTGGAGTAATTTTTTCAACTAAGTTTAAGGGCATGCGATACTTTACCATAAGATCAATTTAGTTCCTCCAACTTTATAAGTTTGCAATACTAAATATTTTCACTAAAACAAAAGCGAGGTAAATGGCCTAATTTTAGGAAAAAATATTTATTATATTGCGATCATAAAGTTGGCGAAACTAAATTTCCTCTTCTCTTAATTATCATATACCTTTAAAATCATTTTAATTTTTAAAGTTTAATTTTCATCCAAAATAGATGAGTCTTTTATGAGGGTATATTAATGCATTTGTATTTGGGTGAAAAATGAATAAAAAAGTGGGGAAAGGGGGGAATTTTCTTGAAGAGAGAAGAATTCTTGAAAAAAAAATGATTGAAAAGTTCTGAACGTTCAAATGAACGAATTTTTGTATTGATTGTATTTGTAACTATAAAAAGTTTTTAAATATTGATTCATTTACATTGAAAATAATAAAGAGTGAAATAAACTTGTAATCCTGATTGTTATTTTTAGTTGGCACAATATTTCTGGATAAAATATAATTTGAAAAAAATATTTCGTTCATTTGAACGTTCGAAACTTTATTGACATGAAAAAAAGGGAAAACAAAAGAATAGGAAGGACTGTGAAGCCTGTACGTTACCTAAAATTTCAATATGTAACTCAAAAAAGCTTGAATTTTAAGATTTTTTTTTTGTAAGTCCTGGTTTTAATTTGTCTTATTTATTTAGACTTTCAATACTTTTATACCTAGATTCAGAATCGAGTTTAAAATCGTCTGTCTTAGAATGAAATGCCTTTGATTCTTAAAAAAATATTGATAAGTCGTTACAAGTTCATTGTCCTTTTTTGAGTACATGCCCCAGTGGAATTAGACATATCGAATATATTAAGTTTCCCGCTACTTCGAAGTCAAATTCTTGGCGAAGAAAAGTCCGGAGGGCCTGTGAGCACGTCGCAACTACGTGAATATATTTTCTCCAGCCGTTAGCCGTTAAACACAAATAAAATACGTCCTCTATTATCAGAATTCGTGAGAGCGAACACACGAAATTAAATGAATGGTAATGACGGTCATAATTAAATGCAAGGACGGTTGTAAGCTAACAAAATATCATCGAAAGGAGGAAACTCTTTCAATTTATTCTATTTACGTACACACACATATGTATACATCTCTCTCAAATGACTAAAATCCTGACATTAATTTACCAACCGAATTAGTGTCAACCCAAATCCACACGTGAAATATGATGAAGCTATTAAAAAAAACTTTTATTACTTTAAAAATGTTCTACCGCAATTTTTAATTCTTAATAAACGTAACCTTGGAGTAAATTTCTGTATTGATTTAATAAGTATTATTAAAATGAAGAATGTAAACAAAAAATTTTCGAAAGTGTTTTGGAATTTTGATAGTGACAAATTGTTTGACTATGTATAACAATGTATTAGTCAATAAATTCCATAACAAGAGATTAACGTCACGAAGTCTGATTTGCCATCATCGATTATAGAAAGCAAAATTCCGTGTAGCCATTAATCATTAAACGATTAGCTGTCTAATAATAAATTCTCATAACGAATTAGAATTTAATTGATCAATTTAAAAAAGAGGATATAAACGATTTTTAAGAGACAATCCATGTTTAATCTTTCATTTAAATTGTAGATTTTTGGTCAAACCACAGAAAATGTTATTTACAAGTGCTTTCGACTATAAACAAAATTTCGAAAGTTAAAATAAAATACAACTTAAATTCAGAAGGCAAAATCGAAATAGTAAATTCTTAACAAACCTAAATTTCAGAATCTGTTGACGTTCTTTCTGTTTGTTTTAGCAGTACAGAAACCTCATCAACCATATTTTTTTTTTTTTTTCTTAAAATCATGACACAAAGAATCGGTGACTGTAAATCTATTTAAAAATCCCGCTCCCATCTGCGAGTCGTTCCCAAAACGAGCAAAATATTATAAATTTCTATTCCGTATTTTTAATGATTGAAAAGTTCTGAACGTTCAAATGAACGAATTTTTATATTGATTGTAATTGTAACTACAAAAAGTTTTTAAATATTGTTTCATTTACATTGAAAATAATAAAAAATGAAATAAACTTGTAATACTGATTGTTATTTTTAGTTGGCACAATATTTCTGGATAAAATATAATTTGAAAACAATATTTCGTTCATTTGAACGTTCGCAACTTTATTCACATTATTTTCAAGGCTATTGGATCCAAGTTACCTTAATATTCCAACTCTACGTTTCAAATAACAATTACTATAATTATATAGATATTGAAAAATACGAAAAAATATTTGATTTGGTCTTTCTTGATAAAAAGAAAAATGTATTTTGGAGCAAATTCTAAAAACATGAAATTCCGAATCAGTTAAACAGCAATTAGTTTTCGTAACTAAAAAAAATTCAGAAAATTAATTAGAACAGCTTAATTTGAAAGTCCTTTAATTCATAAAGTTTCAAATACCGCGAAATCGACCTTTTAAATTTCCTTTTCCTCCCTAAAAATCATAAAGCAAAGAATCAGTGAGTTTAAATATGTCTATTTCAAAGAATTCCTCTCGCATCTGCTGTAAACGAACTCATCTACCAACTCATTCATTTAACAATTGACATTGCTAGTTTGCTATATCTCGAGTTCGTGACACACGAGCAAGACGCTTGACGTTCCTTTTATTTTCTCGAACGCAAGTCGCCTTGCGTTGCAGAAACATAGAAAGAAATTACAAGTATGCATGTACCAGCGGATTCTGAGATCTGTGGAAAATTGCAAATTCCGGTGGGTTCGGGGGAAGAGGGTGGGTGGATCTTGCTACTTGGGTAGGGATTCGAAGATGGGAGATGGCCCGGGGCTATAAACCGAAAAGGCACGGTTGTATCCCGGCGAACTGGTTTTTGGTGGCCTCGTAATCATATAATCGAAAAGTCGCCTCCCAAAGAATCGCAATATGTATATGTATAGGATACTCGTCGTCGTATGGCAAAATCTCTTTTGAATGCATGCGTGTTCCCTCAAGTCACCAATTCTTCCCCGAAGAGAGCAACTCGAAGCCAAAGATCGCGAAACAACTGGATGAAGTCTAAAGATTGAACTTTTGAGTTTCGAGTACTCACCCAGAGTTCGGTTCCCCAGCTCATGGTTTCGGGACCTAGAAAACAGGCACGACACTTCACATGTAGCTCCACAACACCCGGGACACCTTCGATCGCACACACAGGATCGAAAACGCATGTAACAATGTAAATCACCCGTCAATTTTCCGCACACCTTCACCAAATTCACTCCAACATGTCTTCCAAATAAACCACTGACTAACCGGACCCGACTCACTGACTCAACTGATGGAATCCGCCCGGAATTAACAACTAGCGCCGTCTCGCGGAAAATATGCCAGACTTTTTAGTTTTGGAGGGGCGCGATTTTTGAAATTAGGCATGAACTACGAGGTTTGAAATAAAGGCGACCACGTAATATTCTAGAACTAGAGAAAATGAGAATGTTCTCTGATATATTTACGAGATTCTTTATCGTTGATGTTAGTAGGAATGTTTCGAATTGTTTATTAATATTTTCAAAAAAACAATAAAAAATTGAAAAGCATTAATAACCATTAGATTAAATTCAATTTTAAATATTATTTTTGAATTTTTGCGCACAAATATTTTGGAGAATATTCGCTAGAGGGCTTATTCTCGATTCTGATTGGTCCAAAAAAACCCGGTAAAAATTCAAACATGATCCTAAACTTTTCACATTTCTACTTTTTGATTTCTAATCAATTATTCACTATTCCTCTCTTGCAAATTAGATATTAATTATTTTTAACTGTTATTCAGCTTATGTTTACCTAATTTAATTTCTTTTATTTCATTAGTTCTAAGCCCTAAACAATTTTGCGAATTTTTTAAATCTATATAAATCATAAGATTACATAACCTTAAATAGGATCGTAGACATAACTCGATTTAATATTTAAAATCTCATTAATCACGTTGCAATTTGAGCGCAGTACGTAGATCGTTTTGCATAAAATATCGATTTGCATTTTTGCATAGTCGTAAGACCTCCTTATTCTGCCTTTTTACTCACTTTTATAAAATTTTATCCGAACTCTCTGAAATCTCTGAATTCTCACGTCAATGTTCTTTGTTTTTAAAACTATTCTAAATAATAAAAAACTAATGAAAACCAGGAAAAATCGTCGGATAAAGTAAAATGAATTCCAATTGATTTTTTTTAAGGTAGTGTGTGTTTCGTGTATATATAATATGCATGAGCGTGATATAAGAAGGTTGAATTGATTGAAATGGCTGGAAATGGCGCTGGGTGACTCGAGTGAAGTATCAAAGGTCGTCCGTTTCTTTCTTTTCATTTCGTGTAGATAAGAAAAAGTGTTTGATAAAGAGGATTCTGTGCTCACTGAATTTATCATAACTTCCTGACATATGTTCATCGATTTCATAAGACTGCAATAGAAAAACAATTTCCTGGAGAAGAGATGAATGCCCATCATGGAGGTTGTATGTATTTGTCCAAACTTTTCCTTTTTCATCACAGTTTCGTTTCTTTTTTTTAATTTCACTTTCCAATATTCCTTTCCCGAAATCGGTGTCAATTCTATGCGTTGTATACATTTTTATTGAGCAATGTCAACCAACTATTATTTCATACTCAGCATTTTTAAAAGAGGATCAAAATTGAAAAGTTTTTGATGTGTTTATAAAAATATTAACTCTTTACCGCTTTACATCATTATGTCATTGTGTATAATAATCAATAGATTTTTTTTCTTAAGGGCATGCTCTACGTTTGGTTGTGAAAATTTTTTTTTGGCGCTCACCACGTCCAAACGCTATGATATATCGTTCTCAAACTTTGGAATGTAGGAAATGAGACATTAAATTACGTTTGTATATTTATTTGGAGTTATAATTTTGGAAAAAAGTCCGATCCCTACTTTACCGACTTGATTTTTTTTTTCAAAATTATGACTCCAACTAAATATAAAAACGTAGTTTAATGTCTCCTTTCCCATATTCCAAAGTTTGAGAGCGATATATCATTGCGTTTGGACGTGGTGAGCGCCAAAAAAAATTTCATAACGTTGCCGTAGAGCATGCCCTTAAGTGAAGGAGAGTCTGATTCCAGTTTTTAAGCTTTTGCTATTAAATTTGAAATGATTGACTTTTTAAAAGTACTAGTGACAGTTTGACTGTTATTATTTTGGAATGTTTAAATTAATGATTAAATTAAAATGTTTCAGGTTATTGATGGTATTAAGAATTTTGGAGACACTCTCATATCTTGTGCATTTACACAATGGATTGGTCATACAATCAGCGAGTACCAGACATCACGAACTCTGATAGTCTTTTTAATCACTCTCCTGGTAATTCTTATCTTGGTAGGAGTTGTCTTTATAAGAAAATGGAAGAACAAAGAATTTCTGCCCGAAGTGAAGGAATTTGTGGGCGTTGGAAGCGGCAGGCCACGATTTCGAAAACGAGACAAAGTTCTTTTCTACGGCAGAAAAATGCTGCGAAAAGTAAAATCGATAAGTGGGCAGGCCGCAGGGCAAGGCAAAAAGCGAAGGGCAGTTATGAGATTTGCTAGGAGGTTGTTGCAACTCAAAAAGGAAACTGTTCCCCAGCAACTTAAGGTACCAAAGAAACTAAATCTAAAACAATTTTACGACCTCGGATAAAATCTAAAACAATAAAAACTTTGAAGTTTGAAAGTAACGAAATGATGAATTAATTTGTCTTTATAGGTATTAGAACCTCCGGCGGAGTATTTGGAGGAAGACTTAGGACCAGGAGAAAGAGTGCCACCAGATGCATTGTACATTCTTCAAAGCATCAGAGTCTTCGGGCACTTTGAGAAACCCGTCTTTCTTAAATTGTGCAAGCACACTGAGATTATGAATCTTCCTGCTGGAACTTCTCTCTTCAAAATTGGAGATCCTGATGAAAATGTGTTCATTGTCCAGCAGGGCTTAGTAAATGTTTATATCACAGGATCTGATGGCACTCAGATTTCTTTGAAATTAGTTAAAACTGGAGAATCAGTCACTAGCCTTCTTAGTTTTACGGACGTTCTGACTGGCCACACAAGTACTTATAAGACGGTTTCTGCAAGAGCTGTAGAGGACTCGGTCGTCGTTAAATTGCCGATGAGTGCCTTTCAAGAGGTCAGTTTCAATTTAGCACAAAAAAAAAGAAAAAAGGATTCAATTATGGCCTGACTCAATTACATTTTATAGTAGAATGTCTACATAACATAGTAGAATTTTTATAATAATAAATGTCATAGAATTCGACAGAATTTCATAATATTTCAAAAATCTTTTGGTATTTTTATAGCTAAAATAGTTAAAAATATTATTTAAATATTCTAGGTTTTTCAAGATCATCCAGATGCATTCATTCGAGTTATCCAGGTCATTATGGTTCGATTGCAACGTGTAACTTTCACCGCTTTACATCAGTATCTCGGCCTATCAGCCGAATTAGTTAATCAAGGGTCTCACAAAAAGAAACAAAGTCCCTTTTCTGGCTCCCCTGTCAGATCTAGAACGCGAGAAAATTTCTGCGCACAGACTTCTGAGACTGTCTGTAATAGTTTTTCTTATGGATCAGATCAACCTGAGAGTTCTGACACGCTACAAAAAGAAGTCAGCAGTATGTGCAGCTCGCAACCGATTCCCATTGTAGTTAATAAAAGGTGGAGTATTAAAAATTATACAATTATTAAATTTTTGTGTCTGTAATATTGTAATGATATAAAAAATGTTTACTGTTTTAGATCATCTTTTTACAGAACGAAGAACAGCCTAGACTTAAAAAATTCCTACTCAAATTCTCAGATGAGTCAAATAACGCCTGATATGGTGCCAGAATGTGACTCTCATTGGACAAATCCATCCTCTTCGAGTGCACAGTCTCAGCAAACTGGGTCCGCAGATGCTCCTCAATTTAGTGGATCAAGCAGAAAAAGATCGACGAATCAGGGTATTCAAGATTTGGACGAAGCTCAAATTATTCAAATTGCGAAAGAAGCTTTTGTTAAGGAACTCGGGTTGGAGGATGACTCGTTGCTGGTTGGTGGAAAAGTTCAAATTAGGGAAGTTCCAGCCGGCACTTACCTTATGAAAGAAGAATCGCATAAGGTAAAGAAAATTAGGATTTAAATATTAAATTTTCTAATTTAATAAACACTTGATTTGTTTACTCATATTATATATCTTGCTTTCCATTAATTCATTTAAATTGAATTATATTCACTTTAAACCAAAATTGAATTTTTCAGGATGTGGCTTTAGTTTATGTAGTATCGGGATCACTCGTTATTAGCCAGAGAGTTTCGGAAGGGCCAGATGCTGGAGAGGAAGTTCACATGTTCAGTGCCCATCAGGGAGAAATTGTAGGAGGCTTAGCAGTTCTAACTGGAGAGCCATCGTTCTATACAATCAGAGCAAAACATCCTAGTCGAATCGCCTTATTAAGCAAACAAACTTTCTTTGCAATTATGAGAGAGAAACCTACTGTAGTTTTGCACGTTGCGAATACAGTTGTTCAGAGACTTAGTCCCTTTGTTAGACAAGTAAGAATTAGTTATTAAGAGTTAGTTATTAAGATAATTAATGAATAAAATTCATTAATTATTTTTAATATGTTTTAGGTTGATTTTGCGCTCGATTGGTTATTCCTGGAAAGTGGAAGAGCAGTTTATCGTCAGGGTGACGAATCGGATTCGACTTTTATTGTTTTAAGTGGCCGTTTAAGATCTGTTATAACCTACGAAAATGGAAAAAAGGAGCTCGTAGCTGAATATGGAAAAGGGGACTTGGTGGGAATCGTGGAAATGGTAACCCAGACTCCTAGATCGACGACTGTGATGGCTGTTAGAGATTCAGAATTAGCAAAATTACCCGAAGGACTCTTTAATGTCATCAAACTTCGATACCCGATTGTGGTTACGAGGTTGATTAATTTACTTGGACATCGCATTCTTGGAACCTGGAAACAGGCACCGAAAACAGGAAGCATTGGAACCCAGTCAGTAATTTTTATTATTCAATTCAATTTATATGAATATTTACAATTTCTACTTTTAGAATTCCAAAAAACTTCAATTGTATCCTTTTTTCTTTTTACAGAAGGGCGACAGTCGATGCAAGACCTTCACAAGTCAACTTTTCAACCGTGGCTATTGTTCCCGTTTCTGATGACGTTCCTCTAACTGCATTCACTTATGAACTTTATCATTCCCTTTGTGCGATTGGTCCCTGTCTGAGACTCACTTCCGACGTCGTTCGAAAGGTAGAAAAATGAATTTACCAAACTCGATATTGTGTGGATGGAAAGGACTTGATTTTTAATAGTTGATAATTTTTTTTAGACTTTGGGAAGCAGTATAATGGAACCGATGAATGAATATCGATTAACATCGTGGCTCGCACAACAAGAAGATCAGCATCGAATTTCCCTTTACCAGTGCGACTCGACGTATACTTTATGGACTCAACGATGCGTGAGACAAGCGGATTGCATTCTGATAGTGGGATTGGGTGATCGATCTCCAAGCTTGGGAAGGACGGAACGTGAAGTTGAACGATTGGCGATGAGAACTCAGAAGGAATTGGTACTTCTGCACAAGGAACAGAGTGGACAGAGGCCAACTAATACAGTCGAATGGCTGAACATGAGATCTTGGGTCTCTAGTCATCATCACATCCAGTGTCCGAAGAGAATGTTTACAAGGAAGTCGCAGTATCGAATTGTAAGCATCAAGTTTAATCTTTTCATTAATGAAAATACTAATCAATTTTATTTTATTAAACAGAATGAGCTCTACTCGAAAGTCTTGATGTCGGAGCCGAACGTTCACAGTGATTTTAGCAGACTTGCTCGATGGTTAACCGGAACTTCCGTCGGTCTGGTTCTCGGAGGCGGTGGAGCTAGAGGAGCTGCCCACATAGGAATGTTAAAAGCTATCCTAGAAGCCGGAATTCCCATCGATATGGTTGGTGGAGTCAGTATTGGGGCTTTTATGGGCGCACTCTGGTGCATGGAAAAAAACATCGTTACTGTAACTCAAAAAGCTCGAGAATGGTCTAGGGTAATTGCAATTTAATTTTTAAAAGAAAATTTTTATTTTAATTTAGATTTTAAACAGTTATTAAAATATAAAACATTTTTTAGAAAATGACCCAATGGTGGAGGCAAATCCTGGACTTGACTTATCCAATGACTTCGATGTTCTCCGGGAAAGATTTTAATAAAACGATCCAGGCAACTTTTGGCGACACCTACATCGAAGATCTTTGGCTTCCGTACTTTACTCTCACGACCGATATAACCGCTTCCTGTATGCGAACGCACACACACGGTCTGTAATTCTGTACATACAATTGATTCATTATCGAGCAAAATTTTGCATTGCACTGTAGATTAGGGTGGTCCTTATTTTCGGACATTTAAAATGCAGTGGTTTCAGTTGATAATTTCATAAGATTACGCGATAGAAAGATTCAAATCAGGTTTTAAATCAATCAGATAATATTTACAGCTTCCAAGATCGATATTGTGAAATTCAAATCTTTGTGGAATTATCGTTATATTTTAAACCTTACGAAATCATCAACTGGAAGTGCAATATTAAAAAAAAAATTGTTTTCCATCTAATAAGAACCATCCTACTGTAGATGCATTACTGACTAGAAATTAGTTTCGTGCTTCATTAGCGGGAGTGAGCTGAGTGGAAAATCGTTGTTGACGTACTCTCCGTTTTGAATAGTTCCAGTCTTACAGACTGGAAAGGCAAAGACTCGTGATTTTATTTCGTACTAGAATTTAATCAAAATTTAAATTTAAATCTTCCTGCACTCTTTATCGAGCTCCATCTAAATTTGTCAGTTTTTTTAAGAATGTTGGAACCAAGTTCGAATCTCAAAATTCCATTTCTTCAGTTTACATGACAAATATTACAATTAGATATTTTATCCCTCTGTAGAAGTACTCTGTTTCCAAATATTAGTATTTATACAGAATAAAAAAATATTTACATTCAGTAATTTTTGCATAAAATGAAACTCTAGAGCGCAAAAATATCTATTTCTAATATTTGTTGAGTAAAATGGAAAGATTGAATTTTTAGGTCAAAGCTTGAGTCCAACAACCTTAATTTCTACCAGTTACTTTTTACATTCACATCAGAGAATGTATTATTTTAAGAAGAAATAAAAAGAATCATATTTTCGAGGAGAATGCAGGAAAATGTGAGATAAATCATAATATTCATAATGAATTAAAAATGTATATACAGATAAATGTTTAAGATACTCATTTAATTACGTATCGTGTTTAGGATCTATGTGGCGGTATATTCGTGGTTCGATGTCATTGTCTGGTTATATGCCCCCCATGTGCGACCCCACTGATGGCCACCTGCTCCTCGACGGCGGGTACGTCAATAACCTCCCAGGTAATTTGAACTGTACAAAAAAATTAGAGATTCTTTATATTCAGAAGCTCTTCACTCTTCGCTATGCAAATCCCACAATTGTCTCTCTTTCTAGATTTCGAATCTGCAAATTTTGGATTTTTAAATCAAATTAAAGGTTCTCGGTTTCAAAATTTAAAAAAAAGACATTGAATAATAATTTTTGTTTCTAAAAATAGGGGAGATCAATTTTGGGCAATTATGGTCTTTGCCTAACTAAGTGTGAATGAAATATTTGTAAATGGCTATGCAGACTCGCACGATTGTACGAATCATATTACCACTGTATTTTTCAATTACTATGGGACGGTTCAAGTTAAGCTTGTACTTACTATAAAATAATAATTGCTATTGCTAGTTGCTAATTGTAAAATGTTTTTGATAATGAAGAGCTAGACGGTGAAAGTGATAATTGTTGTGAATCATGTAAAATTGTTTTGCTCATCTGCATCGATTCCTAAATAAGGCTAGTTGTACAATTTGTGTCCATAATCCAGTTGAAAATTGTTGACCAGAAGCTTTTTGAGATAATATTCTAAGCTAGAGTTATTTAATCTACAAATCAGGCTTGCCACCAGTCAGGGAATTTTAAAAATAATGTTTTACAGACACTGCTAATATTTTGATATTTATTTTTAATATTTAATCATACTTAAATCATCTGAAATTGAAAAAAGGAAAAAAAAACTTCAAAATTGAAAGATAACAAAATTTAATGTGAATATTTTTTTAAACGAAAGTACAAAAAATGTTATATTTAAAAAAAGATAGAAGATATTTAAAAAATCCTTTATGATAAAAACTGATTGCTTGCGCTGAATTGCTTCTTTTCGAAATAAATATCAGTACGTCGTGCCCTATAGCTTTCATACAGTGAAGCTCGCTCCCGTTGATGAAAAGATGCTTTGTATTGTGAATTTTATAATTTGAACGGTTCAGTTTGATCTGAACCAGGTATTCTATGGAAGTATATTCGAGCCAGTATGACTTTTGCTGGCGTCTTTCCTCCTGTTTGTGATCCAATCGATGGGCATCTTTTAGTCGACGGGTGTTATGTTAATAACGTCCCAGGTATGCGCTTGCAGTAATTGTTAAATATTATTAAAAACTCATCCGTTTAAAAATCACCTTTTTCCTTTTTCCTACATCTATGTTTTACTCAATTCCTATTTTATTGCGACTTTTATTTCTCAATTCCCAGTTGGGCTGGTGTGCTTCTTGTTATTAGAAAACAGTAAATAGATTTAATGTTTTATAGATAAATTTGATTTTAAAAGTGCAGTTATACACTCTGATTTTTTTGTTCAAGCTGACGAAATGCTAAGACAAGGAGCTCATCATATTTTGGCCATCGATGTTGGATCTCAAGATGACACAGATTTGACGAATTATGGAGATTCATTATCCGGATGGTGGCTTCTTTGGAAAAGATGGAATCCTTTCGCTGAACCTGTTAAAGTTCCTAATTTGCCGGATATTCAGTCTAGATTAGCTTATGTCAGTTGTGTGAGACAGTTGGAAGAAGTCAAGAATTCTGATTATTGCGAATATATCAGACCTCCGATTGACAGATACAAAACTTTAGCGTTTACTAATTTTGATGAGATTAAGGACGTCGGATACCATCATGGTATGTGCTTTAAATATGAAATTTTTTCTTTAAGATTTTGTGATCCGGAAAAAAGCATATTTTTTAAAGGTTTTTTACCCTGTTAATTTATTTTCTTTCCTTCTACTTTCTCCAGGTAAAACTTACTTTGAAGGGCAGAAAAAGGCAGGAATTTTGCCTCGATTTAATGCAGATCGAGAAAATGCAAAACTTCTTCGAGCAAAAACGCAGGCTGCGAATCAGCAATCAGCATCTTCTTATACTTTTACCGACCTGGCTCAAATGGTCTGCAAAGTTTCCAGAGGAAATCGATACATAGATGCCGATATTGATTCTGATTCGGAAATGGAAGAATATGAGGCAGACTTTGAAGAAGATGCTCAGGAAGTTGGATATGCTTCCGAACCTACGGCTGGAATTTTAGATCAGGTGATTTATAAATTTCAAATAGACTTCAATTTATCTCGGAATAAAGAACTAAATTTCTAATTTTAACTTTTTACAGAGTCCTGAAGACAATCGACTACGTAGAAGGACGGGAACATCCTTAAGTTTGTCTGATACCGAGGCAGAATCAGAATCGGAATATCGACATTCGAAACTATTCTGAATCGTTCTTCTCGATTCCATGTAAATTTTTAATTAAGATGACTGGATTGTGATTTTCTGCGTTGTAAATAAGTGTGGAATTAAAGGAGTGTGAGGTGAGTATTTGTATTGAAAGTACAAAAGGGAATGTCATTTAACCTATTTGAATAAGAATCAAAATACTGCTACTGTCGTACAATGTACTCAGACTACTCAGTGACAAAAAAAAAAACAGTTTCTGTTACCATTACTATCATTGTTATAAAGAATAAAACTATTATATTTGTACGATTCAGGTTTATGATTAGACAGAGTTTTCTAAATTAACGAGTTATATAATATATATTTAATAATTAATTTATCTAGAACTCTCTATGTTTGCAATATGAAAAATTTTTAGGGATTTAAAATTATCTTAAGTGATTTAAAGAAGAGATTTCAAGAAATTTTATGAAAATTTAAAGAGAGATTTTTTGAAAATTAAAAACAAAATTCTAAAGATTTTGTACAGTTTTCAGGAATTTAAATGTTCACTATTTTTAAATTAAAATTAGCAACACTGCCAATTTCTAGAACAGTAAGAGCACAAAGTACACTACCGTCGGAAATTGTGTATACGACTCTTGTGAGCGCTAATAAAAATTACTGCTGACTTCGAACCACGATATCTCGGTGAAAAAAAGAGATAGGACATTCTTAAAAAAAATAGTTGGAAAGCTTATGAAATTCCACGTCCAGTGGTACCCAACAAATATTTTTTTGACCTTCTGAAAATAATACAGAAATTATAAAAACAAAATTCAAAATTTTCTCAAATTTTCTACCTGAACTTCAACTTTTAGCATGACATAGGAAAATTTTTTCAAAAATCGAAGTCAGCAGTGATTTTTATTAGCGCACACGAGAGTCGTATGCACAATTTCCGACGGTAGTGTATATTTCTCAAAACATGTTATCTGACCGACGTTACTCTAAATAGGTGGCATGAAACATATGTATTGATCGATATAGCTGTAAAAAAAAGCTCAGTATTTTTAACTATTGTGAGTCATTCGATTGTGCAAAACTATAAAGGGATGACCTCTTTCTTCAGTGCTTTGAAGTTTTTTTAAAAAGTGGACATCATAATTATTTTAAAATGTTAATCAACTGGAATCAAATCTTTACATTCTTTTTTGTTTTACAATCGTCGAATGTGTTTCAAGCAAAGGTAGCAGACTGGATATCAAATCTGATTAGGTTTACGAGAAATGATCTTCGTGCTTATCAAGTAGTCGCATTCTTTGACCGAAACGAGAAAAATATAATTCCCAAAGAAGAAAGCATCATTCGAATAATTTCGAGAAAGCTACCAACCTGGAAGATTAGTTTTGAGGAGACTACAACCAGGAAAGCAGAAGATCTGAGTCTCTATCGATCCTTTGATGATCCTCGGACCACGTCATTGTTTCTGCTAATCAGAACCTTCAATGAATCTGAAAACCTCTCATCGTTGTACGACTCCCTCGAATTTATAAGCAACATCTCGAGTGTAAAAATTCGACCAAAATGCCTTGTTGTAGTTCCAGAAAAAATAAACAACTTAACTTCTGATCGATTCCTCAGGTTTTCTTGGTCCAAGCAATTCATCGATGTATCCATTCTCGAATTTAAATATACTCAGAGAAAAATCGAGAATTCTGCAACGATGGTGAATTATAATCCATTCACGAATACAACTACAAGGGTATTATTCCAAAAAGACTCTGCATCCGAATTTAAATGGTTTCCTGACAAAACTTGCAATTTACGTAGATTTGAAATGAAAGTCGGAGCCTTTCACGAGCCTCCTTACAGCTACTTAACCTTTGACAAAAAGGGAGAGATCTTGGACGCAACGGGAAAAGACATTACGATAATAAAAATAATTTCCCAGAGAATGAACTTTGAAATAAAGTGGATATCATCAACAGAACCTCGTTGGGGTAACGAAGCATGCGATAAAGTCTTAACAACAGGCTTGCTTAGAGGAATAATTTACAACGAAATAAATCTTGTTGCGATACAAGGTGGAAGATTAGGCGGTTGTAGCGAAGGCTTCTATGAGTGGAGTACAAACACTGATCCTTATATTTTATCGGTGGTAGTACCAATCATTCCAGGAGAATATTTCGACCTTTCTTTGGAATGGAAGCTTACCAACTTGGGCTATCTATCCCTCATCTTCATGCTTACTTGGCTTGTGGGACGTTTGCTAAAGTTTGATCAGAAGAGCTGGAGAATCTTGGACATCTTGCTGATAATGATTAGCTTGTCAACACCAAACAATCCTAGAAAATTGGCTGAAAAGATCCTATTTGGTACTTTGCTCCTTTGTTGCTTGCTAAACTCGTCCTATATTTTCACAGCCTTCACTGACGTTGGATTGCAGAAGAAACCAGAGCTGGAATTAAAGACTATTGACGACGTAGTCTCATCTCCACTTCAGCTTCGGATTGACTCTGAAACTTTTCAAGAGATGTTCAACTATTCAGAGGGAAGCTCTAGGATCTTCCTGAGCAAATCGATTGTATCTGATATTACGTTCCACGAGTGTTTGGATATCCTAGTCGAGAATAAATCATCAGTTTGTGTCGTGAAAGAAGCAGTTGCTCAGTTTAGGACTCAGCAAGACAAAAATGAGAAGAATGATCCTATAATGAGAATTGTTGATGAGAGATTACATTCAGGTACAATGGCTTTTGTATTCGAGAGAAGATCTCCATTTATCAATCGCTTCAACTGGATTCTAAGAAGAATGATACAAGCTGGACTCTTTGAAAAATTGGAGAAGAGGAATTTCACAAAAGTTGAATCAAACAAGATCCATGAATTATGGTCTCCAGAAGCGTTGAAGATAAACAAGATGTTGAAGCTTTTGACTCTAGTTTTGTTCTACACTCATTTAATCTCTTGTCTTGTTTTTGTCTGCGAATTATGTGTATTCTATATTAGAAAGCGAATTTAATTTTTCAGAATAGTTTAAGAAGGTGCCCAGAGAGATAGATAAATTGAAGATTGAAAATTTTGGACCAATTCTATGATTTCCAGGTGCAATTTTTTTACTCCAGGAATTTTGGTTATTAGAAATATTGATGAAAAATATTGTTCCTTAATTTAAAATACAGATGCGAGTACTCTGGTTCTAATATTCAATGCAGCCTTCCACTATCTAAGTACACACGCCTTACGAGTTCTCCACTTCCTGATGAGGAAGTGGAGAACAAATTACAAGTTACAAATTATAAAATAGATTCTAAATTTAGTTTATGAAGGAAGTTCCAGTTTTCAAATACAAACTCAGGTTTAAATTATAAATTATTATTTTTTAAAGAGGATTCAAATCAGGATTGCCAGCATCCAGGAGCAGGTAGACAATAATTGACGCAACGTCCAGCGGGGGGGCAACAAACTGTCGGTGGTAAAACTCTTTGAGTCATTGGCGCTCCTACATTCGTTGGTCTGTTAACAAAATTATTGCTCAGTAAAATATTTTAATAGAGGAAGTCGAAAACAAAAATAATATTAAAAACAAGTTTAGAGTAGGATTTAAATAAAATCAAGGTACATACGCTGAACATTTTTTTTTAGGTAGAAGTTTCTTCTTATTTTTATCTTTCTCCTTATTTTTTGCTACACTGTCAGTTTTTGGTGGCATTTTGATAATTCTGATTTAAATCCTTAATTTGGATAAATTTCAAATCTATTCCGAACTGAAAAATTAGTTTTAAATTAATTTCTAAGAAAAAATTTTGAAGTTGCTTGTCGAAAACTTGAATGACTGAAAAAAACTGAAAAATCAGTTGACGATAAATAAAAAGACGATCTCAAAGAAATGAAAGTCAAAAATACTTGGTTCCGTCATGTGAAGTTGTTTTAATGTCAAAAAATTTAATCATGGATTCCAAATTGAAACCAAATAAGTAAAAAATTATAATTTTATAATAAATTTGATTCAAAATGTAAACCAAATATCAAAATTAAAAAAAACTCTACCTTTAATGTACGCTTTTTTGGAAACTGTAATCAATTAACTTAGAAATTAAGAAAAATGGATAAGAAGAAAAAGAAGAGTGCAGGAAGTAAAAAAGGAAAAATTGAACAGAAAATATTTATGGGCGGAACGATAGGTCTTTCCCCAAAACCAATTCGAGGACAATATTAGTAAGGAGAATTTGGAAATTCAAATTAATTCTAGAATTATTATCAATTAATTAAATACGAGATTAATTATTAATTATAAAAAGTTTAAAATACTTATAAATTATAAAAATTGATTATTTTATGAAAGTATTAATAATAAATTCTTTTTAGCAATTTGATTACAAGTCTTGATCTTCATCAACCATGTGGATCTTCATCTACATCATCACCAGCAAATATTTCTTGTTGTCCTACTATCAAATGTTCTCCTTTCTATTGCTATCCACCTCCCTCTTGTCCAAATCAACCAAGAAGACGAGGATGCTAATGTAATTACAATTAAAATTGAAATATCTGATATTTTTTAATATTGAAATGAAGGAAATTAATTAAAAAAATAGAACTTTTAAACAGTGTGTAAAAAGTTTTTTTATTCAAGTACTTTTTGATAACTATTAAATTAAAAAAAATATATAAATGAGAAAAAAAAATTATGTAATTGCCTTTTGAAATTAATAATTACTAAATGCATTAAATCACTTTATATCAGATTTAATTTAAACGCCCTTGCATATCGCATTTTCTTATTAATTATAATAAATTGTCTGACATCCAATGAACATTTTGAGATCAAAAATACAAAAGTCGGGGAATCGCTGTTAAAAATTTCGATTATTGCGAAATAAATTAATCAATAAAATCATATAAATATTTACATAATTGAATACCATAAGGTGTCTATAGAAAGGTAATTCATATATACATAAAAATTCAAAAGTATGTATATATGAGAAAAATACAATACAATATAATATATAGTTGAATACCGTGCCTATGTTTACAAATATTAACATTCAATACTCAAGAATACTTTTTTAATGAAAAAACTCTACTGAAATCACAGATTTATTTTAGTTAAAAAAAAGCATTTCACGTACAATATAAACACTTAATGTAGAGTGTAACTCTTTCAAAACTTGCTAGTCATAGTGAAATTGGGATCAACAAGGAAAAGAAAAGCTCCCACCAAATGTATGGAACCCGTAACAAGAACTTTTGGTTTGCTCTTATTTTCGGAATTTAATTCTGAATTATAAAAATCTAAAACATAACTAATAGCCTCCCCCACATTATCTACACAGATACTTCCCTCGCCCCAAAGTTTACAATTATTTCTACATTTAATCTTCACGTCTTCACTCGTCACCTTCAAATTTATCTGATCTACATTAATAATCCCCGAAACATTTGGAGTAAAAATAGCCTTGAAAAAATCAAATTTCCTTAATGGTTTCATTAATTCGGCTGGATCTCGATTTCCAGTCGCATTAAAGATTAGAAATCTCTTTCCCTTTTCATTTTTAATGCTCTCTTCAAACCAGGAAGCACAGCTTTTAATACTTTCTAAAGTATGAGCCCCATCAACAAAACAATCGATTTTTTCACCCCTCAAAATTTGAGTCCTTCCGGGCCATTTACAAGAAGAAATTCCTAATCCCGCTTTGTCAAGGAAAAACGAATTTTCAATCAATTCAGAATTAATTTTTTTCCCCAGGGAATCTTGAGAAATATTTCTAGTTTTCTGGAAAGAATCCATCCAGGAGGAAGAAAGTTGAATAGCCAAAGAGGCATTGTACTTTTGAACTTCAGCAGGAATTCCTAAATTTGGGGACCCCAAAATCCAATCGTAATTTTCTATACTAGGCACAATTTTCAAACTGCAATTTCTTTCGACTGCTCTTCTTTCAAGGACGACCATAGCTTCTATGGGTTGAGGAACTGTAAAAGCAGGAGCATTTGGCTTAAAAATTCCAGATTTGTGAAAGGCAATTTTGTCGATAGTGTCTCCTAAAATTGAAATGTGGTCCAAAGCTAAACTTGTAATTCCAGTACAAACTGGGTTTCTTATAACATTGGTGCAATCATTTTCTCCTCCGATTCCAACTTCGACGATTGCGAGGTCAACTCTAGCTTCAAGGAAAACATGAAACATCATTACTGTCAGGAATTTAAAATATTGGGGCATGTCCCCTTCGTACTCTTTTTTTGAATCGAGAAGTTTGTATAATTTCCAAAAATGGTAGCAAAACGTGGATTCGTTTATTGGTTCACCATTAATTCGAAAACGTTCTCGGACTGAAATTAAATGAGGGGAACTATAAAAACCTGTGACGAAACCGTGACTTCGAAGAATTGATTCTGTAAAGGCACAGGTTGATCCTTTTCCTTTTGTTCCTGTTACGTGGATTATTCGAAGAGGGTCGATTTCTTCGATCGTTAAACCAGACCTGGGGAAAATAATATTTTTTAAAATTCTTACTTAGTTTTCAAATTAATAAATTTTAAATTGTTTATTTTTAAAACTTATTTAAATAAAAAATCTCATTTTATAAAGTCCGATTCAAAATATTTGATCCAAGCTCTGAAATTGAACATTTTTCAGATATTTAAACGTGGCAATTTTAATTTTGTTACAAATTAAAGAGTGCGAGTCAATTTATACAAATGTAAAAAATGAAATATATATACATACCTCAATAAATACTTTTTAGTATCTTCCACTTTGTTAAAATCATATTTATTAATTTTTACATTGTGAAAATAAGAATTGGGCTCACTCTTTGTCTGCAGTGTGTTTAAAGTTGTTACTGCATCCTATAAAAGAAAAATATTAAAAATTATAATAATCAGTTTTCTTAAAATATAATAACTTAGGTACAATAAAATAATTCAGTTCAAAAATTAAAATAATATTTTTTTAAATTAAAGCTAGATTTATATTACTTTAAATCATATAATAAAGAAGCACACATTTACATTTTTTCAGAAAAAGGTATGAGATATTGATTTTACAATCAGATATCGATTCCTAACTGTAATTATAATATTCAGAATAGGATAAATTTAAGTTTTAAATTTATGTAAAATATTTTTTCAAAAGTATCTATCTTTTGTAAATTAATATTTTTGAAAATTAATTCTCATGAATATTTATTATCCCCACAAAAATAAAATATTAATCGTAAATTTAAAAACAGTGGATCGAGGTGGTTTTTAAAACTTTGTTTAAATTGATTTAAACATTTCTTAACTAAATTAAACATTTTTATTTTAATATTAAAATACTGATAAGGAATTACTTTAAATTATTTGTTACCTCATAATTTTTAGAAGTAAATAAATCGACTTTTGTCTGTGTCATTTTTCCTTTCTATAAAACGAAAGTAAACCAAGTAAACTGCGAGTCAACTAAAGCGAACGTGGTGAATGTAAATTACTTTTTATTTTACGCAGTACGCAGGCGTATATGCTCGAATCAACTTGAATTACTACTAAACGGTCTCATTCATTAAATAATCGCGCTAAGAAATTTAAATATGTTGGATTCGTAAATACATAATATTTAAACTTATGATCAGCACAACGAAAATAATTTTAAAATGAGTTCTATAAATTACGTATTAAGAGATTCCCAAATTTTTTCATTTTTTATTAAATAATTTAAATTTAAAAATAAGACAAATTATTAAGTTTTGAAAAAATAAATGTTTATTAAAATATGTAGCCATTTACAAATTCGAGATTCTTCACCATACTGTATAAAATGTAATATCCAATATCTTATAAGAGAATGAAAAAAAAAACCCTTTTCAAAATAAGTTATTGAAAATTGACCCACAGTGTCTAAATTAATTTTTGATAAATTTTCACACTGAGATAAATTCGATAAAAAATGTATCCTTTTAATAACCCTGTGAATTAAATATAAAATTTAAAAAAATACTGTGCATTTGTCTCTTTTTAATGACTTTTTCATTGAACATTTTAATTGGAAATATTAAAGTTTTAAATCTATAGTTCTTAGTACTTACTTTAAAAATATTTTCTAAATTCTTTTCCAAAATTCTTTTAAAAAAATATACAATTTTGCTTTCAGGTTTTATAAATTTAAACTTTTCCAGTCATACTGAAATCAGGATCCAGAATGGAAAGCGCAGCTCCCACTAAATGAAGCGATCCAGTAATAAGAACCTTAGCTTTCTCATTTTCCATGTTCTCCTGACTATTAATCCTTTCAATAAAATTAAAAGCTTCATTGACATTGTCCACGATAATTCCTCCATCTCCCCAAATGTTTAAATGCCTTATACATCTCTTTTTCTGTTCTTTGGTCCCAAATGAAAAATTTTCCTGATCTACAACGTTTTTCACATCCGCAAGATTCGGCGAAAAGAAAACTTGATCAAACTTCAATTTCTTCAAAGGCGCCAGCAATTTTCCAGGATCACGATCTCCCGTCGCATTAAAAATCAGGAACTTTTTCCCGGTTTCGTTGTTTGTCGAATCTCTAAACCAAGAAGCGCAACATTCAATACTTTCTAGAGTATGAGCCCCATCGATAAAAAAATCGACGTTCTTCCCTTTCAAAATTTGAGTTCTTCCAGGCCACTTGCAATTTAAAATTGCGAGTTCTGTCGTTTCTAAAGAAAAATTCGAGAGAGATTCGATTTCGGATTGTAAAATAGGTGTTGATTTCCTGAAGACATTTTTAGATTTACTCTCTTTAATCGAGATGTTTTCCCTCCTCGTTTTCATCCAAGAAGAAGCCAAATTAATTGCAAGAGAGAGATTGTAATTTTGAATATGTAAAGGAATTTTGAATTGTGGAGTTCCATTCGGCCACTTATAATTTTCTATGCTTGGTACGATGGTTAAAGAACAATTTCTTTCAACAGCTTGTTTTTCGAGGATATTCATAGCTTCTCTACATTGAGGAACTGTGAAGGCTGGGGCGCTTGGTTTGAAAATTCCTGATTTTTGAAAAGCGATTTCTTCAATTGTGTTTCCTAACATCAAAGTGTGATCCAGTCCAAGGCTCGAAATCCCAGTGCAAATGGGATTTTTTACCACATTGGTGCAATCGCATTCGCCTCCAATCCCAACTTCTAGGATCGCGACGTCGACTTTAGCCTCGAGGAAAACGTTGAACATCATTACTGTCAGGAATTTAAAATACTGGGGCATGTCTTGCTCGTGCTCTTTTTTGGACTCTAGGGTTTTGTAACATTTCCAGAAGAATTGGGTGAAAGTTGATTCGTTTATTGGCTCTCCATTTATTTTGAATCTTTCTCGAACCGAAATTAGATGAGGTGAACTATAAAATCCGGTGACGAAACCGTGATGACGGAGAATTGATTCCGTGAAGGCACATGTTGAACCTTTTCCTTTTGTTCCTGCGACGTGAATTACTTTCAGGGCATCGAGTTCGTCCAAAGTTACACCAGTTCTGTAAGAAAAATTATTTTTATTTAATTTCTTATTTTAGATGGAATAAATAATTATGATAATTATTTTGCTACTTTTAAACTAAAAATCAGATATTGTTTATAAATGCAGTGGAAGAAAATTTGCTCACCTTAGAAGGTACTTTTTAGTATCTTCAAGACCAGTGTTTGTTGAAACATTATGTTTTCTCACAGCTCGAATATAAGCAGCATTGCTTTGCAGTTTGTTCAAAGTTCTCACTGCTTCCTACGTTAAACATGTTTGAAAAAAATATTAACCGCATAAATCAAATATATGCGAGAAATGCAAATCCAAAACTGGAAAATTAGATTTACAATGAGGTGACGCGTGGAAAAACACATTCTGAAAACTGGTATATCTTATAATATGGTTTTAATAGTTATTATTAATAAGTATTAATAATAAGTATTAATAAGTATTTAATAGTAATTATTAATTGTTAAACATTAATTTGAAAAGTACCTATTTGACAGTCATGGAATTCTTCAAAATCTCCGCTGCATTTTTGCGTATTTCTTGTTTTTATTATGCAGTTTGTGCTCAAATTTCAAATGATGGAAATGGAATACGAGTGTTACTAAATTTGATGTGATTATTATGAAATTAATCATGTAAGTATAATATAATATAATATCATTCAAACCCCGTAAATACTTTTTGGTTTAATTTCTGTAATGAAAAAATTTTATAATATAAATTTTTTATTTTTAGGATATAAAAATTGACAGGATAAAAGTAAGAAAAATATATGAAGATCATTTTCTTAAGAAACCCAACAAAGAAACTGTAAAACAAATAAAAACTGTTAAACAACAATTTCTAATTTTTGTTGAACTTTGCATCCGGAGAATGAAGAATGATAAATAAAAAAGATAAATATCTTTCGAATTATAATATAAAGTTAAATCCGTTGAAAAATACAAATTTAACGAATAAATAAGTTTTCTAACGCATCAATTATTTATAAACATGCATATAAATAAAACAATTACTTCGTAACTTTCAGAGGAACACATCGTGCGAACTCCCAATGGATATTGAGCCATTTTTTTAACTAATGTTATCATCTCAAACCATTTATGACGTAAACAAGTAATCATCACATTTTTTATCTCTCAGAGTAGTTGGAGTTAAAAGTTCACTGCAAATTCAAAGTGATTCAAAGATAAGGTGTTAATAAGTCGACATTTTTATCTTTGTATAGGTTATGTTCACTATAGCACGTTGAGGCCGCATGGCACGTGCGGCACAAACGGGGCAGCCTGCGCGCGCATTGTTTTGGCTTACCGCTGGAGAAATTCTCCCATTGGTCCATTTAATTCGATTTTGAATCGCGCGCCAGATTACAGTCAATTGCAGAATTTCTCCAGCAGAAAATCAACTCTTGCTGCGCGCGCAGGCTACCCCGTTTGAGAGCACTGCCATCTGTGTTTGTGGTGCATCATGTCACATGCAGGGTTCGGTACGTAAATTACTCGATGTAATTTACATAGTATTCTACATGTATATTACATGGTAATTTACGTCTCTAGTTTTCTACATTTTTGTACGTAATTTACGTCGTTAAAGCAGTGGCCCCAACTCGAGCCCCGTACTCTACTGCGCATGCGTCGCACTCGGTATCTGATTGTTTGGTATTCGCGCGCAGTTTGAAATGCTAAAAAATATTATTTTTATTTTGTATTATAAATATTTTTTATTATAAATAATGACGTTTTTACTTATAAAAATTATTATTAACTAAATATTTATTAACTAAACATTTTTATGAGTTAAAACGTCATTATTTGTAATAAACAATAAAAATAATATTTTTTAGCATTTAAAACTGCGCGCGAATAGAAACCAATCAGATACCGAGTGCGACGCATGCGCAGTAGAGTACGGGGCTCGAATTGGAGCCACTGCGTTAAAGAAATATAGCGACATAACTTATAAGCTTGTGCACAAAAGGCGCAGCGAATATTTAAGGCCTGAGCACAATCGTGTACTTATCCCGTGTCCTAATACTCTATCCTTTTCTATCACATTTCCCTATCTCTTTTGCGGTCACGTGACAAGAGAGATGGAACAATGTGATAGAAAAGGATAGAGTATTAGGACACGGGATAAGTACACGATTGTGCTCAAGCCTTTAACGAACGCATAAACACATCGCTTGATTTCGGTTTTCCACTTTAATTTTATCAAAATAAATTTCATTCCACGGAATTTCGACGTGAGGTTGTCTAAAATTACACCTTTCACCTCTGATACTCATAGTTCTTAATTTTAATAAATGTTAACAGCACTTAATTGTTAATGCTGCGTTAATAACAAAATAATAACCCGTCTTGTTTTCGCTTCAAAACTGAGGTTATGTTGATTCATAAACACCGCCATATTGAATATGTAATTTACTCATGTTTTCTACGTAATCTACGTATATTACACAGAAAATGTAATTTACGTAGAAAACTCGGAGTGACGCGTCACTTCGGAACCCTGGTCACATGTGGTCACATGAATTTGTGTTTTCTAATAAAAATAGTGAATAAGTAATGTTATTGAGGTTTATGTAAAAAATGTCGAAAGTACCGAAGTTAACAAACACTTCTCCAGAATATTGGCGGCCAGCAACATCTCAAAATTCAGTATGTATCCGTTAAATTAAGTTTTTTCTGTAAAGCTAGGTTAGTTTCTCAGTATTTTGTTTTTATTCTTATGTATTATAAATTAATCAATGTAGATTTGCACTACTATTATTATATTGTAAAAAATTTCAACTATGGAAAATATAGATTTTATTTTTTGGTAAAATTACAAGAATTACAATTTAAGGCTGTTGGAGCATTTTAGCCAAACAAATTAGTTTTTTCGAAAAAACAGATACTAAGCCCAATTCTTCATATCGAGAAACACTTCCTTGCCAAAGGAGTGTATTTTTGCGGCCGTAAAATGTGTAGATTTAATAATTTTTGTTTAAAATGAAGAATTTGCAATCTAACTTCAAAATTGGATGGTTTTATCTTAAAGAAAAATTATTGAAATTAGACACTTTTTTGCTCTATAAACATTATTCTATTTAAAAAATTAATGCTACTACTGAGTTAAAAAATATTTAATTACAGTATGTATAAAGTAAAATGAAGAATTAAAATTTTAAGATTAGATCCAACACCCTTCAGATAAAAATTTTTGAATCCATTATTGAATTATTAATTCTTTTCTAGTTGCTGCAAACTTTAGGTGCCCCACACGTGGATTCTTTTAATTATTTATTGGACGAAGGTCTCGAGAAAGCTGTGAGCGAAATATACCCAGTTCAGTTCACTGTTGGCAGTGGAGACAAAATAAAGCTATGGATTGAAAGCGCTCAACTTAAAGAACCAAAAGTACCTGAAGGTACGATTGGTGTCAAAACTCTCAAAATATATCCTACAGAATGTCGCCAAAGAGGCAGCACGTACAAAGGATTAATAAGCGTAAAGATGGCATGGTCTGTAAATGGAAAACAACAGCAATCTATCAACAAAGATATGGGGGAAATTCCCATTATGGTCAAAGTATGATTCCTTATAATTCAGTATGTTTACTCCTTTATAATTCTCTGATATCCGATTTATTAACTACTTTATAATTCTAGTCCAAAATGTGCCATTTGAACGGGTTGAATCCTACACAATTAGTAGCTCATAAGGAACACGAAGATGAATGGGGTGGTTACTTTGTTGTGAAAGGTCACGAAAAACTGATAAGAATGCTGTTACAAACCAGGAGAAATTACCCCATAGTGGTGAGAAGATCCGCTTGGAAACAACGTGGAAAACTGTTCACTGATCTTGGTGTCACGATAAGATGTGTGCGCGATGATTGCACCACAGTGGTAAAAATCTTTTAAATGTGATTTATATTAGTATTCTCAGAAAGACTTTTATTTATTTGTTTATTTATTTATTTATAGATTAACTCATTGCATTCTCTCACCGATGGATCAGTAAAACTCCACTTTGCTCATCGAAAATTTCCCTACTATGTTTCGCTGTTTTTAATTTTAAAAAGCTTGATTGATGTACCAGATATTTACATTTATAACGCTTTGATTGCCGGTTCTGAGGTTGATAAACAATATCAGAGTTACATTTTAAACATGATGCGAGAAACCAAGGAAAAGGGTTTAATAACTCACAATCAGTGTAAATCTTACATCGGACAGTTGTGCAGAGTGAGATTTTATGAAATACCTGCGGATGCAACAGATTCCGAAGTCTGCGACTTTATTATCAAGTAAGCTTTCGCTTTTTTTTTAAATTTTTGAAAAAGGAAATAGAAGATAATTCATTTGTATTTATTTCAGGTATTGTATAGCAATTCATCTTGATGATCCAGTTGATAAGTTTCATTTACTTGTCTACATGACGCAAAAACTGTTCAGTGCTTCTCAGGGAAAATGCGTAGTCGAAGGTGTTGACGCCGTTATGATGCAAGAATGTTTGATTGGTGGTCATTTGTACCTGCAAATTCTCAAAGAAAAGTTATCCTCTTGGCTGGCTAACGTGAAATTCACGATTTTGAAGAAGGCGAAATCAATTAATAATTATACGCCAAATTCGCGTAAGTACCTCAATTTTAACCTCTGACTTAAAATTTTTTATAGAGTTTATTTTACTTTTAACTTAAAAACAGAGGACTTCGTGAACGCGATGAAATTTTCTGGAACCCTTGAGAATGCGATGTCAAACTTTTTGGCTACTGGAAACATCAGAACTGACTCAGGTTTAGGTCTAATGCAAACCTCAGGATTGACGGTGGTAGCTGAAAATATCAACAGAATGCGTTATATGAGTCACTTTAGAGCAATTCATAGAGGTTCTTTCTTCACGGAAATGAGGACTACTGAACATCGAAAACTTCTTCCTGATGCTTGGGGTAATTTCATAACTTCTTTTAAACAATACAATACTGCATGAAATATATATTCTAATGAGGTATTCTGATTATCTTAACTTTATTTTTGTAGGCTTCATTTGTCCTGTTCATACTCCCGATGGAACACCTTGCGGTCTTCTAAATCACTTGACAATGAACTGCATCGTAACGAAACATCCCGATCCAAAATTAAAGGAAGCTATACCTGTCGTCTTGATGGATTTAGGGATGTTACCTTTATCAATTGCAGACGATTGGAACGGATCATACACAGTAATAGTAGACGGAAAAGTGATCGGCTTGATTGAAGATAACATCGTCTCGAGGGTCGTCGATAAACTTCGGGTGTTAAAAATAAACAGCAAAATTCCTCCTACGACTGAAATTGTGTTGGTTCCGAAGATAGATGTTCCATCACAATATCCGGGTTTGTTTTTGTTCACTGGACCAACGAGAATGATGAGGCCTGTTCGTAATTTGTCTGTGAATAAAACTGAACTGATTGGAACATTTGAACAAACTTCTCTAGATATTTGTATTAAACAAGAAGAAATTGACGAGGAGGTAAGAATTGATATATTTTTCTATAACTGATGTTTTTACTTTATGATTCCAAGACTTTAAAACGCATCGTTTTATGTGCAGTTGACAACTCATCAAGAATTATCGAAGACTGGCTTTCTTAGTAATTTGGCTTGTCTAATTCCAATGCCAGACAATAATCAAAGTCCCAGAAATATGTATCAATGTCAGGTGGGTTATGTCAAATAGGTTAATGAAGCAAATTCTAAATTGATCATTGGATATCTGTTCATGTTTTGTATTTGAATTTATATATTTTTTAGTATTACCGTTTATCAGTTTCTTTTCGTTAGATGGCAGTTATGAATTATATTTTATTTTGTAGATGGGTAAACAAACAATGGGAACTCCTTGTCACAATTGGTTGCAGCAGTCTGAGACTAAATTGTACAGATTACAAACTCCAGCGACTCCCTTATTCAGACCAGTTCACCATGATAACATTGGTTTGGATGACTTTGCTATGGGAACCAACGCAATAGTAGCCGTTATTTCACACACGGTAAAGTAATTTAGAAGCACTTTAAAAATACATAAATTATAAATTATACTTAACCGTCATATTTTTAAATCGGTTTTTTATAAACAGGGATACGATATGGAAGATGCTATGGTGATAAATAAAGCATCTTATGATAGAGGATTTGCCCATGGTATGATCTATAAATCTGAATTCGTGGATTTGAAAGACTCCAGGGATTACTTTTCCCTGGATCCCAAAAGTACAGATAATTTAGGTAATTTAGAAGCGGACGGTTTACCAGTTCCGGGCACTAAGCTTAAATTTGGAGATCCATATTATTCGTAAGTTACTGAATACTAAATAATTCTATATGAAATTATTTAGAATATAAAAATTCATCTAATATTCACCGTCTAATATTCCTTTATAGTTACTGGAATTCAGATCAGTGCGTATACTCAGTAGGGAAGTACAAGGGCAAAGAAGAAGTTTACATAGACAATGTGAAACTCTGTGGTAGTTTTCAGAATAGCGCACCTAAAAGAATTTGTATAACTTTCCGAGTTCCGGTTAGTATATTATATTTATTTCTTCCATAATTAAAAAATAAGACTTGTAAAGTAGCATTGATAATGATTAATGAATATTGTTTGCAGCGTAATCCAACTATTGGAGACAAATTTGCATCCAGGGCAGGACAGAAAGGTATCTGTTCTCAAATGTGGCCTCAGGAGGATTTGCCTGTTTCGGAAACGGGATTGGTACCTGATATTATTTTCAATCCTCACGGATTTCCAAGTCGTATGACAATTGGTATGTATAATAAAATATAATACGGAAAAAACTATACCCCAAAACTCAATTAATTATAAGTTAAAGGTATTTTGAGGATAGATTTCGAACTCTTCGTTTTACGCAAAAAGTATTAATAGTAAACATTTTTAGCTCTGTAATCATACTTCCAATTAGAAAATGAGTAAATTTGCAAAACGAAAGGATATCTGATTCTAATATTTGAGTAAAATGAAGAGATAGAATTTTAAGTCTAGAATTTGTACCAGCTAAAATTGATTTCATGCTTTGATTACAGCTATGATGATTGAGCTAATGGCTGGAAAATCTGCATCAATTCACGGACTTGTGCACGATGCAACGCCGTTTAGATATTCAGAAGAAGACACTACCATCGACTATTTCGGAAAACTGTTAGTAGCTGGTGGTTATAATTACCACGGAACTGAAAAAATGTATTGTGGGACGACTGGAAAGGAAATGAATGCGAAAGTCTTCATGGGAGTTGTTCATTACCAAAGACTTCGTCACATGGTCTCAGACAAGTGGCAGGTTCGTATATTCTATTACAAACAGATTTAAATCGATTTAAATGGACGTTAAATGATTTTTTTGAAATCCTCTTAAACTCGTTAACTGAATCTTAAATGATTTCAAAAAATTAATCAATAAAATTTGTATACCTTAAAATTATACATTTACTTCGAGACTTCCAGTTATTATTGAAGTTTAAGATATTTTGAGATAAAATTAAAAAAAAAAATTATCACAAGCAAAATTTGATAAGTGATTAGTTATAAAATTTTTATCAATTCTTTTACAATATTTTTAATTACTTTTTATGTTGACCAGGTGAGAAGCACTGGACCTTTAGATGTTTTGACTAAACAACCAATTAAAGGACGAAGAAGAGGTGGAGGTATCAGATTTGGAGAAATGGAACGCGATTCTTTAATTACACACTCATGTTCCTTCCTTCTACAAGATCGTATATTTCATTGCTCTGACGAAGTCGTGGTAAGAATCTCAAAATTATTATACGTCAACAATAAATTAACAAGTAAAAATAAATGCAAAGACTTTGAATTTATCATTTTTCTAGATGTTGGTGTGCGAAAAATGTGGCAATTTGCTCGGATCAGGATTAGAGTTATATTTGAAAGAAGCAGGAATCGGAAGAAGGATAGTCAGATGTAAATTTTGTAAAGACGAAAATTCTCCAAAGGAAGTGGACATACCCTATATTTACCGCTACCTAATTTACGAGCTAGCCTCGTGTCGTATAAAAGTGAAGCTCAGTATCGATAAAGAATGAGGCTCATTCTTTGTGACTCAAGCTGAATAAATTTTAATAAATTTCTATATTAAGAAAACTTGCAACTGTCTATGTTTCTACTATGAAGTGGTAATAAGTAAAAGACAATAATCGAGAAATTCGAATCATACTTTTATTCGCTAATACTCGAGGCTTTAAGATACAACAACAACATTATATTACAAATTTTTTTTGCACATCTCGCCACAGTTTCATGTCTGGAACTTGTATGTATTTACAGATATTTACTGAGTTGTTTATAGTATAGTACACTTAAAAACGTGAGGACCATCACAAGACAAACAAGTTTAAACATTCACCAATATCCAGATCGGAAGCATTTCCCATTTTGAATTTTCTTTTAGATAAAATGTGAACATCTAATTTTCAAAATATTTTTGTACAATTTGAGAAATACGTGCCTGTTCATTAAGAAATGATCTTTCAGCTCTCAAGTAGTTGTGAGCTGAAAAGCTTATCTGCTTTCTTTTACAGATTGCTGAAGTATACTTTAGTAACGCCCTGTGACGTGGAATTTTTTGAGTCACTAGGGGTGACTAAATAAGCGTCAGATGAACTACTTTCGCGTTATTGGGAGAATTTGGAAGTATAGAATTTATGCTTTCGCGGGAACTTGGGATCCGGATTTTCCTCCTTGTGCTGGTGTTCCCTGTTCCTTTTCCAATTGCTTTCCAAGATATTCCCTGAAAAAATTCATTTCATTTTCACGGTCATTGCCAAAAAGTTGAGAATTTCAAGTTCCGATATGATGATTTATCCAAATAAATTTTGCTGAGTAAGAAGGATTTTAATCTATTTTTAATATGCTGATATGAGATGTCAATCGATTTGTACGCTCTTTGTTATGTATTTTCAGATATATAAAAATATAAAAAATATAATTCTTGATATTTCAATTTTCTAGTTTTCCCTCTCCTGGTTTAAGGATTTTGGATTCAATTCTAATCTCACAATTCAATATCTTCATTTTACTTTGAAAATCTCATTGTTTAACATTGTAAAGCTTTTTGGCAATGTCCGCTCGGACGATTCATTTTTCATTGAATTAATTTTGACTTGTATTCGTTAAATTATGTCTGGAGTTCTGCTTACCAATTGTGCACCATTAATTTCTGAACTGCCAACAAAGCTTCGTATCTTACGTTAGGATCTTCATGACCCAAAAGTTGCATCACACGTTGCTTTCCTCCTAATTGCTCGATTACACTGCAAATAAAAGTTATAATTTTAAATAAAAATCGAAATAAACAAACAAAAGATGTTCGAAAATATATTTTTGCTTACTGTTTGCCACGTGGATAGTGTCGAACATATTCTCCGACATCGAAACTCGCAACACTGAGAACAAGCGGATCTTTGCTAGTTTCGAGTAAATGAACAAGAATTCGAAGCAACTCGTAGTTCTTTTCATTGAGGCGACTGGCGTTTTCTCGCCAGAATTTTCCAGATTTATGGACAGGAGACCATTCCAGGCGACCGGATTTCACTTCTGTAGAATATTCATCAAAGGAGCTGAGGTCTTGGACTGATGCTTGGAGCTTGTCATTCAAAAATTCGATATCACCAGTAATATCCTCGTCATCAAATTTACGCTGACCCAAAATTGAAAGCTGCTTGAGAACTTTGCTTTGAACCATGGCAATACAATGTTCCTTCGCTACTTGGGGATCACCCACTTTTTCAATTAAGTTCTGGAAAAGACAAAAAAATTTGCTTTTATTAAAGAGTTTTTTTAAACTTTATTAAGGTTGTTGAAACCAAGTATCTCATTATAATATTGGTTAAGTAAAATATAGTGAATTCGAATTTTGAAGTTACAAATTAGATCCAATGCCCTTAATAGGAATTTGCAGGAATTTAAAAATTAATAACTTACTCTGAATACTGCAAGAATAATACGTGTCACCTTCTCCTTCACAGAGTCACTAAGTATATCTGCTAAGATAAGAATGACATTGAACCTGTAACAAAATTTCTAATTGAGTATAATACTAGAAAATAACTGTGTAAATATTATCATTTATTGAAGAACGTACTTATTCATTTTCTCTGCAAGCAGAGGATTGAATGTGAGAACCCAAAGACAGAAAATGAGTTGGTATTGCACTTGGAAGTTGACTCTGCCATTGAGAACACCCAACAAAGTTGAAATTCCATCCACAGAGACAAACGCAAAGCGATACTCATCAATTCGCAGCATCATTTGAAGGCACCTCGCCACTGATTGAATATATTCGTTGTTCTAGATTAAAAGACAAAAAAACACTTATCAAAAACTGAATCTACTTTTCTCCAGAATTGTATTTTGAAAAATGAAACGAATGTCCAAATATAATGTGGTTTTAAGTTCCAATAGTAGATACGCCGTACGCATGCATACAGGGCAAGCAAACTTTCTTTCAAAGAAGATACGCTAACATGCGTATCGCATCAACCTCACTATTAATCATGTATTTGTCAATCTTCGTGGTTTTTATGAGTCGTGAAAAATGATGCTCATTAAAAAAAAAAGTAATGGTGCGTCAAGTATATTTTAAATCTAAACTTAAACTTCTGTCAGAATTATGGTGTTACTAAAATGTTATAATTTTCAGAAAGGTACACAACTTATATAATCGGGAACGATTATAATTTAACTTCCATCTTAAATTAACAGGGTGTCTGCTAATTTTCGTCCATCAAATTCACGTTTATTTCCCGATTTATTCTTGGTTTTTTCTCTGTTGCAAAACTTGAAATCTGGTGTAGACTTGCTCATGAAATATTTTGAAATCTTTTTACATTCCACAAAATCTCTTAAAATCTGTTAAATCTCTTTAAATCTCTTTAAATCTCTTAAAAGTCCACGAAATTTGTTGATATCTTAAAATTCTTAAAAATATGTTTGCATTCTGTAAAATCTCTTAACATCTTTTGAAACATCTTGAAATCTATTGAAATTATGTGAAATGTGTTAAAATTTATTGAAATCTCTTGATTTGATTTTTTTACGGTTAGTAGACACCCTGTTTATTATCCGACATTAGAGAAAAAAATTAACGACAGTGACAGAACTGCAGGAAAAGGTACTTAGCAGTATGACGGAATCGATTCTAAATGTTACGGTGAGTGATTACGAAACCAACCGGGTGGAGCAATTCGTGTAGCTCATTGGCCTCCCCGGCCTCGTTGGAAGTGTTGTCCTGCGCTACCTCGGCATGCATGCTCCCCTCCTGAAGGGCATCGAACTAAAAAAACCCACTCGATGTGTCGTCCATTCGCGTTATGTACAATTTTGCATGTACATCTTTCTAACATGATCATAAAACCCACAACCTTGCCAAAAAAGCAACACTGATATGCTGCATTGATATGTGAATAAATATTTTAGCTACTATCTTAGAATTGGTAGGGAAGTTTTATTCGAGAAACTGACAAAGCACCATTACCTATTGAGCGTGAATGGGTTAGTGATTTGATTTCTAATCTAAAAGGAAAATCTAAATCTACAAACGAATCGAACACTTTGATAACCAATTTTAAACTAATTACCAATTCGACTCTACTTTCCTTATGGTCAATGTACTTAACGTAAAACAAATTGATTACCAAAGTTTCTGCCTAAAAAAGTAAATTAGCTGTTATCTACTTTATAAGGTGCCGTTCATAAAACACAAAATTAATCGAATTCTTAAATAATTTATGAACGGTTCCTAAAACCACTTGTTTAATTGTCTAGTTAAGTAGGGAATTTCAAATTTCTTGTGTGCAAATATAAAATTTGTTTTGTTAAAACCATTCAAGCATAGAAGCATGCGGAGAAAAGCAAGTGTTTATAAAATTAGTGAATGTAATAATTAAGCTACAAAAATACTAGGTAATAAACTACTCGCCTGAAACAAAACAACGAATTAGTTGTATCAACGATTAAAACCCAGAGATTTCAAACTTTAACTGGCTACGACATAAGATTTCAAAAATTGCGAAACTAATGGCAAGTAAATTGCGAACTACTAGGCATTTGAGAATGACTACTTTTAATACCGATCTGTATTACGTTTTAAAGTAATACGAATGCTGCTCCACAAACTTACGCTCGATTTCAACTGGTCCTTGAGCCAAGTTAAGTAGAATTGAAGGTCAGTTTTTTCCATTAGCTCGTGACTCCAGCAAGCAAGTTTGGCAATTATTCGAGATGTCATGTTCATGATAAATCCATCAGGTCTGTTCAACAAATTCAAAAATGGACCCCAAATGGATTCTCGCTTACGATTAGAGTGCTCTCGGAAAATTTCAACACGACTACGATCCTCCTGAAAATAAACTAGTATAAAGAAGTGACTCTTACATTTCTAACTTATTAATCCAATACATACCTGTAACATGTCGTCGATCATTGTAAGAATGTACTGGATAGTTTGATCCTTAGAGACATGCCCAAGTAGATTCAAAAACGTTTTTGCGGCTTGATTAGGATTTTCTTTTAGTTTTGCTTCCCTTGCTGCTGTATCGCTTGTATCGAAGGCTACTATGAAATCATAATCTTCTTTCGATATCATTTGAGATCTGTGAAAAAATTAAGATTATCAGAAATGAAATTGCCTGCTCCAAATAAGTTATGTATACAAATAGCGAATATAAGCAAAATATTAATACAAAATAAAAAACTTAAACTAAAATTTTAAATAACAAAAAGATAGATATAGACTTACTGAAGATACGACTGCCAATTGATTCTTTGATTCCTGATATCTGCAGCTTGCTGCTGCAAAACGCTTGTTGCTGCCAGCATATCTAAGTAAATTAAAATCTTCAGAACCGTGTAATCAAAAAAATAAAAGGGAATATCCAGCAGAAAACTAAAAATTGATTTCTAAACCACAAATATCAGAAGCAAGGTAAAATTAATTAAGTCCAAGTCATCGTTGTATTGTCAATGTAAACTGTCGTTTGGAGTAATGTTCAATTTTCCGCGTAGAAAGGTTATGAAACACTGTGAAATCAAGTTATGTTAATTTTAGTTAATGAAAGCGGTATTAAAAAGAAATTTAATAGTAAATATTCCATGAAGGGAGGGGCATTAAAGACGTGTGATTTTCATACACTTCTTACCAATTTTTTCATCAGGCAGCGCGGGGATGATTTCCTTCAGATTTGTTCGGTCTGCCATTTTTTCAGTGTTTTTTTACACTTCCAGGAATGAAAAGACTCGCCTTTTCAGGCGATTTTTTTGCGTTTTTTCTGAAAATTTTTGGAAACCCACTTGCTCTACAAAGATTCAGCTGTTCAATCACACGGGGTCACGGGATTTTATCATTACAAACTATTACCAACATTTTCTTCTGTCAAAACACTAGTAACTTTCAGGGAACTTTTAGTCACTAAATTTTCTTGTTGGTAGCACTCATTCCTAGAATTCAAATTGTTCATTTTTCTTGGAAATTGGTGGCGATTGTAAAAATTTTCTTAACGTCTTTTTAACACAAGTTTATTGTTAAATTCTTTAAAATTTTTTGTTCTTTTTTAATTGTTTGTTGAATTATCGACGAAACGATAGTCCGGAATTGACGTGTAATGTAAAATCAGTAGCTTTTCATTAATTCTTTTAGTAAAAATTGAAGAATTAGGTTTTTGCTTGAATTTTCCCTTTGCAATTTCAGGAAATTGCTAGCAATTTTTTAAAGCTTTTAGTTAATCTCGCGAGCGCTTTGTGTGATCCAGTTATTGTCAAGGAGGAAATGAACCTGCAGAAATAAAGGTGAGGTAATTTCTGCATTATAATTGTAGTTTTGATGTAAAATCAACATCTCAGGTTATGTTTGTATTGTTAAGGCCTTGAAAATAACAGAGTGGGTGGGAATTAGTAAAATCAAAAAAATAAGTAAAATTTGTTCTTCATGTCTTGTTTAACTGTACAGATAATGTTAAAAACATATTTGATAATGTTTTCAGTCTGTTAAAAAATTCTTTTTGAAAATCAGATGAGTCACGAAAGTTACGTTGGCAGCATTGAAATTCCTAGAATTGAAAAATTCAAAACTTCGATCCCGCTCGATTTTTCTTTGTTCTCATTCGTCGATCGTTCGTTCTTGGTGGCGGTTGAAAAAATTTTCTGTAACGTATTTTTAACACAAATTCATTGTTGAATTATCAAAATTTGTTATTATTTTCGATTTTTTTGCTAAATGATCGACGAAATTGTAGTCCGGGAGTGATCGTAACTTAAAATCAGTAGTTTTTCGTTAGTTTTTTCAGTTACAATTGAAAAATTAGGTTCACGCATATTTTTTCTCTGCGATTTCAGAAAATTTATTCTCAATTTTTTCAAGATTTAGTTAATATCGCAAGTGTTTTGTGTGATCCAGTTATTTCCAAGTGGAGCATAAACCTGCAGAAATAGAGGTGAGGTGATTTCTGCAATATAATTGTGGTTTTGGTGAAAAATCAAAATTTTGGGTTATGTTACATATTTTGTCAGGATCTTGGAAATAATAGAGTGGGTGGGAATTATTAAGTTCAAAAACTCCTATTGTTGGACTTTTCAAATGTTTTTAGCCAGATTTGATTAAATATTCTGTTATTAAATTGTATATTTGAAAAGCAGATAGTACACTATAAAGATACTAGATGGCAGCACTGAAATTCCTAGAATTCAAAACGCCTATGATCCCGCTCGATGCTCCTTTATTCTCATTCGTCGATCGCTCTTTCTTGGTGGCGGTCGCAAAAACGTATCTTTAACATAACTGCGTTGTTAAATTAGTGTAACCTTTGTTATTATTTTCGAATTGTAGTCCGGGAGTGATCATAACTTAAAATCAGTGGTTTTTCGTTACTTTTTTTTAGTTACAATTGAAAAATTAGGTTCATGCGTATTTTTTTCTCTGCGATTTCAGAAAACTTATTCTCAATTTTTTCAAGTTTTTACTTAATATCGCGAATGTTTTGTGTGATCCAGTTCTTTCCAAGGGGGAAATGAACCTGCAGAAATAGAGGTAAGGTGATTTTTGCATTATAACTGTCGTTTTGATGAAAAATCAAAATTTCAGGTTATGTTACATATTTTGTCAGGATCTTGGAAATAATAATGGAGTGGGTGGGAATTATTAAGTTCAAAAACTCCTATTGTTGGACTTTTCAGATGTTTTTAGCCAGATTTGATTAAATATTCTGTTATTAAATTGTATATGTGTAAAGCAGATAGTACACTATAAAGTTACTAGATGGCAGCACTGAAATTCCTAGAATTCAAAACGCCTATGATCCCGCTCGATGCTCCTTAGTAACTAGATGGTAACTAGAGTAACTAGTTCTCATTCGTCGATCGTTCGTTCTTGGTGGCGGTCGCAAAAACGTATCTTTAACATAACTGCGTTCTTAAATTAGTAACCTTTGTTATTATTTTCGAATTGTAGTCCGGGAGTGATCATAACTTAAAATCAGTAGTTTTTCGTTACTTTTTTTAGTTACAATTGAAAAGTTAGGTTTGCGCGAATATTTTCTCTGCGATTTCAGAAAACTTATTCTCAATTTTTTCAAGTTTTTAATTAATTTCGCTAGTGTTTTGTGTGATACAGTTATTTCCAAGTGGAGCATAAACCTGCAGAAATAGAGGTGAGGTGATTTCTGCAATATAATTGTGGTTTTGGTGAAAAATCAAAATTTTGGGTTATGTTACATTTTTTGTCAGGATCTTTTGGAAATAACAGAGTGGGTGGGAATTAGTAAACTCAAAAACAAGTATTATTTGACTTTTCAGATGTTTTTAGTCAGATTTGATTAAATATTCTGTTATTAAATTGTATATGTATGTGAAAAGCAGATAGAGTACTAAAGTTACTAGAAGGCAGCACCCAAATTCCTAGAATTCAAAACGTATGATCCCCGTCGATTCTCATTTGTGCCCGCCATTCGTCGATCATTCGTTCTTGGTGGCGGTCGCAAAACGTATATTTAACATAACTGCATTGTTACATTGTTAACATTTGCTATTATTTTCAAACTGTTTGGTGAATAATCGACGAAATTGTAATCCAGGACTGATCGTAGCTTAAAATCAGTAGTTTTTTGTTAATTTTTTTTTTTTTTATTAGGATTGAAAAATTAGGTTTGCTCGAATTTTCGCAGTTTCGGGGAAGTTTGTTATAAACTTTTTCAGATTTTTAGTTAATGTCGCGTGTGTTTTGTGTGATCTAGTTATTGCTAAGGGGAATTAACCTACAGAAATAAAGGTGAGATTATTTCTGCATTATAATTGTAGTCTTGATGCAAAATCAACATCTCAGATTATGTTTATGTTTTGTCAAGGTCTTGGAACTAACAGTAGGTGGGAATTAGAAGGAATTAGTAAACTCAATAAAGTGGGTAACATTGTTTCTTCCTGTATTGTTTGACCTTCAGACCTTCCAGATAATGTGTTCAGCCAGGTTTCATTGAACTTTCTCTTATTAAATTGTATTTGAAAATGAGATGGTGATTTCGCCAAGTTTTAATTGTTTCGAAAATCTTTCGTGGGGATAGGCATCATAATTCTTTTACTGCAAATTATTTTCATAACAAATAAAAAATGGAATTGCTGGTTTTATTTCATTTCCGTTTGGTGTCGAATTTTTTTGTCTAAATAATTCTAAGGCAAAAAGGAAGATACTGACGTTTTTTTTTTTTTTTTTCATAAAAAGTGTTTTATTTTTCAATGATAATTCGTATCGTATGTATAAAACTACTTTACTCAAATAGCCTTGTCCCTATCACAAGAGACTTATATAGTTTTACGATCCTCTCACGGGGTTGGTTCTTGTAGTTATTTTCGCTTTCATTATAAAAGTGTGAAAAAACTTTCATGGTGTTTTTTTTTTCTCTAATATCGATAGGAAATACTATAAGAGAGTTTCTATAATAATATAACACTAGGATATCGTTCTGTTTAGTATAACACTACTTCTTAGTTCTCTAATATTTATAATTGCTGTGGGTGTGTTTATGTATATATATATTTATATATTTATATATAATATGTATAAAATTGTCAGTACAGTCTGTTGTATTTAAGCTCTTCTAATATCGAATAACTTTTTTTTATACAGTGTCGCCCAAAATATTGTCATCGTTGGCAAAAAATTGGCGCCACATTAATTGCAAGTAAACAAAGATACTCGGAGCACGTTGCCCTTGATTTATAGATTTCACGACCATTCGTTTACTTTCAAAATGTTTACACTGGAAGTACTTTTTCACAATATTTTGAATAACAATCTTTTAGCACAAAACCCATTGAAACTGGCAAGAAGTTAATTACATATTTTTTTCTTTCATTCTCAAAAAATAAGAGGAATCGAATACAATTTTCATTCGAGGATAAACCGATAAATAAACGTTATTAATATTTGTAGTATAAAAAAAAAATAATGTTTTGAAGACAGCAATACGATTGCAACCTAATATTCGAAGGACGTAGAAATAACTATAGAATAGTTACTTTTTAACAGGAAAATATCTAACTTTTCATATACCTAAAATTCTACACATCCTCTCGCGTGAATTTAATCATCTTAGGCAATTAAAGCGTTCGCTCATAGCATACAATTTTTCTCATTCGCCACAGGCACTCGACGCGGTACAATGTATATATATTTTTTCATTTAATTTAGTTATTTACAACGTTTAAATTTCTCGTTGACCTACTCAGCTAATGTCGATATTATAAAATCCATTTAACGTTTTTTAATACCAATTCATTATGAATCATGAATACTGGACATGTTTTCTATTATCCGTTAAGACTATTAAGTAATAATGTTTAAACACTGTTATAAAGCAAATTTCAAGAAGGCATCAAATTAGTACGGGCACGTTTTAAAAACGCTTTTTTAAATTAACAGATTTTATGTGATACGTTGGACCATTCGTAACTATAATATAAATGAACAGTCGATAACTTAAGAGTTGATAACTACGCCTCCATTTTTACTGAGATTGTGCATTCGAATTTTGCCTTTTCCTTCACTTAATACCTATGAAATTTCTTTCTTCGTGAATTTCATTTGTACTCTTTCTTCGAACGCACATTCTAATTTGTTTTTATATCCTGCAAAGGGCGATTTTCACTTAAATGTTGATTTACTTTCATCAAGTTTCGAAAGTAGACATTACCAATTCAAGAATTCAGACTTGATTTAAAAGCATATATTGTATTTTATATATCTAATTTAGTTAGTGAAATACTTTATTGGAAATTCATTGAAAATCCCCAATTTAAACCAAGTATTGATTTCAACGAATTTGTAAAAAAAAAAAGTATAAAAATTTCACGTCGAAGTCAATACTTTAAATTAGGTTTCTCAATTCATTTTAAAACCAATAAAATATTGTATTGATACAATACAATTTTTTTACGATTTCTTTTAATGAATTTTTCCTTTCAAAAATACCAATTTTTCTATTTAGAAGAGTGAACATCTCTCAAAAGATTTTTGAAAATCGTTCAAAAACTTAGAGAAATTCTTAAAAGTTTAATTACTCAAAGACTGCTTTTTCTCGAATTTGAAGTATCTCTTTGAATTTTTTCAAAGATCTCTTACGCCATAATTATTGGCAAACTTATTCTTTTTAGTTTTAAAATTTGTTATTGAAATTATTTCAAATTTGTACTGTTAAAAATCTCCACTTTGGCACAAAAAAATACGTTTTACATTTAATTTTCAATTTAGACTGAATCGCACTTTTCAGGATTATAAGACCTTGCACGTACCACTTTAAACAAATAACCGAAAACGTATCTAATAAAAATTAAACAATGAGGTGTAACAAGATATTTTTAAACCTCCGAGACGATTATTCTTAAATAATTAATTAGTAATAATTAAAAGTACAGGATCTATCGAATGACTTTTAAGTACATTTTCGTAACCAGGATGAAAGAGATTATGCTTTGATCTTAAGTAATCGTAAAACAATATGAAATACTGGTGTTTCGTCGTAACCGTACAAAAATTGGTCCTCCCAGGACTCCAGTAAAAAATCACTCTGCGACCCATATTCGCTCATCTATATTCACTTCATTTTCACAAATACCTTCATACAAAAAGCATACATATTTGCACAAAATTATGGACGCACATTCACACCCACGAGCACGTAACGTTAATTACTTATCAATATGTATGTCAAAATTCAGTAGCAAAAAGCTGTAGAGAACGTCAAAAAATACTAGTACTGTTCCATTAATTCCTCTACTAAGAGTCTTCATCAAAAAGTCTAATATTTATAGTCTAGTGCAGTTTGCAAAATTCAAGACATTTGATATTAGAATTAGATCTTATTTTATTTGTGTAGTTTAACTATGAAAATTTATTCGAATAACAGGCTTCGAACTGCAACAATTATTCAAGTTAGGCATTTTTTCGCTCTATATGCAGAATTAGTTTGTAAAAATGATAAATATTTTCTGAATTAATAACATTTTCGAAAATATCAAAACTTAAGGTTTTTAGCAATGTTACAATGAAAACTTAACAGTTTTGATTTTATCAAGCATATAGTTTTGAATTAATCGATCACAGATAAGTTACGAAAAACAATCACCGACCATTTGATTAATTTTTATTAAAACGAAACTGAAATTTGTTAGTAACGTCATTTTTTTGTATCATTTTACTGAAATTTTTTAGTAAATAAGCAGCCTTAGATTGAAAAAAGTAACCTTGACTAAAGAAGTATCAAAAACTAAAAAAATGTATGCAAGTTCGAAGTCTGCAAAACAATAATCCATTTTCTTACGAGTTTTACTTGATTTGCTGCCGAGTTACACATATGGTTTGAAATTATCAGTGACGTCTTGACTTTTTTAATCAGTGAAGGGCATGTTCTAATATTACGTAAGGCGGCAATCAATTTTTAAATTTTCATTTTGAAATTATAAAAAAATATCGAACGTTTAAAATTTATTGATTGAAACCACTCGCCTCCATTTTCACAGTTATCTATAATAGTAGAACGTTCCCAACTGGATTTCCCAAGTATTCATCCCGCGTTAAGTGTGAGAGCTTAAATTTTGAAAAAAGTCGATGGAAATGTGCGTGGAAAACGTATTTCGCGCTCGTTTTCGGTTTAGATCAGTCTCAGTCAATCTCGCTTGCACTTGGATGCACGTTGGACGTTACGAGCATACCATAGGCCCCTTCGAAACTCCTGTACTTTAAAGGCAGGAATGCAAGAATGCAGGCCCCGTATGGAAGCATTTCAGTAGAAAATATATATCTATATTTTTTATATATATTTGCATATGTATAAAGTACATACATATTATCTGAGTAAGTCCTCTATCAGCCTATTCTAAAATAGTCCTCTAGATTTTTAGTCCCCTCACCAAGAGTTAACGCTATCGTGGACTATACGCGTTTTACAGTCGTTCCCTATTCAGGGTTTTTAGTAATCCATACAACATTCGCTCTCACATAGATTAGAACCTGATTCCCGGAGACTTATGGGCCGCATAAGTATGGAATCTGAAGAACGCGAAGGAAGGTTATATCGTCCCTCACGTATCGGGTTTTTTTTTTATCACATCTGTAAATCTGCTACCGTACATCCTATTTTGTTTATCAGTTCGGAATCTCCTGCTTAGCAATAAAATATTGTCCGTTTAAGAGTAATTCGACAATTCAGTGGTCCCCACGTAATAACTCCATCAAGAGATTAAACGAACAACTCTCCCCTTCGGCGCGTTTTGCGCTCAATAACTCCTTTCCTGCTTGGCACGTTCTTTGCAGGTCGGGAATCCTGAGGAGAAGTTCTCCAAACTTTGCTGGCATCTCCGGATACCTGGCGATTGTGTATTGCTGGAGGGCTTGGAGAGCCTTCTCCTGAGAGGCTCTCACCTTCTCAGGCTCTTTTAATTCACTCGTGTCTGATGTTAGGAGTACTATCACCTGAAAATTAAAATTTCGAATTAATTAGGAATCATTATTTTTGGTTTAGCATAAAATGAAGGCAATTTTTTTATTCAAAAGGATCACAATTTTAGAATATTTTTGGATAGCGTGTTTGTAAAACTAATTTCGACAAAAACCACAACAAGCTTTTTTTCTTTTTGTGCCTCACATTGAGAAATCCTGATTTTTGTAAAAAAAAAAAAAGGTACTCTCTGAATTTGAAAAAGGAACCCTATTAGTTTCAGGAAATCTTCACGCAATTTTTTGTGCTCTTATTATGTGAATATAATAGAATATCTGGGAATTCTTGCCAATTCTTCAAAATCTTGTATATAGGCATTACTTTGAATTATTCTTTGTCGGTCCTAATGTATCTTTATCAAATCCTAATCTAAATCTACCAAAGTGAATCGTAGTTCCCCTACCTTCATTGCTACATATTCATACTGGTCCACCCTGAGTCGCCTGAGATTATTCGTGAAAGCCAGCATCCTCTCAATACAAGTTGCCAAACCTAGTTGCCTCGCCTGATCCAGTGTGATCGATTTTCCCAATGACACTCTAATTTCCCCTGGAGTGCCCATGCTCCTAAAGCAACAAGAGAACAGCAACAACTCACACCACGAGTTTATCAGCAAACAGATCTGATCATCAATCGAAATGTTCTTGAAGAGTGGCAGGCTTTTACACCACTTGACAATTTTGTACAGTCTATGATCCGCGATATTGCACAGGTTTGATAAAAAGTCAGGGTTTTGTGTGGGGTTTCCGTTCGGATTGCCACTGGGGTTAGTACTAGGACTGACATTGGCACTCGTAGGTGAGTGTTGATGATCATGATTACTGGCAGGTACTGAGCCTGTGGAACTAGGCCTCGCGGGTTCTCTACTGTTGATGTTTCCATTACTTCCGCTCGCTCCATTCGAAGTTCCTCCAGTCGCAAGAGGATCTCCAGTTCCACTGCTGCCACTTACGCTACCATTTCCTCCAGAACCAGTGTTCTGACTTCCGCCAACTCTGTCATTATCATTGTAATGCCAAAGATGTTCCACATCCATGATGTCTTGTAAAAGTTGTGGCACTGCTTGAATTTTATGAGAATGATTCGAATGGTGTCTCATGGAGTGATGATGCTCTGATCCAGGAGGCGCTGGACTACAAGAACCTCCGGTCATTTTATCACCTGACATCCCGCCGGCAGAACTACCAATGAGATTCGCTGGTAGGGTATACGTACACTGATAGGTGCTTCGACCACCTCGAGTTCTGTCTTCTCTTATCGCCTCAAGTTTCATTCCCATATTGAGACATTTATCGAATCGACAAGCTGGACATTTCTTCCTTGTAGCTACCGTCACTGGACAACCAGCTCCTCTTAAACAAACATAATTCTTCCGATTTTGGACTGTTCTTTTGAAGAAGCCTTTGCAGGATTCGCAGGAAAAGATACCGTAATGGAATCCACTGATCTTGTCGCCACAAATCGGACAGGGACTGTTTATCAATTGTTGTCTAGTGGAGATTCCGGTGGGAGCTGAAGGTATTCTACAATCATCTTGATCATCAGGATGACCTTCGGAAGAGATCTCGGAACCTGGTGCTGAGTAATGATGGCTGGCTCCAGTGGATTGAGCTGGAAGGTGCAAGGGACTACCTTGAGCGACTTGATGATGATGTTGGGGATGTGCGTGTCTTGGTTGTTGGACTGGAGAATGCGTTGGGGGGCTGAGAGACCCATAGCTGTAGCAACTGCTGGAGGCATCTGAGTTATTCCTCGAGAGGGAGTGTGAGAGAGATAATGATAGGGAGGATGTTGAGTTGTTGAAACTGTGACGTGAGAGGGATAACGAAGACGAAGGAACTGGACTCCCTGGTCCGAGGGCCGAGTGTCGTGCTGCATGAGGGCTTTGTGTTGGAGAACTGAAGACGCTGTAGGCTGAGTGAATTGCGGAATCTGGCGACGGAACCTGAATGAAAAAAAGATACATAATTAGATATAAGGTTGAGGTATACTGTTACAGGCTTCACAGCACAAAATGATAGAAAAAGCAGGGGGAATAGGGTGATATTTTTTCACGATAGTAGCGCAATAATAAGAGAATAAATTCTTTTGAATTAAATTAATACAAATAAATTGAATTCAATTTTTCAAAAAATGAATTTAATTCATTAAATTAAAATTCGTAATGAAACAATCTCGGAAACAATTGATTCAAGTTATTTAACATATTCTGTAACAATCTGTTGCAGGTTAATACAGTGAGCCAACTTTTATGGATATGAAAATTTAGAGCTTCTTCGAGGTGAAGCAAGAGGATTCGAAGAAAAAGTGGCCCCTGCAATATCCTGGGTCTTCGGAGAAGTCCATAGAAGAGGAGGGATCTCCCGGGAGCGGCCTGAAGACATCATGCCGCCATCGTTCCGACGTGGGACAGTTGTCAAGGTAAGTGAATGTTTGCATTCCTCCTGTTTCCAAACATGCCAGGGATGAATGGTCCGAACTGGCACGGAAACAGGTTGTATTTCTATTTAAAAAACGCACAGTGACAGCTAAATAAACTTGATTGTTTATTTAGAAAGTGGATAATTCCATTTTTGTATTTTTGTTACCCTAGGAATCGTCCTTTCTTGGTTCGCGAGAAAATAATTCCTTTTGTAATTTTTTATTTCTATTTTTAGAATTAATTAAATTTTATGTTATGATTCAGTCTGTTTAATTTCTTTTTAAATGATTTCTTTTTAAATAAATAATAAACCCAAGAAAGGAACGGGAAAACTGTGCGTCGAAGAATTTGAGCATGTTCTTTTTGTAACTTAAATTAATTTCTTCTTCTTCTTCTATGCACAGTAAACCTGAGGATTCATTTTTGTATTTTATATGTTCTATCATTTTTATTTGCATACTTTATTCACATTTTTTTGAATTTAGTTTTATTTGGAATATTTTAATTTCTTGTAGTTTTTAATCAATTTTGATGAGAAGTTTTTTTTTTTTTTCTAAAATCATCAACCAAATTTTAATTTTAATTTGAGTTTTTTAATTCTACTTGATATTAATTAATAATTTGAAATTAAAAGTAGAAAATCTATAGAACTATGACTATTTAAAAATTATGATCATTTAGATTAGGATGTCTGTATAAACTGATTAATCTGTCTATTTTTGCGTACACCGTTTAATTTCATTGAAGGTAGTTGCAAAATCTAAAGTATGTTTTCATGTGTAATTGTAGATTTTGTCTAATATGTGATTGAAATATGTATAACAATTTTCAGGGTGTTTAGCGACCTTAAAATCTGGAAATCTTAAATTTTTCACGAGAAAAAGAATATTCTATTAAATATTTAATATAATATCTTTTATTCTTGAATAATAAAAGATTTTAAGAAAAATTTTCAAATATAAATACATAGTAAATTATTTCAAATTTAAATGTTTTTAATTAATTATGAATTCGTTTGTTGATTAATTTAGCATTTAAATATACACTCACTCTATTAATCCATGTTCCTCGAATCATTAGTAAAATGAAAGGGGAACGGAGTATTTTCAATTCATTTAAAAAATGAAATGGAAATTTAGAACTGAGTATTTGTAACTGAAAATAGATAATTGAAAATGAAGGTTAAATTCGAATCACTTTTTTTTGGCAAGCTGTTGCAGTAATAGAGTAATGAACTTGTTTAGCATCGAAAGTCTCAAGTGTTAAGTCCGAAAAACCCGGGAAATGATTAAAAATTTTGTTTTAGAAAATCACAAACACCCTGAAAAACTCAAATTTACTTAGTATTTAAAGTTAAAAAAAACGGTGTACGATTTCAGGCTTTTTTTTTATTTTATTTACTTGTATGAATGTGAATGTGAAAAATGCCCCCATGTGGCATCTAAGCTCAGGTGCAGGATACGTCCCGGGACGTATCCCTAGGTTAGGCTTTTTCGCACCGGGGCGGTTAGAATGAGAACCGAGGAGTGATTGTGTTGGTGTGAATCTTTTTTGATATTTTTAAATATAGCTAGGCATAGGCAGGTAATTTATTCTGGTGTGAGTGTATAGTTTCGGTTAGGTAGTATTGGGAATGAATATCTTTGATTTAATTTAAAGATGCTTTTTCCTAGATTTTTGGTACAACCGGTTGGCCAATAATCGTTTTTGATATCGCGGAATGTGCTCGAGTTAAAAGTCTGGGAAATATTTTTTATGTCGGACTGATAGAACTCGAGCGCAAATCGAATTTGTAGGTGGCAATTGCCGGAAGAAAGAAGAGGCTATATGCCGAAGAGCCCCAAACATGAAGAGGGGAACTTCTATTAAGAGCCATTTATTTTTGAATTAATGGTTCTTGATAGCTATTATCCACGTCACTGAGCGATTTTTCTAATTACATTATGTGAATAAAGTTGCGAACGTTCAAATGAACGAAATATTTTTTTCAAATTATATCTTATCCAGAAATATTATGCCAACTAAAAATAACAATCAGGATTACAAGTTTATTTCATTTTTTATTATTTTCAATGTAAATGAATCAATATTTAAAAACTTTTTATAGTTACAAATACAATCAATACAAAAATTCGTTCATTTAAACGTTCAGAACTTTTCAATCATATTACATTATTATATCTTTTATGCAATTTAATTGAATGTGCCTTAAATTTGTGTCAATTGATATCCACAAAATACATGATACTTTTTTTTATATATATATGTTTTTGCACCCCTTAACACTTAGAAATAATACTGAAAAATTTTGATTTACTTTTTAATTATTATAATCAATATTTCTTCAAAATAATGTGAAGATACAGTATTTCTTATTCTATAAATTAAGAGTCTAAATTAGTCTTCAATAAATTAAATTCTAAAAAATTAGAGTCATATTTAAATTAAGTAATATGTTATATATTAGATATTTTCTAATAAAATTTATTTTGATTTTTAATATCACGTGATCCCCCCCCAAGAGTATCACGTATTTCGTGGATGACCCTTCTCTCTAAATCTGAATCAGCGAAAACCCTACCAAATCAGTGAAATTCGCTGATGAATCAGCGGAATTGCTCTCATAGAGAGCGTGAAATTCACTGATTCATCAGCGAATTTTACTGATTTGGTAGGGTTTTCACTGGTTCAGGTTTAGAGAGTTCACTGATGACCCTTCATTTATGTAAATTATAATTTTTTCCAGAATCGACTGAGGAGGATTTCCTTTTTGATATAGTTAGAAAAGTCCATCAGGACCTAAAGGTGTGTTGAACATTAATTTATATATAATAATTGAGTTTAAGATTTTTAAGAAAATATTTGAATTTCCTCATGGATTTTATTGATTCACTCGACATTTAAAAGGTCCACATTAAAACAGAGAAAAAAAGAAGAATTTATAAAAAGGCAAAAACAGGGGAAAGACTGTGAAAGCCTGTTGTTAGAAAGATTCATGTTTCGTTTTCTTCTTGTATTGTTTTATACAATAGACATTTTATCCACACTTGCCTGAGACCTCGTGTGACTGTGTTTTGTCAGATGATGTCTTGGATTGAGCACAGGGCTATGATTAGGAGTAGAACAACTGTAACCACCGAGGAGTTTTCCAACGAGCAAAGGCAAGTCATTTTGCTGCGTTTGCTCGAGGCTATCAAGTCCTCGATGTTGGTGTTGATGCTGCTGTTGTTGCTGGACTTGTTGAGCATGAGACAAAGGAAGGACTGTGTCGTTTAGGCCATGTGTAAGTCCCGGACTCGACCGGAAATCCGGCTCCGGTTTTATTGGAAACTTTTGTTCCTGAGGTCCAGGACTTGCACTGCACACCTGAACTCCTTCCATTGAAGTTTCCTCAAGATCCTAGCAAGACAATAGCAAAGTTTATAAAGTCTGGGATTCAATCAATCCACTTTTGATAATATGTAGATGAATAATTTACCTGATTCGTAATAGTATTGGAAGACATTTCTTGATCTGAAAGTTCTCCCTCCCAGGACATAGGTCTCTCTGGTTGTTGCTGCAAATTGTCGTTGCAGCTTTCATTGACATGTCCTCCAGATCCATCTCGTTTTTTCTTCGTTCTTAAATTTACCCCTCGGAAGTCTATTTTACTAACTTCCCCATCGCTGTCCTCCACATCATCCACATTTGCAGATTCTGTGGATCCGATACTCGTGCCGGAATCAATGCCACCAGTTCCATGGCCACCGGATCCACAGCTCGATACTACCGAAACTGTCACGCCATTTTGTCCTCCCAGATACTTACACACATTTTTGCCTGGAAGAAAATTTAAATTAATAGAGTATAGAATAGAGTAGCATGAAATAAAGTTATTTTAGATCTTTAACTTAATCCGAGAACAGCAATATAGATATCAGACTGAGTCTTATTATTATAAATAGGAGTTTTATGAGGAAATCATTTTTAAATTAATATAGCTTTCGTAGAAAGTCTTGATTATGCTACTGCTGTAGCAGACAGTTTTCCTTCTATCAAAGACTTTACGATTTACCGCTAAAGACAAGGCAAGCGAGCAATCAAGACATTCAATTGGGTTCTATACAAGCAAGTTTATTACATTATTAGGAGACGTTAACTCGAGATTCGACGCACGCAAGCCTTGAGGAAAGCTACGAACCATCGATTGCTTTAATGCTTCCAGACCAGTGAAGCGCGTTGAGGAAGAAAACAGTTAGGTTTAGGCAAACGTAGACCTTTTAGAGAGACTCTACTATAATATCAGGCCCGTCTAATTGCTAGTTGTGTGGCGTCTTTATTAAAAAAGCAAATCCTGAAGTACGTATTCAAGGATTTCGGATTCTTCCAGTATCTCTGTCATTTTATTAAAGCTTTTAGCTCTAGGTTTTAAGAGGTTTATATTTGAATTCGATTTGAGCATATCTAATCAAAAGAAGTCAGAATAAGTGCTGGGGATCAATCATGTAACTTTCCCATTTTTCTGTTGTTCTTAGATTCTTGCAGCCTGACACGGTTGACGTTTTAAACGTCTTATTTTATTTTTTTACATTCTCATCAGAGAATGTATTAGTTTTGTGTAAAATTTGACCCCCCCATTTTTTGTCAAATGTCGACGTTTTGTGACCCCCTGAACCCGAAAAACATGTTTTTACGAATGTGTCTGTCTGTCTGTCTGTCTGTCTGTCTGTCTGTAGATTTTTTCTTGTGAGCACGATAACTTTTGAAAGAATTGATCGATTTGATTGGCCTTTGGTATACTCTTTTAGTGTCCTAAAATGAAGGTCAAGTTCGTTAGCCAGCCATTTTTGATAAAAATTAAAAAATTTGGATTATTTTTAAAATTTTTGAAAAAATTTTTTTTTTAATTTACAAATTCTGTTTAAGGATATTCGTAGTACTTAAATAGTCGAACAATTTATCATTATGACTTTTTTCGATAAAACAAAAATTGTCGGACTTATAACATTTTGAAAATTCAAAAAAAAATAAAGAAAATTAAAATTTTAAGCTAAATAACACACGCTATGAAAAAAAGTTAAAAGATGAAAAATGTTCCTTTTTGAACGCCCTTTAAGACTGGTATAACCACTTTTTGAATTTTCTTGAAAAATTCTAAAATTTAACATTTTTAAAGAAGGTTTAAATATCGAGCGCGAAGCGCATGTGCACTGATGAGAATGTGTTCCTTAAGGTCGATAGAACCTTAAGTAAATTAGTTTCCTTCTTCATTTAAAAATAAAGAAATTTAAATAAAAGTATACAGCAATGATGAAGGTTGGTAAGCGAATGCAAGAGCGCGAAGTGTGATGAGAATGTGCTCACAATGGCACCCCTAGTTTTTCATCAATTAATCTATAAATCTTTTAAAATATCTTGAAATCTTTAAAATCTCTTGAAATTCTTTAAAATCGTTACAAATGTCTTGACCCGAGTAGAAATTTTTCTGTGGCCCCGATCGGGGAATTTCAGACCGGGGATGAAACACACGGCCCGACCAGGCCCAGACCTGGCCCGATAGGGGCCCGATCAGGCCAGGCGTTTCATCACCGATCTGGGCCAGGTTTGAAAATTTCTACACGGGGAAATCTTGTGAAATCACATAAAATCTCCTGAAATCCCTTAAGATGTCTTGAAAATTCTTAAAGTTCCTTAAAATCCTTTGAAATTCTTTACAATTAGTTTAAAATTTCTGAAAAAATCTTTGGTGTTTAAAACATCAAACGTGTTATGCAGTGAGAATTTAAGAACAATGAGAAAGTGAAAGATTGAAGAAATTAGAAAGTTACATGATTGACCCCCTGAATTCTTTTCTGATTTTTGTGTGCCTCTTTCGATTAAAAGTAAAGACGGCACTGAGCGAATGTTTGAAGGGTAGAGCGTAGTTCGTAATAATCGTTCTCACCCCTCGCATAAACGTGCTCGAAAGACCAAACACGTGGTCGCGACATCTAGGCGTCTCCTAATGCAATGTGCGCTGTAAACATTCCTCGCTCTTTTATGGGTTCAGGCGATTAAATGTACCTTCTGTGACAAAACGTGATCAAAATCTCATGTGAAACTTATTGTTGATTCAATTGAAACTGAATATGGCTTCCTGAGTTTCTTGGAATTCATTCTTAAAACATAGAAGTATTTTTGACAAAGATTTATCTTCAGGACTTAAATGCAAAATGCAAATATATTTGGTTTTAATTTCACTGTGAGAAAAATGGTTGTGCACGTGGTTGTATAAATTCAATAGGCTGGCGTTTATGAATTCCATGTGGAAGTATAATCGTTAAATTTAAGACACACCTTGTTATATTTATCATACATTGAATATAGATTGTCCTATATGAAATTCGTAGATCTTGGTTTATTTCCAGTGCACTGAATTTAATTTCCTGTGCAGTTTATGAAGTTTGAATAGTCTTCTAACAGTGAATTAAACGTATTAATACGTATTAAAATTCTCTACACAAATTTTTAAGTCATTTGAAACCTTACACAAGGAAACAAATTATTCCTACACATTCTTTTAAAATAGGATGTGAATTGAAATGTTAGTCATATTTGAAGACCAGTTTCATTATGTAATTTTGTGCTCTGAATCCGAACGTGTCTTTAGAATTCGCTTATCACGTCAGGTTTTCAAGAAACACGGGTTTAAAATGGGTTAAAAATGATTTGTCTGTGTTTGTCGCAATTTTGCAGGTGAATTGACTTTTAAAATCTTTTAACTAATTGTAACATGGGAGAATGTAGGAAAATAACTTCCTTTTTATAAAAACTGGAGCACTTTAAGTAATTACTAAAAAATAGGTGTACCGTACGTGTCTGGAGGTAGTGGAACTAATTAATGTTGCCTCTTAATATGATATTTTCTCTACAAATCGCAATCTATTAAAGTAAACTTTTTTTCTGTTTCTGGGGAGATATTGAGAGTTGAATAATTGCTGTTGGGCGTGACAGGACATTTAACACTTCAACTGCTGATAGATATACGACAGATTTCTTATCCGTATCAAATCAATCTCATAACATAAGAGGGGCGGGAAAATTACCGTCGTGCATCTCGTGAGCCGGTGGCACGTTAATGGTCGTGACGGAGACGTTCTTCCCTGCCTCCGTGGTACGGGATGGCATCGCTGACTGTGACTTCCAAGATTGCGCCGGGGGCCACCATCCCGGGCCCTCCGTGGGCCCGTTTTGCTCCGACATTCTCAGCTGGCTGCGATCCTCCGCACGCTGGCAATAATTCGCGCGTCCAGTCGGCGATGCCCCAGGTTGACGTCGATGCTTCTCAGCATCCTGAGCAGCCTGGCAGACTATCCTCGATCCTCAAACCGATTAACGATACCGTTCTATGATGCCCAAGGCCTCTAGCTGCTGAGCTTCGATCTGCAAGTTCAAAGATAATGTGCGTGAGACACTTGAATACGGAAGCACTTTGATGATGACGATGTTACTTTTGAATATTGCTCTGACGATGAAAGGTTAATTTATTGTCGATAGCGCTTACCGCTCGATGATAAAAGGATAATGTGTGGGAAAATGTTGATGGGAAACTTGGGTTCATCATTGCGAGTTGATAGGAATCGTGTGTGATCGAGATAAGAAATCATTACACGTATAAGTGCTTTTACGGCTCGAATTATTGGTGATCATAAAATTACGAGATTATAAATAGGATTACAAGATTTCTCCAAAAGACTTCAAGTAGGGACTACCAAGGATTTCAGGGAATTAGAAACAATTGTCACAGGCTTTTGCCTCTGTTAAAAATTGATATTTTTTTATTGAAAGTTCAAGTATTTGGTGAAAAATTGGTCTCTGTTGTTCATAATTGAGTTATTCCCTTGAAAATTCAGTTTATTCTTTGAAAATTCATCGTTTTTGTTGAAAAGTAAAGTATTCTGCCGGAAATACGCTTTTTAGTTGAAAAGAAATTTTTTTAAATTGAAAAGTAACTATGTGATTGAAAGTTTACTTTTTCGGTTCAAAATCCACTTTATTGTTTGAATATTCAATTTCTTTGTTGATAATTCTTCTTTTTTCGTTGAGATTTCAAATATTCAGTTTAAAATCCAATTTTTTTGATTGAAAATCCAAATGTTTATAGTCAATAATCAATCATTTTGGCTCAATATTTATTCCTTTGGCTCAAAATTCCTTTATTTTCATGAAGAAATTAGCGTATTTACCCTGTTTTCAGAAACTTGATCAGATTTCGGACAAGATAAGCTATCGCAAAAATGGTATTACCAGGATTTTATGAAACAATGTGCATTGGTTCGTTAGAATCGTTAACCTCTCGTGGAAAATAATTGATAACTATTTTGTTTCACTTGCATTACATCATCCCATGAAGTCATAATATATAATATGTAATTTAAAGTTAAATCAGGCTATCGCTATAGTTTACGTAAATCATATATTCCTCAATTCCTGTCGATTGAAAAGATTACGTGAGAATTCACCGTTCAGGAATAGAACCAATGTCGCTTCTAAATCATCTGTTTAGCAACCTCTTACATCAATTTACATGCCATAAGTAGCAAATTGATTCTAGAAGGTGATTCAGATCGAAACCCATCTCCACTTGTCTTCCATGACCTTTGGTACAGCGAGTGAGGATAATTTCATTAGTCGGAGTGGTGACACTTGCAGAGGCTCTCATCGAGGCTCTCATCTAGCTAGGCGAGGGTGGGACGAGCTTTCCGGAGCATGCATAACGGTCGTCCGCAAGGCCGGCCCATTTCCGGTCCCTCGGACGACCTTCGCGCGGAAACGGACACGCACATGGCCGGCTGCGATATAAATACGAATCCATACGCAAGCGCGGCTAAGATAAGATAGACAGGCAGACAGACAGACATAGGATATATCCACATATATCATTCTCTTCTCACCATCCAGTGGTTGCCTTGGTCGGCCTATAAAAAGTCATCCCGATATGACGCATACGATTCAAAACGCAGAGCGAGATAGAAAATTAAGTTGCGAGACAGAAAGAGAGAAAGGTTCATATGGTGGGGGTGAAAGGATTGAGAGGGGGGAGGGAGAGGGCGATAGAAAGGAAGAGGGAGAGAGGTGGTTTTACAACAGAAACGCGAGGTCGTCAGAGTATATCTACGCATTCCTACGTAGAAGTAGCCTGGGGAAGGTCTAGAAGAGCTATCGAACGATTGGCTATAATACCCTTCGATTTCTTTGAACCAATGACCTTCGATTTGTGTCCACAATATCACCACTCAGTTAAAAATATTCCATTTCAAGTCGGAGCTGAGAGAGATAGAGTACAATTGGAAAATTTCTTTCAGTGGAAAAAGTCATATAGAATCGGAAAACTTGATGAAAATTTAAACGATCGAATGTTAAGATGGCGGGTAAAGTCAGATTAGAATTTTAAATAACAGAAAAATGAAACTTGCAATCGGTAGGGCTTCTACTACCAGGGAAAAGTGAACCGGAAATTGAAATGAAACCGGGAAGTAACGGGGAATTTAAATAAATCCGAGTTAGAAAATCGATTCAACTAAATAGTTAAATTATCAATTAAAATCAATTAAAAAAGTGAATTTTTATTGGAATATTTTTCTTTTGAACCAAAAAGATAGATATAAGTTGAAAATATAGTTGAAAGTTGAAGATTTAAAATTCGCAACCGAGAAATGACTGGAAAATAACTGAGAATTTGGTGGGTGAAAAGTAGTAGAAGACGCCTTTTCGGACTCTTTAAATAAGTAGAAAAGGTCATTTAGGCTCGGACAACCGCGAAGATAAGTAAAAGCAGAAGTAGAAATTTCTGACGGAAGTAATCCATAAAACGCTGGAATTTAGTCAAGTAGAAAAAGCACGATTACGTCAGACATTTACAAAAGTAATATATAGGCTTGAATTATTCATACTAGACAAAGTATAATAACTTATAATCATTGCAAAAAATAAATTATACTGTAATTTCACCTTAGTAGAAGAAGTAATTTATTGTCAGACAATATAAAAAATTGATACATTGAGACTAATAAAAGAAAACTTTCTGATTTTCGTCCGGCTTTAAAAATAGAATAATTAAGTAGCTGTTCATTCTTTATGAATCTATAATTATCGAAGCAATTGATGGATTGCAAGTCTAATTGAAATCCTAATAATAATGCAAGAAAACCATAAACGCTGCTCCATCGAGTAAAAAATTCTGTAGTGATTTTTAATTAATGGGGAAGCAATTCCACGTTACCTAATTTTTATTATTATTATTTACATAAGATTGAAAACGAAAATCTAGATTTTAAAACTCTGATCTTTAAACAATAATAGTTTTTTAAATGGATAATAAAATTGCAAGTTTTTTTTTTCTTTAATTAAGTTTAAAATGATAATTATACATAAATACGATCTTTGTTTCAAGAGCTCCTTGCAATGGTAATTTACAATGTTTATCTTCTTTAAACTCTAGTGCAACAACCTTACTATCAATAATTCATATACATTTCATTGTCTCCCTTTGTCTCGTCCAAAATAGATTTAAGCAAAAAAAAAATAATTACAACATGTAACATTTTATTTGCAAATACCAAGAGCAAAGGATAAAATGGCAATAAAATATAATTAAATTCACATTAAAGTGATATCTTCGCACCGAGGTTGCATTTAATTAAAGAGCAAGGTTGATGGAATTGGCATTAAAATTCATTAAATTTTACAATTATTACTTTGAGTAGAAATAAAACCGCTTTGTATATAAGAGAGACTGAAATTAAAGTAAAAATTAAGTTAAAATATATCCAGCAATAAATAATGGAAGATCTTTCGAAGGAAATAAAACCCTTCATACATAAAATTTAAATCGTTATTGCATGATAATCTCTCGCACGTGAGCATTATAGCTTTGCTACTCTGGTCTATACTCCCGGATTTAACGCCAGGAATAATCGGATTAGCAATCCATGTTCATTAAAATACCACTATTTGTACAAATAAAAATGATAAGAGCGTTTCTCCGACGTCGGGCGTTTAATAAATTCTTAAATTCTCGAATGCCGATATTACGAACGCGCATGGGAAAGGATTAAACTTTCGATACCGAGTTTCATTCATGATGGTCTCTCGATTGCGTGTAAGGGACTTACGAACTTGGTGCACCAAGTGAGTGTCGGTAACTCAGGAACGGAGTCAATTTTACAGTAAATCACTCAAATCTTCCTCAATACTTTACTCGTTTATCTTTGTGGCTTTCAAACTTAACGAACTCCATTAAAATTAAAAACAAAATTCGAATTGCAATTTGATATGTTTCTTGGAAAGTATCATTTTCTTTCGATTGCATTACATTTTTTGATAAAACTTTGGAACATGCAGGTGTGAAAAGAAAATTTGCATTGGGGAAAGAATAGAGTTTGATAAGTCGAATATTTCATCTCGGAATTCATATATATTATCAATTCGGCCCTGGAATACCGTCAATTTTACAAGAAGGCATCAGTGTGAAATTCGACATGAGACCGAATTCGTCTCTGCCTTTGACCAATTGCTCTTGCCAGACCGATCTTCTGCAGCTTCTCGCATACGCAACCGTCCAATGACTCGACTCTGGGGGCACAGGTAGAGAATGCGTGCCTATATATCTACACAAAGTTTCACATGCGAAGATCGAAAATGTGTGCGTACACGTAACAGCTCACGTAGCCTCGTAAGTACTGCGCCTTCGTATCACGTCCAGAGACGAGAGAAAGAAAAGAAGAAAGAATGAAAGAGATCGAGAAAGCAAGATCGGAGATCTGGGAGAAAAGAATTGGACAAAATTCTGGGAGAAAATAACTTGAAAGTGTCCAAATAGGTTTCAGGAAATCATACATAAACGAAACGAGTGTCTGTTAAAGGAAGAACTTTCGGTTAATCATGTCAAAGGATCTTTAGAGGAAGTTTGAAAAATCCAACGGCATCGCGGCATCAAGAATTCTTCCTTGTACGAACACGATTTTCAAGTAGTAAACTTTAAAGGAAAGTTAACTTTAATCTTTTCGCAATTATGCGAAAATGCCAACGCTCTGAAACATAAATTTACGAATGTAGCTATGTGGTAATTTGTCCAGTGGAAAGGTGCGCATAGTTTGCGTAAATGTTATGTTTAAAAGAAGCGAAGAATTCTAAAATGAAATATTTTCAAATGACATATGAGGTTGGTGCACTACAAGGTCGTTTCTCCCTTTACTCAGACAATCTTCTTAAATTATTTCAGTTTACGTTATTTGATATCCTGATTTGGTATTCTGATTGTTTTCGTAGTCTAAATCGTGACAACGTATCTAAGTGATTAAGGTGTCCCATCTTAATGGAGAGACGAGATAAGAAATAAGGTCTAACAGTACGAAAAACTTGAAATTTTGCCTTTTTGCAGAGTTGGATAAGTTTAAAATGCTGAATAGTTAAACGTAAACATAAAACGAACATTTACCCAACGCGATAAACCTAAATAAATAGTTGTCGGCTCTCGCCGGCGATGTGTTCGCTGGACAAAGGAAACCGTCGATTTGTACGTGGATCGAGTCGTAAGAATTTAAAGCACAATACTTTGGTCTCACGCTTCCTTATCGAACAAAGATCTTAACCCGAGTCACAGGTAATCCACTAAATGATAAAACCTTTCTTTTGGTCATAAAATCTCTTGGTTTTATATCTCGACTCCAAGCATTTCTTGTAAATTAAGTGAGTTTAAAAATTCTGAAAAAACTTTCCAACATCAAGAATGAATTCCTAAAATCCCTGGAAATTTTTTTAAAACTCTTTACTGGAACTTCGATACATGAAAGCTACTATCTGTCTAGCGAGATTAGAGATTAAGGAATATTTATCCCTTCAAGAAATTTCAATTCAGGAAATTTGAAACAGTTGAAGATAATGAAAGGATGAACATGAGTATTGAGTAATGCTGCCATTTTCACCTGGAATGAAAACTTTCTTGGAATATACTTGAGAGTTTTGGCCTGCAAACTGAACGCACCTTAAGGTGATTGTACGTGTGACCTGTGTTTGAAGAAATCTCTGTCGAGGAAGCCACAGAGGCAGAGCAACGCCCAAACCAGATAGCCGTTGTGACTTGAGCGAGAGGCAAGCCTTAAGTCTTAAGTCTTAAGCCCAACAGTAAAGTCAGATGGTGAACGAAACGAACGAATGAGCAAGCAAGCCAGTCAGGTTGGCTGGGGTGGTGGCCCGACAGGAATGCAGGTCCTGCGATTATCTATTTATTTTATTAATCGATAAAAACCATGAGAACAGGTTCCGGCAACCGACTTCAATCTTAACTCCTCGTTCACACAGAAGACAGAGACACTCTCTCTCTATCCACCATCTCGACCGAGTTTTAGCAACCCCAAAAATGGGCCATGCTCAACAAAACTTTTCGATAAAATAATACTTCCAATTTTTAATTTGACCAATGTACCTCAGTGCAGGAGTCTCAGTCCCTATGAGGAAAGAAAGATACATAGCTCAAAGTCTGATTTTTATTTTTAAAAATCAGACACTTTTGTACTATGAGGAGCAAAAGATGTCTGTTGTGGTTTTTATTCGAATTAGCTTTACAAGCACGCGAAAATAATTCCGCAATTTATTTCTAAATTTATAAGATTCTTTTACATAAAAAATGTATTTTCAACTAAAGAGTTAAATTTCCATCTAAAAGTACTTGAATTTTCAACGGAATATTTAAATTTCCAACAACAATAAGTGAATTTTCAATAAAAAAAAGACACGAGAATAAGGAAAAAACTGTGAAGCCTGTAATCTGTCGATATTGTAAAAAATGTAAAAAAAAATTTACATTATTTATTACTGAAAATAGTATACTTTTGGGTCAAAATCTTGAAAAAAGGGAACATTAGGGACCTTAGCTGAATAGGGATTCGGCCTAAAAATCTTTTATCTGTTAAAAATTCACTTTTTTAGTTAAAAATAAAAACTAGTTTTAATTACAAATTCATATTTTTTCTCGGAAAATTTCAATACTTAGTTAATCCATCTTTGAAGTTCAAAAGTGAAAAATGCACTTCCGTGGTTGATAATTTAAATATTTAGTTAAAAATCCATTTTTTCCCAAATAATTCCAATATTGAGATATTTTAGGATTATTTTGAGTAATTATGAAACTAATTGACATAAAAACCACAAAAACAGGTTTTTCCCGCTTCCTCTTCACATTGCAGAACTATATGATTTTTTAAAATAAAAAAACTGCACCCTTCTGAGCTTCAAAAAAGTTGTCCCCTATGAGCGAGAAAAAAAAGGGTTCCCTGCATATGCAAGTTCCAAATAACGATCTCGCATGAGTCATTTGTCGAACTTTGCTCAAGACTTGCAAAAGTCTCCCTTAGTTCCAGTTTATTGAAACATTGATATGAAATATCGTGCAGTGTAGGATTTCTGAGAAGATGTCTTCAATAAAATAAAGCTCTGCTTTCTTTCTCTTGATCTTCGCATCTCTCTTCCTGAGTGACCGGAGGTCTACGTTTTTGGAAGCGGCTGTATATACTAAGTCAGTCGAGTAACAGTCGTGGTCTCGCAGTAGTCGCAGCAGCAGCCTCCTCTTCCCAAGCCGGTGGTAAGGTCAAGGCCCTCTGCGCCCTACCCTTATGCACCTTGGGGTCACGTGACACGGCTCAAGGTCTCCTATCCCCTCCATCGAGACCACAAGCGCTGCTCGCACGCTAGTGCACTTGAGCCAGACACTGGATCGACGACCACGAAGAGTGCAGACTATATCTATATGGTAGACTCCAGAGATAGGGACATATCTAATGGGTCTGAGGCTTTCTGATGCTTTGATGCTTTGATGCTTTTTGTTCAACGAAAAGTAATGGCACCTATGAAAAATCCCTTCCTCAGAGACATTTCTCATTCTGCAGCCCACAACACAGGGGCAGTAAGTTGTAAGAGTTACTCGATTCGCGATTCCATAGGCAGGATACAACTTGTCTTGGTCTCTTAGCTGCACAGGAGGTGGCAGCACTGCTTCTTATTCAATGACTCATGTTGCTCAATTTTCTGCATTATGCGTTTATGTGATTAAACTCGAAAGATTAATCGAGCTGGTGATTAGAAAATAGAAAAATATGTGGAACTGATATGTAGAAACTATTTGCCAATGATGGGATGTAAAAATGTTTAGCTGAAACTTCAAGTTATTGTCGAGATTATATCTTGAAGAAGCCAACAGTTGAATTGTCACTTGCGGACGTAGGTTAAAGTACTCTTTGTGGAACTGCGGTTTCCAGAACTTGCGAATCTGTCCGGACACAAAGGTCCTGGGTTCCAATGACATGAAAACAATGGACGCCCATCAGCTACTTTCTAAAGTAATTATATGAAGTCATGCTCTCCTTTATCAAGAGGAGAGTCAACAGAAACTTGGAAAACGTTCTTCATTCTCCCAACAGCTTTCCTAAAAGTGAAATTCGGAGAAGACACAATCAGCATCTTGATTTTTATTTACATTATTACAAAACGTGTCACCAGAATCCTTTACTGCAATTATAAAGTTGAATTATTGTTCTTTTCTTTGTATGGAGTGTTCAGTTGAGAATATAATGTCAGTATCAAGTTGGAAGTCTTGTAATGGTCGTAACCAGATGATATCACTGAGTAAACAATTCATCTAGTATCCTCGACTTCTCCCACGCCATTAACATCAGCAAGAATGCCAACAAACACAAAACAGTTAATTCAGAAGCTGAAGGGGTTACTGAAACCTTTTGAAAACTGCTTTGCGGTTTTTGCTGATCGACCTTGAACCTGTGCTTTCAAAAATCGAAGGTGTCTAGATATTTCATAATGATTTTTCATAGAACTAGGGGTGCCATTGTGAGCACATTCTCATCACACTTCGCGCGCTTGCATTCGCTTA
>CAJFCP010000686.1:325182-433671 GCA_904066005.1 Synergus itoensis | reverse complement strand
GGGGGGGTCAAATTTTACACAAAACTAATACATTCTCTGATGAGAATGTAAAAAAAGTACGTCTCAGGTGATTTGAAGATCCCTTGTACATGTACAAGGTCATGTCATCCAACCCTTACTCGCCACCCTTTCTTTCAAAGCTTAATCCTCCCTCTATGTATACTTAATCCCCACAGCGTCTGCCACGACCAATCGGCGTTACTTTTTTCTTTACCAGTGACCTTCTATGACCCCTACATACGAATCTTCACTCTGACGTCTGAACTTACGGTCGTGTCACTGAGAATCACGTTACCTGCGAAACAATTGTCCAATGAATCGATAGCAACCAGCAAACGGTTCTTCTACTCTCCTCCTCGAACTTTACTCCGACTCAGAGGAGGAATAGTATAAATGTTAAATTTCTGTAATAGTCACATGCAAGTTTTGAAAAATGCTTGCTGAAGTTGTCAAAATTGAAAGTTACTCTTACAAACAACTTTATTCAGTGAGAAGGCTCAGTATGCAGAATGGCATCAAACCAATGCTGTTGAAATAATTGAAACATTTTCAGAAAGCGATTGTTTGCAAACAATTTTTATCCTCAGTCAGCTGTTGTTTACAAACGAGATTATGTATAGCACATGATCGAGGGAATAAGAAGGCAGGTGGCGAAATCGAGGGATCGACGACCGACGAGCGACTATTTTGAGGATAGCGTATAGGGTCGTCAAACGACCGCCATGGTCGCGCATTCTGTTTTATTGTGCATCTGCCATTAGATCCTCTCCAAAGTTCATGCTTGAGGTCACGTTGCGCTTCTGAATTAATGCTAACGGAGTCGACGCCGGGAACCGGTAGAGCGAAAGCAAAAGAAAGAGCACACGTAACGAGACTTTTTGTCAACCACAAAAAGGTGACTGCCAATTGGTGAGGGAGAGAGGGAGAATCCGCAAAGGGCAGCAGGAAACGGTTCGCGATCCGCGACCGGAAGTCGACCGTACGGATGCGTAACTCGTGGCTTTATGAAACGGTATATCGTATTTAGCGTTTCTCCTCCACACGAATTTTTGTACCTATACATTACATACTCTTTTTCACGATGTGGTTTCTTTTCTTAACGAAATTTTGAACTCAGTCACATATATATTTCTGATATGAAATAAAGAGCTCACAGATCGGTCTCTATGTCCCCTATATTTAGCTGAGCTCGCTAATGTATCCTGTTTTCAGTCAATAGTGGAAAATTTTCTTTAAATTTGCATAAAATCGAAAGATTACAGGCTTCACAGTCTTTCCCCCTTTTTCCTTTTTTTTTTAAGAATTCCTTTTTTCTTTTCTGTTTTCAAGAAAAATTCCCCTTTCATTTGGTTGAAAATTCAACTATTTTGTTGAAAATCATATTTTTTTTATAGCAAATTTCAAGTATTCCGATGAAAATTAATTTCTTTTATTAAAAATTTAAACTATTTTGTTGAAAATCCATCTTTTTGATTGAAAATTAATTTCTTTTGTTGAAAATTCAACTATCCATATGAAAACAGGCTTTTTAACACCTCACAATGCAAAACTATCTGACTTTTATATAAAAAAAGGTACTCTTTGAGTTTAGAAAAAGTACCATATGTACCTTATTTTTTTCCTTCCCAATTTTATTCCCAAGCCTCACAAGGATTGCTGTGAGGCTTGGGAATAGAATTCAAGATGAATGTTATTTGTGAAGAGTGCACATTTGAAAACAATGTATTTTTGATCTAATGAAAGCTCATGGTCACTGATATCTCTTTCGTTGCAAGAGTTTCCTTCTCTTTCTCTCATTCTGAAATGCTCTGTCGCTCTGAGCCTATGTGCGTGTTTTCCTTTCACTCAGGAGTGGGCCTTGGCAGCCACCGCAGCGCATATCTTTAATATCTCACCAGTTCAACCGACGGGATACCCAGTGGCCCGGCCTGGTGTCGATTAAAATTATTATTACCGGCCAAGAAGCATTTTTTGACTCCACATGAAACCGGTTGCAACCGGCTTCTTGGCAGTTGGTCGTGAGGTTCCTTTCCTCGACAACCAACGCACCGATTCTATCGATCTACTTCGAGACAGGACAGTCAACCTAACGATCTACTCAATAGTGTCACAGTGGGACGATGCATTGTTTAGCAACACCTAGCCTAGCCTGCAATATTTTATTTGTATTTTTACTGACCGTTATTTCTATATTTTAATGAAATTCTGATCTTTATGTTTCAGACTCGGATTCAAGTTCCGGCCCCCCAATGCAGTGGACAGTGGTGCTTGAAAGCAGTTGTAGACAACCAAAATCGTAAGCAATTATTCATTATTTTCAGAGATATACAGGGGCAGGGTAAAAAATTGAGTATTACTCAGCTAAATGCCAGTGCAAGGCTTTGGAAGATGTGAAATTTACAATTCATGAACGATTGCATGTTTCTGCATCGTCAGCTTTTTTTTTTTAAATAACCTTCGACAAAATCTTGCCCGAATTGTAACGTTTGTTGTATTATGCGGACAATCTACAAATTACATCAGAGAGGTTTAAATATCAAGGTCGCGTAACTTGTGCCGAAAATAATTCTTTAATAGTTCGACTTTCTGCAAAAAGAGAATAATTTTATGAATTTTATAATCCTGAGTTCGAATCAAGTTTAGCCGAAGAATTTCCAAGAGTAGTAATTATAGTTTAATTGAATACTAGTTTTCTTTAAGAAAAAGGTTTCAGCTTCTTTCTAGTTGTAGTCACTTGATGCATTTGAGATATGTCTTGAGTGGTTGGAGAACAAGAGAGTAAATCACTTTGATATTACCTGTATTGTTCCCCTTTCCCCACGTTTTATTGGCTTTTGCATGTAGACATAAATTTGTTTTCTCTTTGTCCTACGACCTATAGGACATTCCATGATCAACTATCGATCGAGCAAAAGTCATGTGAGTCATATGAGTCAACCCCACGCGAGAATTCTTTGATTTTCGTCAGTCAAACTTGCGGTTTGTCTTTTCCGTTCTCAACTATATTCCTAGTTTTAAAATGTTTTCAATACATTTTATATAACCAGGTGGTCTGTCATGAACACTTTTGTTTTATTATAACACTCGTTTTACTGCGTCCCTCATCTTATCATTTCTAACAAACGTTATCACAATTTTTAAAACCTATCTTCAAATTACACATCGCAAATGTTCAATTTCCATAATGCAAAATGAATTTTAAATTCCGGTTTCTAAAACACGTGTTTAAAAAGTAACTGTGAATTGTTAGACTGTCGCATAATTCATGAAATTACTAACGGAGCCAATTTTAATCTAAATCGCGTCCAAAAAAAGGTTCAAGTTTTATGACTTCTCTCAAATCTTTCATTTTTTTTTCTCTTGTATGTCTTTTAGTCCAATCGGCACTCAAACCAGCATAGAATGAGTCACGACTTTTTCTCAGAATTATCTCCTGAATAAGAGATGAGCGACTTGTAAATTAGATGGAGGAAATACACGAAATCGTTGTCGTGTTGCCTCGGGACAGCGAAATGTCTGGAGTTGATTTTCATATTCGATTTGCTCGCGGCAAATCGAACGTCGACGAGTGGTATCGACGGAAGGTCGCCGCTCATTCCAAGCTGAAAGTACAGTTACGTACTGCCGTATATACAAGCATTCGTTACGTTAAGTCGGGTCAGGACAGTGCGCGATATGTCTAGGAGCAGAAAAATCTCCGGCCCCGGAAAGGGAGTAGAAATAAATGTACGAGCACTCGTGACCGAGGAGGTCTTCACCTCGTGGACAAAATTGAGCTCACTCTACAATTTGGACCGAAATAAATGTCACGCTAATGTTAACGATTAGAATGCTGACCCCGACTGATAATATTTTTATACAGATTCTCATGAATTCCCATTGCATTCCCATGAACGAGAATTATTTTACTTAGCAATAAGTCAAGTCCACGTTAATCTCATAGTTGATTTAGGTTCATTTCATTAGATCATGATAGGCTTTCATTAGATCATGATATGCATGATTTTGCTTGAAAAATTAATTATTTCGTTCAAAATTCACATTTTTGGTTGAAAATGCAGCTGTTCTTCATTTACACTCTAAAAAAATTCTATTAACAGTGAAATTACGTTCCTTTCAAAATGCATCCTTTGAAATTAAGCAGATTTTTTTATCTGTCAAAGAAATCGTTTCACCATTAAAAAAATCATTTGCTAAGTGTAAAATGAAAATAGTTTTACTGATAAACGATTTCTTTTATTTACAAAAAGAAATCTTTTGACTATGAAAAGAAATCCTTTAATTATTAAAGGATTGCATTTGTATTACTGAATGAAGTGCGCCTATGCATGGTGATTGATTGTACATTTTTTTTGTTTTAGTTTCCCTATCTAAAGAAATATTTTGAAAGGAAAATCCTTTAACTGTTAAAGGATTTCCTTGTTACACGGAGAAAAATGGAGGGTGTAAACATAAGCTTATTTGTTGCAAATCATTTTGTACTGTGAAGCCTGAGATGATCTAGTAGTTATAGGGATGGAAAAGTCGCGGTCATGCACCGCATAACTCTTTTCTGCAAGTTGAACTTGACCTTCTTCTGGCCCAGACTATTGTCTTGGGAAAAATCTTGAGAGGCAAAAAAGTAGGTATTCGAGATTAGGCAAGCTCTCGTCGCATTAAAAATGATGGCAACGTGCGATCGGATTATCTAACGCTGGCACCTTGAAGCTGACTAATCGTCGGCGAGAAACGGGAGCGTAAGAACGGTGCAGTCTAGAAAAAAGAAAAAGGGCATTCGCAGGTGAAACGTACGTGTGACTAGCGAGGAACTTAGGACGATGGTTAGCGAGGTGCGGTCTTGAGTGCGTCGAGAAAGGTTCATCAATATTCATAAGTCACCTAGGCCTATCTACATCTCAAGGATCCACAGTTTCCAGCGATCGGTCAGGCAACCGCATGTCGCTTCTCCGTAAAGGGTGTTACATACTGTTTGTAGAAATGGACGCGTTGTGTATTACGTGCGGTCTACACTCTCTCGTCAGCTTATATGTGTGAATAATACATATGTATATTCACGCACGTTTAGAAACTTCGACTTGATAAGATCGCCGAAGAATCTTGCGCAACAGGCCGATTACGGGAGCGGGTTCGCGGCACGGCCACGAGCGAAAAACCCAGGCTGCCTTTTTATCTCCTTCTATATACACTTGGTGCCGGGACTATGAATCAGCTTTCACGATAAACCAACTGCGAGTGATTTTTATTAATAGGATAGACGTCTCGCACGCAGAAAAGGTTACAATCCTATGTTTGAAAATTATTAATTAGCGATTGTGAAACGAAGAGAGAATCGATGACTTTAATCTCAACGCACACCTTGTACTGCGAATTTGGTTACCTAATCTTGAGGAATTCCCAAATGCAATCATTCAGTTTACCGATATATCTTTTGATTCTTCGCAATCAGTCGGAGAAAAGACTTAACCTGGGTTAAAGAACTCCCCTTTCGACTGTTGAAACAGCATTCGGTCCAATCTTATTATTATTATTCATATGAGATGTCTTCAAACTCTGCTGATTCACCTCAGGTGATTTTTTCTAAGGATGACTAGCGCATTATATACACAATGTTTGTGATGAGCTGTTTGCTCGTGATATCCACATTTGCAGCAACGTGGGTCATCATCGAATCTCATATATTGACCAAGTGTTTCTTTAATCTACAGTGACTAGTTAATATCATCTTAATCTGTCTCTTGTTCATGTTCAGGAGAGTCTTGCTTTTTTCTAAACATTTCTTGAGGTTGTACTCTGTTCTGATCTTCTTCAAATGAAAATTTTCACAGAGTCCACAGAGAGTTGACGCGTTACTTGAACCGAGTGCTCTAGTTGATCTAGTTGAGATCCAAAAGTGGCCGCACGCGCGATTCTCAGTGGTTGCCACCATTACCAATAGCATTACCGTAATCGCTTGATATACCGCTAGGCTACCGCCCCACCGATTCGTTCCCGTTTCCTTTTCTCTCTGAGGAGACCAAGGCGCGCGCGATTTTCTTACTCCCCCTGGCCTCCCGTCTCCTTCATCAAACTACCTCTCCCCCATCCAATGAACCCACTGCGAGTTGCTGCTCTACTCCACGTTCTTTGCTGGCCAATTACTTTCCCGCCTGGGAACGCACTGATGATTCTTCGTGTGCCGCGTAAGAGGGAGGAAGAGAAACAGAATAAGATCGGTGGGTTGAGGGGGAGATGAGATGAGAACATACGGGATGAAGAGCAAGAGACCGGTGAGAAGAGCGAAGAAAAGACGGGTAGACGAGACGAGTCGAGAAAGAAAATAAAAATGGGAAGGACCTGAGACAAGGTGAGGCTTTAAGCATCAAGAGAGAGAGAGAACATAGGGTAGGGTTCGTGGCAGTGTTCTCAACTCCCGATGCAAGATCTGAGACCTGAAACCAGTCATTGATGAACAGGTAACCTCTGGTGTTGAGAAACACGGAACCTGGACAAAAGGTCTTGCGAACTCTCTATTCCCTGGGTCAATGTGAATTGAAATTCGAGATAGGGGATTTTCATGACCACCAATCGAGGTCGTTGGAGGTCATTTTAGAATAGTCACAGAGTTCTTATCGAGTTTGTACATTATAAATTAATTGTGGAAGGATTGAGTTCTTGCAGAGAAGCTAAAGAGGAGAGTCTAGACCTTTTAAGGTCGTTGGTGAATGATTGAATCTCGTACAGAATATCCTGCACTCAAAATGTCAGATACCCACACTGAGAAAAATGGATTGTATCATTTATGATCTTGGAAGGTTAACTATGGGACAGCGATCTAGATATTAAATCGTACAATCTGGATTTTAAACTGTATAATCTAGATTTTAAGTTTTATAATCCAGGATTTTAGAATTTAACATCTAGATTGTACGGCTTAATATCTAGATCGCTGTCCCATAGTTAACCTTCCAAGATCATAAACGGTACAATCTATTTTTCTCAGTGCAATGTGAATAAAGTTGCGAACGTCCAAATGAACGAAATATTTTTTTCAAATTATATTTTATCCAGAAATATTGTGCCAACTAAAAATAACAATCAGGATTACAAGTTAATTTCATTTTTTATTATTTTCAATGTAAATGAAACAATATTATAAAACTTTTTGTAGTTATAATTACAATCAATACAAAAATTCGTTCATTTGAACGTTCAGAACTTTTCAATCATGATACCCAGAGCTATTTTTGTTAGGTATGTTTTTAAGATTTGAGGAGTGGAGGTTTGCTCGTACTTGATCAATTGCTTTCTTCGGATTAGTGATTACTTATGCTGCTATCTTCCTGTTCAAATGTAAGTTCTACTTGGAGTTTAGAAAGAGTTCGTTTTTGTTCATTTGCTGCGTCACGAAATCGACTAGTGCCTTAAAAAGGTCCCTTCAATTTATATGGGTATTGTTAATCCTCGGTATTCTTCTCCAGTGTGAGTCATCTCACATCGAGTCTCTCGCTAGGAAATTGTAATTCCCTTGCGATAGTATCTTCTCTGCCTCTTAACGATCACGATTTTCGACTAAAACTCGATTTTCAAGGCCTTTGGGCAATACTTCTTAATCCGAACCGAGGTTGATTAACTTGTTTCAGACACACCTTAGTGTTTTTAAGCCTAGTAATAAAACCCAAGAGCAAGGCTCGTTAAGTCTACTTCCGCTAGTTTCTGAATAGGTACATTTATTAAACGTGCACCTATTTTGGAATATTGTAAGTAGAGGATTTTACTTCATTGGGTCATTGAGGTAGATTTATATGGATCTGTAGAACATTTTGTCTTCAAGGCTTCTTGAGCAGTTGCAACCACCTTTTGCGATAACATTTATTTTTCTTTGTGCTGAAGTATACACTGTGGGCTACAAAATTTGCAGATGTTTTCCTTCTGTGCCTAAAAACTTTTATATACATTTCACAATCTGTTTGAAAATTCAGTTGATTTTTAAGTCGGCAAATCTTACGTATTATAATTAATGCATATTAACCAACTTATTTCCGACTCTTACGTATAAGATGAGGAATTCGAGTTTGCATAATAAATCAATTCAAATAACAACAATTTTCAGAATCATGTGTCCCATTTCCTGTTGTGTAAAATCTTAAATACGAAAAATCATTTCTTCATCAATGTCATAATCATTCAGTTCTTGTGGCACTTGATGTCGAATTTTAATTGACTGTAATTTGTTTATCTCTTGCATTGTAAGATTGTACTATTGCAGAGTATAGCAGATACTTGTTAAAGAGTTGAACCGCAGATCTTTGCATTAGATCCTTGTGTAACTCTTCTACAATCTTGTTTGCATGCTTAATTTGCACATTTGGTGTCTATACAGTTTCTAAACAGCCTCTGGCTTATGCAACTAGTACAGTACGGAATCCTTAGTGACCTTTGCAGTCTAATCCGTGTTCTGAAGAATGTCATGGAAATCAGGGTTGAGAGGTAGTCTAAGCTCGTTTTAATCTCCTTTGCCGGCAGCGACATGTGCACATGCGGCCCTGCTCGTAAAACGGCTGAGAAACACTGATATAGAATAGCATCGAGTAGTTTGGGTAGGGATAGACGATGAAGATAGAGACGTGAGGAGAGGCTCAAGGCCGGTCGCGCTGTCAAGCCAGAAAGCCTGCGCGCCGAAATATCAACAAGCCTTCCTACTACACCACGTTCGTTGGCTCACTCATTCCTTCGATTCTGGACATTATTAGCATCTCCAACTAGTTTCGTGCCGACAAAGGCACCTCATTAACCGAACACATCTTTCCCGAGAAATTTCATTCATACACCTCTGCTGGACTAGCCGGACCATGAGGTCGCAATCTCGAGGCTAGAAAAGTGATAGCGCGTGGATTTTTTTGGGGACAGGTGGTGTGGAAAAATAGCGGCCGTCAACATCGTGACAGTACTGCTCGCGAAAGGCGAGCAGCGCTGTTACGAAACTCGACGCTGTAAAAACTCTACGGAAAAGAGAGAAGGCGATAAAGAGAAGGACAGAGAGAGAGAGAAGGGACGGCAAAAGAAAGGGGCATGTATGAAGGAAGAAGGTGCATGACTGTCAGGTGTCGACACTCACAAGTCCACATTGGGGATCCTCCTCTTTCCCCTTTTCACCCTTTCTTTCGTATGGCGAAACGTCCTCTTGCCTTGAAGGTTTCGCGAAGGTTTTCTACACTTGAAGGCACGACGACCAAAACTCGATCGAGATAAAAAAAAAAAAAACAACGAAAGGAGAAAGAGGATTAAACTTTTAAGTTGATTCTAACACCTCCGTATTGATGTGGATTCTTGTCAAGATTTTGTTTTTGGAATTGAACTCACCTCATGCCGTTGATCCTCTCTTGATTATTCTTGATTGTAATGCGTCCACACTTGTAACACACTAGTACACACAAACGGCCTGGGTTTCTTTATTTCCAGTTGGATATTTTCGCGAATCAAAATCCTGACGGGTATTTATTTCGTTAGATTTAAGATTCTCCTTGGTCCGTGCTCAATCTCGCTCCTTGAGGTTTCAATATGAGACGCAACACACACGGTAACACGACACACGGCACTTTCACGTCCGCACTGGTTCTCAGTCCTGCTGCCGCTGGTACATACGTAGGTACGTACCAATGCTGCTAGTAACGGGCGAACCAGCGGCAGACCTCAACTGCACGGCACACCTCGTTATGTTACAACGAGTTACAAGCCTTCGCGTACCGAACTACCTCTCGGACTCTTCGTGCCGCGCTCCAGCAACACTCCACTCCACCACGAGCTCGAACTGCTGGCTGACCAAGCCACGGAAAACGTGGTACAGTGCATAGCCGCCAGAGGCCGATCAACGACTGTCTGTCACACTAAACAGGGCCGTATCCTACTTGAAGAGTCCGAGACTCCAAGGAGTCCCAGAGAACTTTGCAGAACTTTGCCATATTGAATCTTTTAGAGGGATAGGTCCCCATTATATGAACGCTAATGAGTCTACTGGTCCCTTGAACCTGTAGGAAATTTCAAAGGAGAAGGAAGTAGTTTTAATGAGGCTGATAATTATTGTTAGGTGATAATCTAGGTTTGAGATTATAATAAGGTAGACTGGTAGAGGCAAGGGTAGAGGTGTACAGAATTCATTTGAACCCGAACCCGACCCAACGGGTCAGGTCCTTTGTGTCAGCTCGGCCCAGTTTAGGCTCTATGTTATTTGGTTTCCAAGTTGTTTTTGTTCTTCTGGTTATTTAAAAATTTTAAAGAGAATGGTTCATAATATTGGAAAGTTTTTTATAGGAATATTCGATTTTAATTTAAAGAGTCTTTAGAGACTAAAAAGTAACGTTAGAAGTAAATAATGTTTAGTCCTGCTTCATAGGCATGAAAAACCGCTGAAATCATGAATTTGTTATAAAAAGTATGGTATGTGTCATGGGGGAACACAGTTGAAATCATACATGTGTTATAAAAAACACCATGTATATAATTACATTCGTGGGAATTGCCAACTTGACGGTCTCGATAGACAATATACTGTTTTGAATCAATATTTAAAAATAGTAAGAAAAGTTTGCTGACAATGTGAGTGCATTTCTTTAACTTCTCTAAAGACTTTTTATTTTCTTATAGAAGTATATATTGGATGGAGAATTGAAAAAGTTGAATGTTTCTTTTCTTTGTTATCAATTTAGTTGCTGTAGGTACATAAAATGCTCTTTGCTCTGTAAATTTTCGTGAAATTTAGAAAAGTTTAAAGGGTTTATACATTTTTCTTGACAAGTTTTGTATAGGTTGGTGCAAACTTAAATTGCGGTCCAGTTTAAACCAATATCTGTGGATATAGATAACCCTTTTTACATGAAAGTATAAGAAAGGCAACGGGGCGTGATGAATTGCTTGTAATAATCTAAACTCAAACCTCGATAATATTTATAATAATATCTTACTTTAGTCAAAAAATACAAAAAAGGGAATTTTATGTTATGTAAAGAAAAGTAGGATCGATAATAATTTTCTCATCATTACTCTTTTAATGAACTTATTATTATTATTTTCTAAAAACTCTTCTTTTTATTTTTGATCTTGCTATTTGGTATCCAAATAAAATTTTAGATTCCTTAAGAATTGACTAAGAGTCACCTCAACGCCACCTTTCATGAATATGGTGCATTTTTTCATACTTTAAGACACTTACCAGCCTTTGATAACAACTCGAAATTACAAAAATACAAATTCAAATTGCCAAACATAGATAGAATCTTCACTCAGTTTCATAGTTCTGAAAACGTCGATGTGTTGCTATAAGTTACTAACTTTGCCTCTAAAACAAATCATTATCTGTGGGTTAACCGGAAACTAAATTTTTATTTATGCTCTACTTTTCATCACTGCATTTTTCTTATATTCTTTTATATTATACAGCTATAATTCGGTAGATGTCAATACACACTGATTACTGAAATTACATGATAAGTAGTTCCACAATCCACTCTAATTTAATCCAAAAAAGGGATATGAAATTAATATACATTCTTCTTGCAACATTTCGTCTTTATTAATCTTTGATTTTCATTCTTCAATGATTTACAACGAATCTGGAATCTTATCTTAAAATGCATAAAAGCAGCAAACTAAAAGTTGTGTCTTATCGATCCACGCTGACCCCTTCACTGAATAACGTACTGTACATGTTACACTCGTAGCATTGCCTACTCCTACAGCAACTATTAATATTAACTATTCATGTAAATTATACCTGCTCATTATTCGTCCCCGTTCTTAATCCATATTTCTCACGATTGATACGACACAAATTTCTGTTGCAACGACAATTTATCTCTTGTCACAACTCGTTTTGATTCTTTTGCTTTGGATCATTCGTATTCTTATAATCACGTGTTTTGACAATTATGTTTTTCTTCTTATCCCCTTTACAATTTTTCACATCTTTCCTTAAAGTAATATTCTTAGAATAATTTTCTCCTTACAATAAGTTCCAGCTTACAATAATTTCCTTGTTAAATAACTTTCTCCTTAAATAATTTCATTCTTAACTAATTTTCTCATCCCGTACAATCTTCTTTTAGAATAACTCGTCTTAGACTTTCCCACTCTACCTTTTTCAATATTTCCCAAGATCCTTTTTCCTTCTCATTGAACCTAATTTCAAAATCTGTCCCTACAGATTAATTCCGACAAAGCTGCTTCCAGAATCCTATTATTTAAATCATCCCCTTCAATGTTTCTAGAAGAGCAAACTTGATTCTCTTTGGCATAATCGGACAGTGATCAATATTCAAATACTATCTTTCACCATGCTTTATTATTTACTCGACGAGCTGGAAATGGACGTTCCTAAGCTAGGAGTAGGGCTGCTACTGCAGGACCTGCTCAAAGCCCTATGAGGTTCTGCACTCAGATAATTCCGGTCGTTTGTTGTTGGTGCGTTAACTATTTCCGGTTCAGCCGGACTCGGACACCTCCTTTGACTGCAATTGGTAACTGAATTTCTTGATAGAGTTTGTAAGGGGATGCGATAGAGTCTCATTGGCTTGTTGTCACCCTGAGAACCTGTAAAAGGTACCAAATATTTCAATAAGGTTCATTTTCCAAGAGCAAAAGCAAGTAAAAGTTACACATACCTTGAAAGCTGTTTTGAGAAGACGGTGGGCTGTTACTTCTTTCGTCGCGATCTGATTTTGCATCCAAACGAATCCTTTCACACTTTGAGGCCAAAAACTCAGGCGCGGTGGTTGCGAAGAAGATGTCCTTCTTAGAAGATATCAGACTAAGATTCGGCATTGCAATTGTGTGAACCAAGTTTCCGTTTATGATTAAGCGAATTTCCATGTTGTCAGCAGTGAAGGCGATTACATAAGGAAAGGCACAAGCTGAAAATCATAATAAAATAAGTACCGTGAATAATATTGAAGAGATACTGAGAATAGGGATGAAGAAATTGATTGTGCTTACCAACAGTTACGGGCACAGAGTTCCAATTGAAGTCAAATTCTGTTGGAGCTGCGTTTTCTTCTGACAATTTTTGAAAGTGGCATGTGTCTGAAAAGAAAAAGGCATGTATTTCCTTGTTACAAAAGAACTTGGAAGACAGGTTATCATCATCAGTTTCTTCAATCACAACTCACTATTGTAGCACAATAGAACTTCAGGCTCTTCGTCCTCGCATAGATCCAGAGCAGCGATCAGATGAGGCTTGACAGTACCTTCCAGATGAAGAATTCTGGAGGTTCCATTGGCCGAAATTAGTTCGAAGTTGTGTCGCAAAGCACAACATAGCACCCATTCATTTCCAACTTCTGAGCTTTCAATTATTGTTACTAAAGACGGTGGTTCACTTGCATTGAATTCCTTCAAAAGGAGGAAACCATCGACAGTATCAGTGTCAGCTGATGCGCACCACGTCGTCCATGCTGCATTGTGTTTCCACTGAAGTATAGTTAGCCTTCGACCAACTGCAACACACTAGAGAAGAGCCTTGATTCTCAATCTCAATCTAATTTAACCCGAGCGTAAATATTGTGTATAGTGACTATGTATAGTGACTATCTATAGCGATTACATATCATTTAAATTTGTCCTCAGGGTCTAGGTGACAAAAACACTTCCTCGATGAAATGAAGTTTGGTTTCTAACTGCAAATTAAAACATCTTCAAGTTTCGTAATTTGAAGTTAGAAACCAAACTTCTTTGATGAAGATGTGTTTTTCACATATAGGTCTGAGAAGTGTCTACTTCTAAAGATTTCTACAACAGTAGAGAACATACCATTCGTAAATGAGAACCTCCAGGTCTTGTGATGCTGTATAGATTACACCCTCGAGTTCTGTCAAGTTTTCTTTCCTTAACGTGCGAACGATTTCTGGCTGTGGGTGCTCTTGAAGTGGGTCCAGAACTTGATAAATGAGTCGAGTTCTCAAGATCATCCTCTTCTTCATCCTCGTCGTTGAGGTCCACACTCGCCAAGGCATCTCCTTCCAGTTCACTTAATCGAAATACATGAACGTTGCTCTCCTTACCTTTGTCCCCTGCTCTGAACAAAAGGATCCCGTGCTGCTCCACTATATCTAGCTGTTTGATTTGCACTGATTTGTCAAAGAGAAGTCTATGAGAAATGCCATCTGTAAAGAAATAAAAGAGTCAAGTGGAAAAGAGATAATGATTTATGGTGGAATTGATATTTTATAGTGTAATGTTCAATTTTATTGTCTTCTCTTATATTATTGAGCAGAGCAGATTTTATGAGGAATGAATGGGAACTTGAGAATCTTCAGAGAATTATATATTCTCTTGAGTACATATTAAATGAACGAGGTCATTGTGCCTTATCTCATTTTGTAGGATCAGATTTTCGAAATTTCATTCAACCTCGTATTTCTATTTCGTCTCGACCCCATTCTATATTACCTTTATCTTACTTTGCCCCACTTCTTAGTTTCTGCATCTCATTTTATCTTGTCCTATTTTTTTCCTATACATAATGATCTTACCCCATTTTGAAATTGATTTTTGTGTTTTTGAGAAGAGTAGTTGAGCGGGATTTTAAAGTCGTTTGTTCCAAACTGGATGTCTAGTTACTTTTCCGAGTAGGGATGATACTTAATGCTTTATTCCAATTTTAGTCATACCCATTTCAGCTACTTTATTTTATTTCTCCCATTGCTGTACTTCCGCTTTATGTACATTGTACAAGTTTCATTTCATCAAATATATGTAACTCAACTTTATGTACTCCCTATAGAATTTTCTTTTCTTTATGACGCACTTAAATTCTTGTTTATGTCTGATACACCTCACTATTCTTTTTCCCATGATTTTTTGAACTTAGGCATATTATTTAAATTATTTCCCTTTTTCCAATGAAATTGTATTCTAATGGTAATATGTGAGCTTTCTAAACCAGATGTGTTGTATCGATAGAATGGTAAATTGCAAATGAAAGAGTGTACATATATCTTGTTTTATCGTGTAAGTGAAATAGATAGAAGTACTATTGACATCCTTACCTTCCAAGAGAAATGTGCCTGCTTCGGTTGCTAGGATAAGTTTACTATCGGACCACACGTCACCGCATGTAATCTCGTGTGGAAAATCAGGATATATACACCTTGGCTCCCAGGGTCTTGGTTTTAAAGGACCTACAGTGGCCAATGAAGTAGGAGCCAGTCCTCGGACGATAGCTTCTAATTTTAATGCTTGTCCAACACGAACCATTTCCACAGCTCGAGTTTCCTCACGACGTCGTCCCGGTGTTTCCACGACGTCCGACAATGCTCGGCGATTAAGCATACTCTGTAAAGTGGTACAACGATCAGCTTTTAACTCGGGGCCAAGTGCCATTAGCAAACTCTTTTATACAAAGCTTTGAACTCAATTCCAAACACAATTGGCGATGAGCTTTCACATTTTCTTAAGGAGACCAATCTCCAGTTCCTACTCTTTTCATAACTTCTATATTTGCAAACTGTTGCAATTCCTTTTACACTTTAATTGAATAGTGTTGTATTGACCTTTCTATTTTAAAAATTTTAGGCTTCAGTCTTACCTCTATTCCCCCGTTTTCCCCTTTTTTTTTGAGTGAAAAAAATCATCCTATTTACCATTTTTTAAGAGCATTTTGTGCTGTGAAACCTAAAATCGGACATCGGTAAAAGATTTAAACATATGCTATATCTAATATTTATTTGAAATTCTGTATAGAGTAATTACTCTCACTCTGACTGATTGCAATGGACACTAGAGAATTTCCTGAATTATGCTGATGAAATCCATCTGTCCCGGAATGGGAACATCAGCGCTAAATCATTAGCACTGCAGTACAATGTCGTAGCAATCTGGTACAAATTTATTTTCTGGTTCGATAACATGTGGTCAGGAATAGAGATAGAGTGAATATAGAGATAAAGTAGATAAGGGAACAGAAACAGTAAGGCTATACGTTTATCATTTCACGCGATAAAATCCCGGAAGGATAACAATTTGCGGAGAGAAGAACTCACGCTAGTATTGAGCTTTAATTAATTAAAAGGGAAAAGCAATTCAAACGTTATTTCAAACAATGGGAAAAAGAAGAGGAAGTTAAGTGCGAATGGCGGTTGCAATTTGTCATTGTCAGGAACCGATCGTAACTTATCAGCGGAATGAGAATGACATTTCCAATGGAATCGTCAGAATTCGAACTACTAATTGATGGAATGTAAACTGTAAACAGTACTTTACTTACTATCTGTTTAAGCGGAAGAGTATTTCAATTTAACCCAAATAATAATGAAGCTATATCCTATCGTAAAAAAAAGGGGTTGCGATTATATCGAAAGTGCTTTTATAAATGTTTCATGCGGATGGAGGTAGATTGCCTAGTTTTAGGGAAAAATATTTATTATTGCAAATTTCAAGTTGGCGAAACTAAATATACTCTTATGATAATTATCGCATGTCCATCAACTCACATTGCTTTTGCTGTCTTGTGCATGTTCCTGGTACATATCTCGTAGAAGGGTGTCCAGTGTTCTCTCTCGTTTCCGGGAGAAGGTTGGCGTGTCAAAGGTGGCCTTTTCCCCATTGATAAGCTTTACCAGAAGGAATTCCCGGAAATTGCAAGGATCTTCGAATATTGGTGGACAAGGTAGACTCGGACCGAAGAGGGGAACACTTTCATCGCAATAAATGGCTATTCGCCATCCATTTCCACCCTCTTCGCTGCAGACCACAGCGAACACGTCTGCATAGAAAAGCGATGAAATCATGTTTGATTTTCAAATCTTCAGGAATACCCCAACTTTAGTCCCTTATAGTCATGCTATGTTATTCGGGCACCAACCTCTTCGACATCCCGGTGGAAACCACCAGGATGGTCGTTCTTTGAATACAAATGTCTGTCTGATTTAATATGTATTTCAGAATTTGCTGGGGAAAGTATTCAGAAATCGTGCGGGTACGAGAAAAACATATTGACCTGGATTTCTTACGTTTTTCCTAAGAACGCAACTGAAATTATTGTTCTAAAAAAATCCAAGAGATTTTTTAAAATTTCAATTCATCTCCTTTCTGATTCTATTCCAATTGATCTTAATTTCTAAAGGTCAAGTACCGTCAAATATTTCTCCGTCTAAAGTACTAAGTTCCGAACATTTAATTGTAATAAGAGTTTAATCCACTCCACCACTGAAAATTTTGTTTGACCACGAAGCAACATTGTTAACTAGTTTCACGGAAATCACAACGACCTTGCAGTAATTAAAACAATTATTTTAACCTACATACGGTCTACCTCACTTAAGAAGTTCGTGACATAGTCCAACCAATGACATATATTTCGCAAATACTCTACTTTGATTCAGAACGTTTTACGCGATGCAAATCCGAAACACTAACTTTGATAAATAATGCGAAAGGGATTTAAGATTTGTTAAGAAAATCTATTACTTTATTTTAAAAATAAAAAAGGCTTCTCTACTGAATTATTTATCACCAAGGTGGCCACCGATCGGGAAAACCGGGAATTAGGCTGGAATTTTGAGTACCGGGAAGTAGCAGGGAAATAACCGGGATTTTTTTGAAAACCGAGAATTGTCACTGTAATCTCGTAAACTATTCTAAAATTAGTATAGTACTTTACGAAATTTTTTAATATAATTAATCACTTATATAGTAATTTATATTATATACATTATTTTTGATCTCCAAGAATTTTCTCCTGAAGTTTGATCACATGATCAAACTTCATTTTTGATGATTTTTTCACCCTGATCACGATTTTTACACTAATGTTTATGGAAAATAACATTTATTCTGTATTGTGATATTGATTGGGTACTTACGTGTGAATTGGCTTCTTATGCAGTTTGGATTGAAGGTTTCGAGAAATGTTGGATCATCTGTGTATATGATGTTCACAATATCGTTACCAATATGTCGTTTTCGCTCGAGCTGCTGGGGATTATCTTTCGAGTGTGGAAGCATGGTACTAACATGATACATAACTTCGTGACCAGCATACACTGTATATATACTCTCCTTTCCCGTCATGTCCCCTGTTGTGAAAATCGAAAACAATATTCAAAAATGGTAAATTTTTGCAAATTAAAGCATTGGAATTAAAGTTGGAATTAACCGACTGTTAATTGGAGGCGAGATTGGAAGTTTAATTTGCTAACTTATAATTATCGTGTTTTAAACTGTTCTGATTTAAGTTTGATGCACTTCTCAGCAACTCTTCCCTTTTCAAACGTAAATAGCAATACTGAAACATTTTAATTAAAATTCTGATAGGAAACTCTGGCTATGACTGATTAATATAATTTTCCTCTGAACCTATTACTTTCTACGCATTACATTACATTCAAGTAAATTGGCTCATACCCTTTACGTCAAGACCTCCTCTGTATTTGTCCCAGCCCTTCAACCTTATTCGTTCCCCAAGAGTTTCCAAGAACCTTTCGAAACCCGGACTGCCCTTTTCTGCAAAAAATAATTAACTGCTGGCACAAACTCGAAAAAGTTTTCTCGTTGCGAATTCCGAGAAAAAAAAAGTGGTATAAGTTTTGTCACCATTCGATAACATCTCGTCGTCTGTCGTCTGGTTTTCTTTGGCGTATATAACACCGAATTTGAAGTTCACTGAACCCTCTTGTTCTTCCAGTAACAAAAGATCCTAGAATATTTCAATAATTGGTGATCGTATTGTTGAAAGAGAGAAAAGAGATACAATTATGTTAAAATACCTTTTGTATTTCTGGTGAAAATATTTCCCTTGGTGCTTTGTCTAGTTTTTCAAGTCCAAAGAAATTGCTTTAATGAAAACAGAGGCATTATGTTTCATCATTGAACGTTCTTGAACGTTTTAAAAGATATCTTTTTTATAGAAAAAACAAGCATCGGGACAAGGGCTTTGATAAGGAAATTTTTTATCCTTCCATTATATACGCGTCAATGTTTCGTATATCACGGGAGTTTTTTTTATGATTTTTTGTCCAGCTGTATAAGGCTAAGGAATTTTTAGAGGTTTAGGTTGTCAGAACAAAGCCGAGTTTAGAAAAAGTTTCTTCTCGAGAAATATTCGAATATATGTGTGGAATACAAATTACCTCCTGAAAATTTATTTGAAAAAGGGAGAAAATAAAATTGGTAATAAACATTCATTTTAGAAGCCTTAGTGATATCAGATATTTCTTCATTCTATTTTTTTATCCAAAAGAGTTTAAAAATTTTAAAAGATCATGAAAGAAAATTTATAAGGTTTTAAAGAACTTTTTCCAAAGTTTTGCTTTATAAATCTTTCTAAAATCCCTCAAGAATCTTTTGAAATCTTCATAAACACTTGAAAACTTCTAAAACTCCTCTAAATTCTTTTACAATGTACAGAAATCTCTTTACTGTATTCTTAAACTTTAAATTTCTTTCAAAAACTAAATCTTTTTAGGAAATGGGCTTATTTCTCTTTGAATCTTCAGAAATATATTAAACTATTTGAACTCATTAAATACCTTGAATTTTTTTGTAGTCCTTTTAAAAACTCTTGAAATTTCATGAAAGCCCATAAAATCTCTAGAAATTCATTGAAATTCCTCAAAATAGTTGAAAATACATTTATTGAAATCAAAAATAAGAACTAATAACACGCAATAAACTAGTGGAAACGTAGAAGCTTCAATGTGAATAGACAAACCGTCATAATTTATTATTGCTAATGAGTTAACTTTCTTTTGTCTGACTTTCAGTTGTCTTGAATTGACAGCATTCTTGAAGGTTTTCAAATAAAACTTGAAAGGAAATTAGGAAGAAAAATATTGGGTTGAAGTTTTAGACGTCTAGTCTGACGATTTTTGTACACTTATTGGAATAATAACAAAAAGAAAGTTTCCACTGTTCCCAAAACCCAAAATTTTTATTTATTTACTAGGAGCAATTTTAGAAAATTTACAGGAATTTGCAAAAGATTTTAAATAATTTTAAGGAATTTCAGGAGATTTGATAAGATTTCAAGATATTTCAAGAGATTTTAATGAACTTTAAGGAATTTTTATATATTTTAAACAATTTTAAGACATTTACAGAAAATTTAAAAGTTTTTAAAGAATTTCAGGTAATGTTAAAGGATTTTAAGGGATTTCATTTGATTTACTCCACATTAGAATAAATTCCTTAAAATTTCTTAAAATCACTTAAAATATTTTGAAATCTTTTGAAAATTTTTAAACTCTCTTGAATTCTTTTGAAATCCATTGAAATTCCTTAAAGTCACTTAAAATTTGATAAAATCCTTTAAGGTGTTTTGAAATCTTGTGAAATCTATAGAAATTTCTAAAAATCTCTAGAACATTCTTTTGATAACTCTTTCAAACTTTTATGAAAAGCCCTTGAAATCTTGCGAAAACTTTTTGAAATCCTTAAACTGTTTTGAATTCTTTTAAAATCCCTTGAAATTTCTTAAAAACTCGGGCAACGCCGGGTAAATTTCTACTAGTACCTAAATAAATAAAAATAAAATGATTTTGGAATTCCAAAATCTAAAAAGTTTAATTAAACTTTTTAGATATTCTTAATTCAAAAAATGCAAAAGAAAAATAAAATAAAAATTTTCGTCAGACTAGACGTCTGAAACTTCAACCCAATAAGACAAATAGATCTTCAGAAAAATAATCTTTAGCTCGTAGAAATTTACCTTAGGATTTGTTTGACAGTCATCGTTTTATTCGGTGAGTAAGGCAGCGATATCTTTTGAGCACCCTAGATAAAGAAAGGGATAATCAGGGTAGCATCGATCGTTGAGTTCTATTATCTGACAAAGATCAAAGTGTAATTTATCAAAGTGAGCTCACCGTGCGTCTCCAAAGAATCACTCTGTAGTGTGGGACACATTGATCACCTCCCTCGCTGATAACTACAGACAGGAACAAGGGATTTCGTTCTTGATCTGAGGCCACATAATTCTGATGCACTAGCAGAAAAAAATAATTAAAAATTAGCAAAAATATTACGCTTCGCTAATTCGAAATAGATTTCAACCGGCTTTAATGTGAATGAGCGCACGATGCTTTGAGTGTACTCACATTTTCCAAGAAAATATTTGAAGTACCATCGGGTCTGGTACTCTGGATTTTCCAATACTGGTGTACTCGGCGAACCAAACATCTTTTATGAGGTACCAAATAGTCAAGGGAAAAAATATCATAATTAATCTGGGGTGCAACATTTTTAGCATTGCGTATTTTTGTAAAATCTATTAAATCTCTATAAATGATATTAAATTTTTGAGAATCTTTTCAAATTCGTTGAAATTCTTTAAAAAAAAATGTTGAAATCCCTTGAAATCACACAATAAGGTCGTTCGATATTTCATTATTTGTTGAATTCTCTTGGATGTTTAGAAAAATCTTGGAATATTTATTTATTTATTTATTGACAGAGAGGCGCGTGCATAAAATTTTAATTAATTAAAATACGCATAACAAAAATATTAGTGAAATTTATCATTCTGTAGAAAGTTTCAAATTCAAAATTCATATTTATATTCAAAGTTTATGTGCGAGGAATTACTAAAGTCTGACTTAACCTTGCCGCAAAATTTCTTGCATTAATTTGAAAACTTCTCATATATGATCTATTTGCTGACACCATAAAGTGTATATTATCCATTTATCATTTATGTAGTATTTTTTTTTCTATTTGAGAACAAACTTTATCTCGGAGTTCTCTTGGGGGATTAACTATTACGGAGAAGCGATGGTTAGGGTTTTAGGAATCCCCATTACCCATTAGGGAGTATGTTAAAGGCTAACAGTCCTTTTTTATCACCCCTGTGAGTGGAAAGGGCAAACGATCATCTTTAAACAGAGATAATCGTTACCTATCAGGATATTAGTGATTATTCTTGTATTTCCGCAAGTTATTAATTTTACGAAGTTATACTTCTAAGTACATTTTGTCTTCTTTAATTTCCAGTTAGAAAATCAATTTTCATGTGTAATGGAAACAGTTCGAATCTAATTTAAGAGGCGTCGCGCTTAACATGTTTTTGCATTTAGATTAACTCTGCCTTTTTTAAGTTACAAGATAATAGTAAAAGTACTTCGGAGGAAAAATCCTTTGCAATCCGCTTTACTACTATCATCTCACCTCTTCTTTCTCGCCTGGAGAATCTCCATTTTCCACGCGAAATCTCCTTCCACTGTCTGTTCCATCTTGCTCGATTTGAGGCAACTGAAAAAAATGCAAGAGGTTGAGGGATAAAGTTATGCGTTGAAGAATAAAGATAGCAACGGAACATTTTTCTTTTGCCATGATTTTTTCGCTCTCAAATCCTCTTACCATTTCCACGCTTCCGTAACATCTCCTTGACAAAACGCCTCTCCTAGCGACTGAATCCGATGAAGATCTGAAATCCATAAGAAGCAATTCTCAAAAGGTCCTTTACAAATAGCTATTTTTAAAACCTACTTAAGTTTATGGCAAACGCAAGCTTACTCATGTGAATATGTGATTTTATCTCATAAAATATTTATTTGCATTTCTGTAAAATACATACGAAATTTTACACACTTTCCGGAACATTGAATATCATCAAATTTGAATTGAAGATTGAAAAAACTTTCAAGGAGATTAAACACGTTATAAACAAAAATAAAGCATCATAGCTTTTTTTATCTGGTACTTTGTCGAGTGAAAATAGGATGGAACTATAGATAAGGAGCAAAATCCCTGGGATTTATAAAGGGATCAAGGGTGGACTTCTCGTTAGGTCATAAAACAAGATGAACGCAGTATTATTTGTATATCGCCCTATAAATATAATCCCCTCAATAAAATGACATTTTATATCGCAATTTTTACCAAAGAAGGGTAAATTACTAATAATAATACTTATTATAAGCTGCTGGAAATCGTCTTTGAAAAAACTTTTGTCACCTATTTTTTCTATGGATAAAAATAAGTTATTATGAAAATATTTTCTTGTGCTAATCTTTGTTGTCATTAGATTGAATCTTGCGAAAAGATGAAATGTTTATGACGTATATCAGAATGCGATGGTCAACCTTCCTGTCAAATTTGATTGATTGAAATCTGGCGTGTGTTAAACCCGGTTTATTATTTATACCTGTGCTTCTTCAATTTGGGTCAATACTCTTTCTTTATATGGATTATTTTGCTACTAGCAATTTTATACGCGCCCTACAGCGTATGAAAAATATTGCATGGTCAACTAATAATATTCAAATCGAAAAAAAGATACAAAATTACGTGAATTTAATTTGAAATTCAACAATTTTAGGCCAAAATTTTGACAAATTTTCAAGAATGTTAAGGATTTAAACCAGATTTCATGGGATTTAATAATAATAACGAAATGAATAGAGACGAGGATTTGATCGTAAAACTTACCCATTAAATTAAAATTTTAATCAAAGATATAATGAACGAATGGGAAACTGCTGAGGTAATTTTATATTTCTGATTTATTGAGTTCTAACAAATTTGGAAGCTCGCCAACATTAAATGAAACTGCCTGAGTTCGACTCTTATAGTGGCTAATTACAGAAAATTAATTATTGCTGAAAATAATCTACCAAAGTGAAAACACATATCTAGAATATTTATTCATTTTGCACGGTTTTGGTCTATTTGTTGTAATGAATTGTAAGATTTGAATGAGGTTTACGCGAATTTCGGAAGAAAACCGGTACATATTTTTGAATGTTCATAACTTGGAGAAGATTGGAGATTCATTTTTTTTATTTTTCTCAGGATTTTGTTTACTGTCACTGTCAGACGTTTTGTTGTAAAATGAGAAGGAAAGCGTCAATCCTGGCTTTTTGGAATTTTTTTCAAAAATAATTCCGGGATGCGTCACTTTTTATTCTAAAATTTTTATTCCTACATTCAGGATCACTCAAAAAAGTAATTTAGCAAAAAACCACGCTTTCGTCAGTTAAAAAGGTAAAAAATGACCAGGTGTCTAAACTAAACTATCGGTCAGCGGTGTTCTTCCGGCTTAGTTCTACTTGAGGGCAGAGTGTACAATGACCTTAAAATTTTACAGCAAAGTCGATAATGTTCTTCACCATTCGTCGAAGTACCTTATCCGCAACGTCTTTTCAAGCGACAACAAAAACCGGGTGAGCTACGCCGAGGTGCGACCTCTCCTTCTCATTAACCCAGATATTTACATCAACCAGGGATGAAGGAAGTATGGAAAGGGCAGACAAACCAAAGTAACTCGTGTTCAGGGCTTTATAAAATATTTCCTACACTTTAAGGTAGTGATGGGACTTCGAAATCAAACACATTGAAACATCGATGTTTTTTTTCTTTCCAATACCGATATTTCAACATTGGTTTCGCCCTATCGATGTCTCATATCGATATGAAGTTCCGATAGCCATGTTATGCTTTGTTTCCTTTATTAATTTGTTCTTCAATTTTCGACATCCAAAATATTTTTCGCGATCGTAAAGTTGGCAAAAATAAATTTGCTCTTATGGTAAATGACATATGCCCTTAAACTGGTTGATCGGCAAGCCAAACAACCCTTTGATCTTACAAATGTGTTTCATATTTACTGCACACGAAAAATAGCAACAAGGTATCGATTTATGAGAGTTTAAAAACATTGCAAACATTTGCATTGTACGTTTCAGAAAATTCGTCATAGCTACAGTGAGAAATGATTATTTAAGGATTATAGATTCGCTTTGAGTAAATAACGTTTTTATGAATTTATGCTTCGGTTTATTAAATTTAAATTTTATTCTAATCATATTTTTCCTGAATAATGAGATGGGCTTTTAGGAAAGTCCAAAGGGGGAATTAGAATATGTAAAAATGCAATATAGGTTGTACAGTGACATGAAAAGAATAGAATGTTTTTATTGAATATTGATTCAATATTTTACTTCAAATTCCAGAGTAAACTGGCAGAGGAACAATTTAATTATTAAAGTTGAAATACTTATTTATAAACTAATATAATTAAGTGATAATTTGGTTGAGACATAATTTATTTGCGAACATCTCTCGCCCACTAAAATTAAATTTAAATCATTTTATAGTTTTAGTTTTACGACACTCGCCAGGAAATGCATTTACGTATTTGCGAGAGAGAAAATCGATTTTTCTATTATCAGAGGCGTTAATTGTCCTTTCCTTTGAATTACAGTTGCAATTAAAACTGTTTCTAACTTTTTGTGGGACTGTGGAACCCCAAAGTATAATTGTCTATTTGTGTTGTGTGGTAGGAAGAAAGTTCGTTACTCGCTCATGTGTTTTACTTGTTAAAGCTCTCGGCGAATGGGCAGTTATGAAGTTTTCTTGTAGTGAGAGAAAATACTTAATGTAATAAAAAGAATATGCATATTCATGTATATTTTTACGACAAATTCGAACTTTTCTGTAATTTAAGAGTAGAGTAGAATACTAATGAGAAAACTGTACTGAAAAAGTAGAAAAGGTGCTTTTAGCTTTTTTAAATATGTAAATATCCACCTTTTAAATTGAATTTTTGAACATTTTTAAATTCAACAGTTGTCATAAAATAAACCAGCATACACATGAAATTACATATTGCTGGTCATTTATGGACTGGTTTTTCTATTGTGAACATTGGACGTATGTGTGTATTATATTATTATACAAATGTAAACATATTTTGTTACATTTCTGTTTTCGGTATTTGTGTTTATAACCAACAATAATGAAATTAAATTTTCGTATAAATGCAGAAAGTTGAACTCTTGAAAATCGATGGTTGTGCTAAATAATTTATTATCGGTCAAGTGGTATCGCTCATTCCTTTTCGCAGATCGTGCATTTTATTTTATGTTGTTGGCTTTCGCGAATTCGCGATCGATGTAGTTTGTATTCGCAGATTAGATATAATAGTTTTCAGTATCTGATGAAGTATTAATATTTTTGTTAGCAATATTGCAATTTTTAAATATATTTGTGTCTTCTGACTTTTAATATGCATTAATCTCGTGTGCTTACAGGATGTAGAGGTTCTTAATTAAAAATTGCAAATTGCTGCAGTTAATATTTAGATTAAATGAAAATTTGCTTTACAAATTAAAACGAAAAAGAAACTGAAAATGACAAGTATTTTAATTATTTCAATTTGTTTTCAGGTCAGACTAGGATCAAGCGCCCTGTTTCCATCCTGGACGTTAAAGGAGTTAAAAGGAGCCACTATGTGATTACAGTGAGTAATCGTTTTCTCTAACTCTAAAACGTGACAAATTTTTACTATCTTTTACCAAATCAATCAATCTAGAAGTTCGATATACGTATTTTAAAATTTTAATTTTCATTTATAAATGAACGAAAAATATTCGTTATTTATCTCTTTCAATATTAAATAATTTATGAGTTAAATCTTCCCATTAAATTTGTTCTCGTTAGTGTCGAGAAACCACTATTAAACTTTTAGCACATTTTTATTTAAAATGTGTGCATTCACTTTCATAATGCGGGATTTATATTAAAAGCTTATTTCACGAAATAGAAAAAAATGTCGTGCTTGAAACATTAAATCCTTAAAAATTTAAAAGCGCCTCTCTTCTTGCGCGACTATTCTCTATTTAATTTAAAGCTTATATTTTGACGGTAAAAAAAATCTTCGCACTGCAAAATATGCAGTCTTTTTTCGATACGCGATTTTCAATATTAATTTAAACATTACGCAAAAATGGTCAAACTCTTCTACCCTCATTTTTAATTTCTATCCTATTTTTTTTCTTACAAAATTAAGCTATGCAGAAGTTGAATGAAAATGAACAGTTATGAACTCTTTGGACAGCTTACATGGAGAAAACTGGATATTAAACCGTAATATCCAGTTATATAACTATGGGACGAATATCTAGATATTTAGATATAATATCTTGATATTAAAACTTAATGTTGATATTTTAAAATATTGGATGTTAGAATATTTTGATTATATATTTTAATATCAAGATATTATATCTAAATATCTAGATAGTCGTCCCATAGTTAAATGGCTAGATATTACGGTTTAATATCCAGTTTTTTCCGTGTAGTCCAGTATTTGGGTATTCCATGCAGAAATTGAATGGTGCTTCCTTTTAATTACTTTCAATCATGTTAGACTAGCTGTCTGAAACTCAATTTGAAAATGTAAAGTGAACACGTACACATGGTGACTGGCTCGGCGATGAAGATGTCGCAGCTGGGAGGACGTGAGGACCGGCATGCAGACTGATCTCGATCGATTTCTGACGATCCTGAGACTTGGCATGTTGCTATCCTCGTCACTCTCGTGATCACTCGTGGGACTAATATTTCCGCCGCTTCCTCGTCTGGATTTTCGTCGTTGCTTATCAACGGTCAGATTATAGGACGAGGCAGAGAATGAGGGTGGAATGGAAATTGAAGGGGTAGTTGAGGAGGTTGAGGAGCCTGAATTCGAGGACAATCCTCGCAGTCGTGAGACCAATTTCATGTCTAAGCACAACATTTCTTTCCCAACTCAACTTCCTATCACTCTCTATCGATTCGAGAGCATTTTATTTCAGACCAGGTTTTTGGTCATTCTTATTGGCTTCTTTCTTTCACTTCTTCCTCTCCCTTCTTCGTTTTATTTCTCTTCTCTTTTATACTCTTTTAACTTCACCGAACGTCTTCGCCTTTGAAACCGGAAACCACGAATCACTCTATTGTCAGACCAGTGGATTTTTTCATTTTATACGTATGTATATCAAACGATTCTCTGAATCAACAATTTTATCGTTTCTGTACGTGTGCCAAGCTGAATAAGAATTAAATGATTTATTAGTTCCTTGGAAATCGATTTTAAATTCAAGATATCGCCCTAGATTTTCACCATTCTATGGAGTTCTTGTCTTTGTTTCTTTATTTACTTTTAAAGTCGTCAGCATTATTCAAATTTTATCATTTATTCTATTATTTGTAAAATAATAACAAAACTAAGCAAACTTTCATTTGTTGATGATTCTTTATTCTTTATGGAGAACTTTTAATTGGTTGAAACAGATAACGGAAAGAAATTGTAGATATATGTATTGAGAAACTTGAAACGAGGTAAAAGTTTGGGAGTGAAACATTTGTGGATTTTCTGAATTACATTTCCTGTCTCGGGGGATAAAGAGGAATAAATTTAAAAGCGAATTGAAGTACTTTAAAGAAACAAGTTGGAACCGTTGTTCGTTCTTGAATTTAGGAGATTTCCGAGTACGGCGATACTCAAACAGAAAGCTTTTTGAATACCTAGAAAATACACCAGCTCGCCTGTTTCCCGTTCCAAATTCAATTTTTCTGTATAAAGGAAAATGCAAACAAATCTTGCAATGTTAGTACTGAAGTTTCATATATTCTAGAGTTGCTGACTGCACTAGCAAATGTTTATTTAGATGAAATTTTCTTCTTCTACTTCAACTTTCGTTCATTCAATCCAGGAAAGCCTGTCGTATTCTTATTTCTATGAAAGAAACGTATAGTTCAAAATCAAACTAATACGTGTATTTCGCTCGTACTCTCTAAATCTGAACCAGCGAAAACCCTACCAAATCAGTGAAATTCACTGATTCATCAGCGAATTTCACTGATTTGGTAGGGTTTTCGCAGATTCAGATTTAGAGAGTAGAGAACGCGATTTCTAAACTATTACTCTTTAAATGTCCTTTCAGAATTTTTAATTTGACAATTTAGCGAAGTCATAACTAGGAAAACGCTATGAAAGAGTAGTAAAGATTCCAGATTTTTCATCAAGCTTCAGTGGAATCATTTACGATAGAAATATGTGCATAAAATATGTTTTAATATAAGTTTTTATTATATACTAACTTTCATTATACGTAGTGCTTTGTAAACAAGGTTTTTCCTCAATTTTTTCAAAATTCTCAGAAATCTCTTAAAATTCCACGAAATCTTTTTAAAATCATAAAAATCTTTTGAAATTCCTTAATAAAATTTCATGACAATCTTGAAAATTACTGAAATCTTCTAAAATATGTTAAATAAACTGTAAAAGCTGTATAATATGATGAAATTAACATAGCATACATTTCAAATTGATATATGTCATTACATAATAATAAACAGTCACATTGACAACAAAATTGCAAGCCTAAGACACGCGATAAGCGAGCTGAACGTAGGAGCTTCAATGTAGAAAGACAGAAAGACAAAACTGATACTTTATTACTATTCATTTTGTAAAACGAGCTTTCTAACTTTTTTTAAATATACATACAACATGTATATCTATTTTTCTGGTTTCAATATAGCGAATTCATAAAGAAATGTAACGACATCGAAACTTGACCCTATTTGATCTGCCTCAATATTGTCGTAGTATCTTGTTTCCTTCTGAATTGCCATGTATAAATCATCTTTGTGTTTCCATTGAAGTAGCCAAAATATCCTTAAGAAAATTGAAAAAGATTAAATATTACTAAATCGTAGTCGCTTTTTTAAGCTTTTATCTCTCTTTTTTCGAAAAGTTTTTTTTTGTCTTTATCACATAACTTTTATAATCATTTAAAAAATGACAAAAAAGTAAGAGAAAAATCGTTTTCTTGTATAGAATAGCTTGATATAAAATTGGGCATAGTGTCCAACATCAATTGAAAGGCAAGAACCCCATCTAAGGTCGAGGATCTTTTTCTATTACCGGTACCTTAAGGAAAACTCGTTGTCAGTAGAAAAGGCTTTCTGCTCACAATTGGTTAGGCCGAGCACGACTTGAAGCAACCCTATTGGCATTCCATCCCATACCAAGTAGACGCAGCTTCAGACGATTAGGAATGTTAGCTTCTGGTCACGTTCGTTTACCCTGACAGTCAGTCACCCCTTATAAAACAAAAACTTCCTCCCAAACAAATCGCACTCTCTTTTCTTACTCTTTGTCTCTCTATCTACTCCTCACGCTCTTTGATACTTCACTTTGAAAAAGCTGACAATCATTCTGTCGTTATTCTCAAACCCAAAACTCTTCTCAATGTTTTCTGGGTCTTTAGAGAGAGACAAAAAACCGGATAAAGAATTGATTTTATCAGCTGCTGAAACCTATTCAATTTCTTCTTCCGTCACTTACCCGAAATGGTCGTCGCCGGTAATTACAGCCGATCAATCAATCGGATTTCCGCGACACTCAAGACGAATTACAACCCCAGGACCCGTTAAAAAGGAGAGAACTTTCCCTTATTATATTATCATTCTCATTATCGTCTAATCAACCCTTAATGATATTCCTGTTCTATCAGATACCGATTAATGATCCACAGCCCCCTCCCTTTTCTGATTTCCGCGCTTGATTTGAATCACAAGTCCTCGTTTCCTCGAGAATTCAAATTGAATTCCGCTCTAGATTTCTTCCTCAAAATTCCTCCCAACACTCCTTTCCTTTTGTTAGCTTGATTCGTTTTCCAACTTTTCAAAGTTTTAGTTGTCTCAAGTCAAGACTATTTTCTCTCGTTCATTCTTGTACAATAATAGGAGGTGATGAAGCTGCGCTTCTTTACTGAAGGGGGAGGATTTGGGTCCGGTCGAGAGCTTTGAACCAATTTCACACCTCGCGCGTTACTCAAACACCCTGACAAGTTAGCCGCGTGTTGTATGACGATACACGTTGGGTAGGTGGAAACAAAGTAGTAAAGTAGGGAAACGAGTAGATACTTTGGGTGCTAGCACAAAACGACGTTCGCTCCTCGGGACTCCAACCCCTACTGAGCCGTAACCCCGACCCGTTATACACGACCCCCCACGACCCTCTAGGAGCAACGAACACTTAACACCCCAATATATATAACAAGTTATAACGCGTCATGTCCCTGTTCAAGACGCAGGCCGACTGGCGCCGCATCCCGCCTCGCGGAGTGCATCGGCTCTGTTACAAACACAGCAGCGCCAACCGCGCAAACTTATACATACTTGTTCGCCCGCATGCACATAGATTATGTTAGGTATCTATGTATGAGTGTGTATGTATTGGCGTGATGTACGCCGCGACCCGTATTCACGTGGACCTCCTTTTCGTATACGCGCACGAATACTCTATTAACCTATTTACCCCACTCGCCGTAAGATAGGTCCTTTTTATTCGATAAAAAGGACCATGTCTTGCAGTAATGGTATATGCAATCTCTGCATCTGTAGCAAAATTCATAAATCCGAGCTGTGATGCAGTTTTATAATGTATACTTGTAAAACGAGTCATTCATTTACTATTTAACTGCCTTTTTTTACGATTTTTGAACTCATCCTCCTCCCTTGTAACGCTACCGTAAAAAAAGCCCATGAAACCCCTCCCATCCTTGATTGTTTCGTAATTTTCATTAAACTCAATTTTTCGCTTTAAATATAATGTGTTTACTAATGTGATTTTTATTAATGTTATATAGTATACAATAATCTGTGATATTATTGCAAGGGTTTCAATTTTTTGAGGGGATTTTAAAGGTATTCAAGATGTTTTACGGTATATTTCAATTCAGGGATTTCAAATATTTTTCCCAGGTATTCAAGGTATTTTTTAGAAATTTCAGTGAATTTGTAGGGATTTCAAGGAATTTTACAAGATTTTAACTGATGTTGAGTAAAATATATCAGACTTAGAAACTCATTGTCAGTTATGGAATTCAGATAGTAAAGTCTTAACTTGTGACCATTTTAATGGAAGAATTTGCATTTCGAAGTTAGTAATCAGAAACTTTTCGATTCTCTTATTTTGAATCCAAAGTCCAAAGTTAAAAATTTAAAGTTCAAATAGGGGATCCAATGGTTCTTGCAAATTCGAAATTAGCTACCTGAAAAACCCTTAAATATCATGAATTTATTCTTCATTTTTTTATCATATTTTTCTGGTATGTACTTTCTTTTTGAATGGTCAATGAACTTTATATGAAAAGGGTTTCAATTTTTTTGAGGGAGTTTTAAAGGTATTCAAGATGTTTTACGGTATATTTCAATTGAGGGATTTCAATTATTTTTCGTAGGTATTCAAGGTATTTTTTTTAGAAATTCCAATGAATTTGTAGGAATTTAATTTAATTAAATTAATTTAATTTAATTTTTAATTTAAATTTCGAAGTTAGTAATCAGAAACTTTTCGATTCTCTTATTTTGAATCCAAAGTCCAAAGTTAAAAATTTAAAGTTCAAATAGGGGATCCAATGGTTCTTGCAAATTCTAAATTAGCTTCCTGAAAAAACCCTTAAATATCATGAATTTATTCTTCATTTTTTTATCATATTTTTCTGGTATGTACTTTCTTTTTGAATGGTCAATGAGCTTTAAATAAAAAGTTTTTTAATTTAAAAAGCGGAAAAGTAACCAGTTAAAAAATACTTTAAAAATAAAACTCGAATATTCATTTCAGATTCAGTTGTATTTTAATAAGAGCTTGAGCAAAAATATTGTGAGTTTATCCACCTAACTTCCTGCTTTCACAAAATTTTGAATTTGTTTCTAAAAGTTTGTTCGCCTCTGGAAAATACTTTTCAAAACTTTGGAACTGTTTGGTCAGCATCAATCCATACTTTTCACTCGAAATAGTCAGAAGCCCGAGATTTTAGCAAGTTTTTCTTTTATTTAAGTTTCACATGGTTGAGAAAGCTGTAGGTGGAAAAACAAATACAAATTTTTATACATAGGTATCCGTTAATCCATTCTTGGAGTTGCCTAAAGGAGATTCAGAAAAAATTTCTCTTATTTCCCAGGAGAATAAAGATCGATAAATCCCCTTTTTTCAAATTAGCGACATTTCCAATTTAATATACTGCGATGTATTTTCATAGCTGATTAAAAAATCGATTCGGAAGTAATTCTAATCAATTGAATGATTCGAATGGTTTTGTAATATTGGTAAAAGCATATTTACTATACAGCAATGTCCTAAGCGTACCTGAATTTGTTTTCCGAGTTGACTCGAATACAATTTCGTCAACGGAAACGAACGTTATCTACAACCTCGTGAAATATCTGTAATTACTTATCGTTGTATGGGCAACAAAGGAAAGTTGTAAAAGAATAACTAGATTAAAGTTCGCATTGAAGTTTCACTATGCTGGTAGAGTATTCTAATTCTCACAAAATAATTATAACTAAATTACGTTTACAATGATTTTTATAAAAATAATGAAACCTAGTGAAGAACAATATAAAATATTCTATTTAAAGTTTTATTAATTTTTTTCTTTTCAAATTCTGGTTATAATTTTTTTTTTCATGATTAAAATACAGAAAGTTGCTTTTTCATCTTCATTTTTGTTAATTCGATGCTACCATGACAAATTGTAACCTGGTGACCACACCTTACCCTACTTCCTAAAACTCTTATCACGCCATGGTTGACTGAAGTCTGTACTTAAATTCTATTTAATCTTCTTCAGATACTTTACCATATTCTCTGTTTCGAAATACATAATATATCAAGTTTATCTCAATCTCACACATAAACCGGCCAATATACACTTTTTATAATAAAGTTTAAATCTTTTACTCCTTCAACTTTTCAGCACGTGTAACTTTTTACGCTTCTTTCACATTCCATGTTTACGACTCTAGAAAGGAAGACATATATAGTCCTCTACAAATAAAAACTGCTTCTCCTGCGAGTAGTGCATTTCAAAATCATAAATCCTTAGAAGATGAAAAAATTCTCTTTTATTTACAAGCATAAATGTTCATTTGTGTAGAATTAAATTGTGGAGTATCGTAAAATGTACCATACGCTACTTTTCTTTTGATAATTTTAACGCAACACACACTCTGTAAAACTGAAGACTAAATTATGCGGGGAAGGTATATTTTTTGTTTTCTATAGTATATCTCTATTCTCTATGAAATTACCAGAGTATTTTTGTCCGGTACACGAAATTTAAAAAATGATTATAAAATATTCCTTTTTGTTTGGAAAGGTAGAACGCACAGCTGTATAAGCTCATGCATTTTCATCAACTTTTTTCGAAAGTGAATATCAATTTTTCCCCCTTTTGCTTTACTTTATACTCTAGAGTGTACATATTGAAAGCATCTGAACTTTGCCAGCACTTCACTATACATTTTTTGATTTATTGACATTTACTATATTCAGTTTTCATACGCCTGTTCACTGTTCGAAAACACGTGGCGCATTGAAAAGAGAAGGAAAAAAGTTACCTTGGGAAAAAAACTTGATTTGAAATTTTCAATATTCGAAAATTGAAACTATTATCCAACATATTATTTTTAAATTCAACAAGTCAGTTTTTATAATAAAGGCAATGTCTAATTTGTACCTACCGTGGTATTTTATAAAATTATGGTAGAAAATTTCGATTTGTTTGTCATAACTTAGGAAAATTGACTAATCATTTAAATATTTGCACTGTAAACGAATGTCACAAATTTTTCTAGCCTGAGAAGAGTTGTTAGTTCATGAATTAATACTTATTTGTGTGCTTAACGAAGATAGTACAGGGTGTATAATTAAGTCACTTGACATTGATTTTAGGATAATCTTTCAGGGTCATCTGCAACTCTAGATCCTGCGATTTTCTATCCAAGTATAGAAGGGTGAAAAAAAAGTTAGGGAGGTAATTTTTTAGTAGATAATATCAATCTTTTTTCTGTTTATTTTGAGTAGAATAAAAACATAATAATTGTAGTAATATTGTAATGTAGCATAACATTGAAATATAATTATAAAGTTCGTGAAGGATATACATCATATATTGTCTACACTTTGTTAGATAATATCGTATTTTCTATTTCTGTCTCTGACAAACAATAGCGTATTTCATTGTCAGTATGTCATAATATTTTGTCATACCTCATTTATTGGCAAACCTTGTTGACTTTCTAATTCAGAAACTTGTTTGCATCGAAGATTGTAATACGCGAAATGTTTAAAACAGTTGCACTTCTAACTTTTCATTTTAAACTTTTCACAAAAAAGCTATCGTAAAATTAAATGGACGTTCTTTTTTCTTAAAATACAGACCAGATTTTAAACTGAATTTTAAGGCTGTTTTTTGAAGTCAACCCTAAACTCATAATTTCTGAACGTATGGTCCCGCATTTTTAGTGTCGATGAAAACATGTCAGAATTTTCGGAAAGTATACAAATTTGATTCTTAATTTCTTGTTTCCCTTCATTCTTTTTCTTGAAACAATAAATTGCGATTGAACCCTCGGAATAGGAACTGCCCATTTTTAATGACTGAAAAGCACTGCAGGAGCTGAAAACAAGTTTAATATGACTTTTCTTTTCAACTTCTTCCCCTCTTTTTTATGGTCCTACAATGAAAATCCGAATAAACTATACGAGAATAACTTCTCCTGAGAAACTAGGGTAAAGCAAAAAACTTTGCTCCATCCAATTATTCGTAGATGGATTCGTAAATCTTTTAGTACCCTATTTTTAATCATGAGATTTTAGGATATGCAATTTCTTTTGTTAGAAAAAAATTTGAGTTTCATTTCGGAAATTGAATATTATAAATTTAAAAAGGAAAAGAGCGATGCATTCAAGTAAGGACAAGCGAAATTCGAGCGATAAAAAGAAAGATTTTCATTCACATGCGTAATTTTAAGATTTTTGACTTTTTTATTTGCCATTCCAGCGATATATCATATAATATAATTAAAAATATAATGCAAGAAATTAGTGTCTTGTTGTGAATCACTAATAAAAGGGATATGAACTGCTTGCCCTTTGCACAGTTAGACGGCTAAAAACAGACTTTCTGAGTTATTTTTAAATGTTCGATCGTATGTATATACATCTATTTCCTGATTATACGAGACGAAAATAGAAACATAAGGATAGACTAAAAATAGAGAAAGGTGCGATGCTTGCTAAAAACTAAGAAACTTCTTATAAATTGGAATATGTGGTTTAGCATGCCTATAGATGTTGACCTTTTTGCTCCTTTTAAGCAAAAGTCGAAAAAGGTTTGATCTCACTTTTTGAACTTGATCATGAACCCATCCAGAACAAGGTTAAGTAGTCTGATCTCCGATCGACTTAAACTTAATTGATTTCTTAAGTGGAGTTTAACTTCCATTATCTTTTACAAAATTGGTAATAAAAGAAAAATAAATCCTGAAACTTAAAATTTAAAAGTTCGAGGATTTGATTTTTAGCAGCTAATTTATCTTGATGTAGATTTTATAGAGTAAAGGAGAAGTGTCATAGAAAAAAGGAAGTTATAAAGTCAATGCAGTAACTTTGCTTGTTTAATCAAATGAATAGTAATTACTTCAATTAATTAGCGAGTGAATCTAAAACTACGCTGAGAGAGTCTTCATGGCAGCGTGTCATTTCTCATGAACGTCTTTTGAATTCAAAGGACACTTTGCATTTTATTCTTGCATTTCAGATTATTATTAAATAATTAAATGACAGAGCTGTCTTCAGGCATTTGAGAGTCCTCGCCTTGTCGTTATAACTTGAATGGGAAGCGAAAGTTGGCCCGATTTCCTCGGTTCTTGCATTTTTTATGAATAACGTTCGGAGGTTAAAATTGTCATGTCTCTTTATCATGCTTTGGACAATATTAATTCATTCATTCACGTTTCCATTAATTATTCTGTTTCATAATTAATATAGATTTTACATGAAAAAATATTGCATTACGAAATTAAATTCTATTTCGCAATTTTGATATTTATTTTTGTAAGATCGAAGCAAGTTGTACAATCTATCTGAATTTTAAAGTCTACAAAAACGTCGTATAACATATACAACAATTGTATAATGATCCCAGATATTTTATTTGTTACATCAATTAAATCAAAATACATATTGTAAAGACATTATATCTAAGTAGGCCGATAAATCATTCTTTAAACTGATATTATCAGATAAAAATGCACGCAGTTCTTTTTCGCTTTTCGAACTAAAAAGTTAATCACGCATGTTGTAATTTCAGTTTCTGTTTTTCGTCAATTGCCGCGTACAATGCGACTAAAATTATTATCTAACCGTAGCGTCGCTATCGCAGACATTATTCACCGAGTGATAGACGACGGATATCTGAAGCCGATAATGTGGCGCGCGCGTCCGCTTTTGCTTTTCGCGTTATCGACAAGGCCGTGGTCGTACCGATAGAGTATGTTGTAGGTTGTAGGTGGTTCGTGGTTTTAGGTGAACGTACGGAAAGGAAGATAAGGTAGAGCTAGAGTCTCACCGGATTCGATTCTCAAAGTTGGAAGCGCCCCGTATCCGTAATGAACGGTCCGACTTCCGGTTCTTCAGACACCAGTAATGTCACAGTTTTGCTCCTTTGATTTCTAGAACACTTGACCTGGTTAAGTCCCTTTTGACCTTTTTCTGGGTCATATAGGCCTCGAGTCGAGTAGTCAAGCAAAGGCCAAGGAACCTATAAAATCTACCCACTTTTGCTACGTTTTTGACAATCTTCCTTTCCTCAGTTTCTGCTCTTTTAGTCTCTTTAATTCTCCTCTTCTTCAAAAAATCCCTTTCATCCCTTTTAATTGTTAGAGAGTGTAAAACAGAAGCTTTTCAGTCCATTATCTGCTTTTAGATCGTTTTTATTGGCATATGCAAGAAACTATGGGCAAATTATGTAGGACAAATAACGAAAAACGAGTATTATGCAAATGATTTTAAGTATGCTATTCACCTCCACATGAATTAATTATTTTTCCATTTAGATATAAGTGAGTGGAATCTCCACTTATATATTAAGTTTTAAAACAAAAAATGTAAGGAATACATGCAGTATATAGCTTCATGCAAATATCCTGTGTGTATGAAATCAATTTTAAACCTCAAGCATCAGCAAATTTTCACTTCATTCCTTTTCCATATCTATTCAAATGTCCCAGATTCACTCTCTGAATTCGGTCATCCTCGTTGTTGAAAGATACGAAAATGAAAGCGCAGATCAATTCTACCGACGGAATATGTGTTCGGTGCTCACGTTTCCCATTCCGAAAACAATGTGGCACGACTACTCTTTCAAGTATATGAGAGAAGAAAGAAATTCCTGCCTCTGCTCTTGCTTTTGGCGTCACGCCGAATAGAAGTTTCCCGCAAAACGACCCGAGAGTCTGGGTCGGCTCTTCGGCGCCACACACGTAAGGGTGTATGTACGTATCTTGAACGATGTGCCATGTCCGTCTATAACCCGATGTTACTACTGAAACATCTCTGTCTTCTCTCTTTCACTCTCACTGGAATAGAGACTCGGGACTCAGATTGATGGCCGTGTAGTGACGACCAGTCCAGTAAAATACTGGCATCCTGTTAAGAGGCTACAAACTTTATAGATACTTTCAAGTCTTGGATTAACTTCACCCAGACCTTCAAACCTACTTCACTTTGTGTGAAATTTCCTTGTGAAAACTGTTTTAGCAAAATTGGATTATAAATTTGACAGTGAATTGTCAACGCTGCTATTTTTCTATCGAATTTCTGTTGAATATTTGAGAAAAGAAATTTTCCCTAATTCAATTAAATTCCCTAATTAAATTACAGCTATCAGTGGAGATATTATAATGATAGTCCATATTTTCCACTGGTTGTACTCTTGAAGAATGGATCGTCGATATTGCGGTTTCATGTTCCTATATGCGAAAAGTTATTATACATATTGTTTGAATCGTCGATTTTATGATACACCAATATGGCTTAAAAGGTAGTAAAAAATTTTTCACATACGAAATGCTTTGACTGTCTTTGAATAATATATTCCAGTGCATCACCGTAAAATGACAAAATGCATGAGTACGTATAGTGGGCGGAAGAGCAACCACTATCCTTAAATACGTTTCAATATGTATTCCAATCTACGCTGATTTTTCTTTTTTTTCCACATGAAAACATTCATGAGGCCGCAAGCTCTCATAAATCCTCGCACGATTTCAAAGATAACCTAATTCATCCAAGCTTGTGTATTTTTATCATGGAAATTGTTAGCGAAATTATGTTCTTCATAAATTCATAAATATGTAATATTCCATTTCTATAATAATTATTGCAGGATTTTTATTCATTATAACTTGGGTATAATAGCTTTGCTGACGATCATTTATACCATGATTGCTGAGAAAAATGGATATTTAAATTTAACATTTTCGAAGTTTAACATAGGGAACATCTGTTTTTTAGTGGTATTAATACTCATAGAAAATAATCGACTTGATCCCGTGCAGAAATTCCCAAACCTGGCCCAGATCGGTGATGGAACGCAGAACCAGACCGGGCCCAGATCTGGCTCGATCGTGCTAAGTCTGGGCCCGATCGGACCAGATCTGGGCCCGGTCTGGTTCTGCGTTCCATCACCGATCTGAAATCATCCGATCTGGGCCCGACAGGGGCCACAGCAAAATTTCTACCCGCGGGATCGAATAATCTCGATCACACCATGCATGTTGTAAAACTCTGGATTATCGAAAAAGTGGTGCCAATGCATTTGGGCATGGTAGACCCTAGATATAGGATTCATGCCACTGCATGGAGCCTCTTTCGCGTTCCAGGTAACTCTTTATAATTAACCCTTTTACTATCACGCTAGCTTCGTGTCGAGCAACTCTTTTGTGTCGTGCCGATCGATCTCAATCATGCTTGACCGAGTGGAAGGCCAGGCAACAACATCGGGCCAGAATCCTCTCTCTTTCTCTCTCTTTATAATTCTTTAACACTCTTTCTTCGTCCCTTTTCCCTCTCACTTCCTCGTTGTTTCTCACATCCCATATCTTCTCGCTGATGCGATGCAAAAGGTAATCCAAGCGTTTCCGATGACTTTGCTCTTGCTGATGCGAATATGTATCGCATCAATAATCGCTTCATTGCAATGCGACGGTCCGCATTTCAAAAGTACATATCGATTTCACCAATATGAAATAACAGTGCTTGTTACGTCCATTACTTCGTGTCCATAATTCCAGAGATGACACGTATTCTCCATAAACGTTATTACGTGCATCGCCATCATGCAAGGTCTAATCCTGTAAGTTCGATAGTCTCAGGCACTATTTAATATCCTCAGGGTATCCGTAACTCTTTGCTCAGGGTAGTTATGCTCTTCAGTAATAGCATGAATGGTGAGTTTATGCAACTTGGATCGTAAGGAGCCTTTTACTTAATAGAGAACTAATCAGAAAATTAGGGAAGTTGAGTTACCCTACTTGTTTCAATGAGAGCCAATAATACGCTATATAATTATTTTACGGAAATTAAATACGTGATAACATAAAAGATTAGATAATAAAATTTATGAAACGCATAAAGATAAGTGGTTGTTATTTTTACAGCAACACTCGACATTTAATAATAATTCTGGAACAATATCTAGTTACGATTTAAGAGGCCTTTTGAAAAATAACAGAAATGAGAGATGAACCTTTGCTCTTTACGAGTTTGGCTTGGAACCCATTTAATCCCCTTTTTTGGTAGGGTGGGGTTCATTTGTTTCGACCAGGTGTTGCCTTCCAATATAGATTATATCACACCACACCTTGAAGTTATATTGCGTCTAGACTAATCATTTTTTGAGTTAAATAATTGTATTGTACACTAAATGTCAAAGCGTAATTTTTTATCGAAACAATAAAAAATTATATAAATTATTATAATCACTGTTAGAAATATCTTGAAAATTCAACAATTTTTCATTTACTGTGATTGAAAATTCAATAACTTCTGATTAAAAATTCAACTATTTTGTTGAAAATTCAACTATTTTTAATTGAATATTCAACTATTTTGTTGAAAATTCAACAACTTGTTATTTAAAATTCATTCAGCTACGGTAATTGTATAAAACTTCAACTAAAGTAATTGAAGTTTTTTTTAACAGTGATTATAATTGTAAACAATTATCTACAAAGTTCTTTGTAAAGCTTATATAATTTTGAATTTAGTGTACGGAGTTGATATTTTTTTATTTTTATTAATAATATTCCTCATTATTGACTGGATAACTAATTTAATTTTTATTTCGTTTCAGATTTCAAATGCGCAGCAGGAGTTCCTGAGATTCCAGACAAGCAACAAAAGCGAGGAAAAGTTTCTAAGGTAAGTTTACCTAATTTTAAAGGGGATGGATCACGCCATTAATTTCTGAATATATTATTTTATACAAGTATAAACAATGTTTTTTCAAAGGTAGAGAAATTGAAAAACTGATTCAATTTCCTTGTTCAAATAGTTCTTTTTCTTCTTTCGTTTTTTGCAAAAAAGACGTTCCAAACATTAAATTATAATAGATGTCAATCATAGATTGCTTTAGAAAAATTCTATTCGATTTGACTGTGAAAAGAGGTTCAACTTTCGATAGAAATAGAGCTTTTCTATCTTCGGACAATTCCTTTGTGTCAAAAGGAACTTATTTGGATTCGAGAAAAAGTCTTTTTGATTCATATATCAAAAGATATTAACTGCATAGGATATTCCTCCCCAATTCATATTATTAATTTCTATGTTGTACTATTACATTATTAACATTCAGCTATTCGTATATACCTAGTTCATTCAAATAAGTAATTCACGCTTAGAACGCAATTTCATTTCAAGAAGCTCTGATTTAACGATTCGCTTTATACCTACATAGGATTTCTAATTTGCGCATTTTATGGCGCACGTATACGAGCATATTATACCTGCTAGGGTGAACCAACGATTGAACCGTTGAATAACGCGCGCAGAACCTTTGTTACGTTAGTAAGTATGAAACTAGCTTACTAAGGTCATTCTACAATAAAAGATAATGTCATCTTCAAAGTCTAATATAAGAATTTTATAGAGTTTACGCACATTTTACATTTTTAATATGCATTTATGCGTCATAAGAGAAATTAAAGATACGCAATTTTTATGAATGATAATTATCTTGAATTTTTATATTTTTAGATTTGAAGTTTAAAAGTTATCTTATGGAATTTTGTAGAATAACCATAATAAGGAGTAATGATCGTAAAACGTTAGAATCTACACTTGAGGGATGTTGCCTCGCGTTCGGTATTTTGCGCTGTGGACAATCTTGCCAGTGAGGTTAACGTATCACGATTTTTTTCCTAAGAGGGGTGAAAGTCAGTGAGCTGAAAAATTAGATCCTAGATACTTCGTTACTTTACCAGCATAATTTTTATTGGATATTTATTATTTATTATGTGATATTAAATTGTTCTACTTAGCAACTGGAAATTTTATAAATCGAGGATTCTTTAAATTTTTAATAGAAAAAGCTATCAACTTTATATACTGTAAATCGGTAAAGATCGAAATTTTGAAGAAATTCAAGCCATAATCTTCATTTTATGTGCCATAATAAGCCGTAAAGAATGAACTTTACGGCTGATAGCATTTGGATTGCTTTAAAACATCACTCATCGCGCTTCAAGATAGAATATATTATTTTTCCATAGTAATTGAAAATACAATAAAAAAGAAGAACTCGACTCGCACATCAGTAAATTCTTTACAATTTTTCATCAGTTCTCAAAGTTCATTCAATCGCGCCAACTTTATGATCACCTTGACCTACTCCAACAATCTTTTTTAGAGAACACATATTTTCTATTGTGTTTTATGAATACAGGAGAAATATTTTGCGCTTATTCATATCTATTCATAAGCTATTTACGAGCATTCTTAAGGCTAAAGGAAATCGCTTTTCCACAGCAGGTTTTTTCTCTTTTATTCTTAACCAACCTCTTTCATGAAAACGGGATTCTTCTAGTTTTCAAACCAGTCTTTGTAAGAATCTATTTTAAATTCTCTGGGATTTAAGTGCTGATATTTTAGCGATTCTGTAATTCGATGAATTTAAGTACTCGATCAATTCTCTATCAAAATTCTATCAGAACTCTATCAGAACTCTATCAAAAAAAACTTTGATCAATTCATCATCTCACGTGACATCTTACACTTGAAAGCAATCGTAGTTAAATTGTTCCAAATGAAAACTACCTTCAAACTTATCGTGAGTACCATTATAAGTCCGGGGTTAGTTTGCTCTGATTCTAAAGCTGTTTTGAATACGTGGCGATGGGTACTAGTCATGCAAAGAGATCTTGACATGTCACGTGTACATTGAAAGCCAATTAATCGATTCGGAATAGAGTCTACGCCGACGCATCGACTCCATATATGAATTATTTACCACTTGTAGATTAGATTTCTATTCGATTATGCAGTTAAATTGCATAATAAGTTTAATCAATCGTTGTATTCAAAATCAAATTTTAACCAGAATTAGTCTTCGGTATCGTAATTCTATACCAGCTTCGCAATCTCATCGATTCAAAATCCTTAAATGTTCTTTTTGAAAGTCTCAAATTAAATAGAAAATTTCAAATTCTTATTAAATTTAAAGATATGATGTAGATGCAATCAATAAAAATTTCGTTCATTTGAACGTTTAGAACCTCGATCACATAAAATATGCACCCCTCGAGCGAAGGGTAAATATATCTATAAGATCACATTTACGTTCCAAACCGAAATTTTATTAAGATTATTCAAAGGGGGAAAGATAACTGAGGCACCTAAGTATCTCATATTGGAAGTAAAGGGATAACCTTCTTCTGGTGTTCAGATTCACGTCTTACAATCATCTATCTTCCTTGAATACATAAACTGACTCGCTTTAAAATCAGGTAATGCAAATCTCCTCTTACGCTGATTTAAACGCCCACTTTGAGCTGAACTTAATTATATTTATGTAATTAAAACATGTATCGTGGAGAGCCGGAGTTGTTAGCCATCGTCATGATTCATGATATCCTGAAAATCCTGACATATCGCGATCATCGAGAAATAACGAGCTGTGTGTAGATGTTTAAGCTCATACAATATGTAGGACTCGTTAATATCATATACTTTAGAAATAATGCGGATTAAAGCATTTGCCACCCGTAGAGTTAGGAAGACGTATCTTGACTATTAAATACCATAATAAAGTATAACCCATGAAATCAATTCGCTCGAAATTCAATTTAATTTGCAATTTACTCTGAATTCATTGAATCATGTTGACCAACTGACCATGAAACTGGATCCGCACTCTCTTTGAGGAATTTTAATTCGTTACCTATAGCTTTTTCGAACTCTACAGAATTACCCAAAAGTATAGAAATTTTTGATTTGTTTCTTACCTGATTGTCCATGGCAAAACTTTGCTCCCCTCAAAGCTTATGCTCCTCAATTCGTACTTCGATCTGTGCCGAAGGGGTGAACCAGGTGCAGCATTTCCATAAAGATTCCTCACACTCTTTGATGTTAGACCACTTGGAAGAGCATGTCGTCGAGGTCCAGCGCCTTCTCTTGGATGCTGATTGGCATTTCTCTTCAATGAGCTCATCTTTTGTTTTTAATATTGAGCAAGAACATGGAAACTTCCCTCTGAAGTCACTACTTCGTTTACAGATTCCCTTTTCTATATTTTAGAATTTGCATCTCAACTTTATCTTAAACATTCCTGATTTCTCGTAAAGATCCATCATCCTGTATCAAATTTCCAAGTTGTCCAAGTGTTCTTTCTTTCTTATTCATCAATCATCCGTATATATCGAAAGTCATCCATTATTTCTTTTCTAAGGAAACATTTCTTTATTTTAGTCGCAAAATTAGAAAAAGACTAGATAATACCCCAGACTTGCATATCCTTTTATGTTTTAATTGTGAGTGAAATTTTCCAGGCTTTCTTGTCTGATTCTTCTTAAATTCGCTGCAAAATCTTTTGAAGATGATGCTTATTTGGAAACTTCTGAAGGCTAACAGCTTGTTTCTGAAGTTTCAACTCTTCATTTTCTGAGAGCGAACTTTGTTTTAATTATCTTGATCATGTTGAAAGAGGCCAGAGTGCTGTTTAGTTACGATGTCCTAAGGATTGTTTACTTTCTTATTATGTTTATCTTTGAAAATTTGATTTGGTTTGAAAATTGATTTCTGAATATTTAAAGTCTAGATTCTAATTCCAATTCTAACATTTTTTAAACTCTTTCACTGTTGTGAGGGAAATTAATTATTGCACGTAAATATTTCAATCGTTAGTATATTTTTACTTATCTTTCAATTTATTAATTTTATTATAATTATCATTTATAGTAAATATTACAAGTTGCAAATTTCTAGAAAATATGGAAAATTCATATTTCAGGAATGATTTCAACATAATTATAATTTGATTCGATAATTTTTCTCTCGTCCCTTCCTACTAGATCTTAATTATATAGCGATTGATTTACGTGGCAATTAATTATTCTCCCTCTGTGAATGATTCACTAATTCATTTTACTCTAGATATAAGATTTCCATCTTATTGAAATCTTCTAAAAGAAATAGACATTCAAAATGAGCGGTTGTAACTTTCCTTAAATAATGTTAAATTTATTATAATATCTGGATATTAATTCAGTAATTAATTAGTCTACATTATTCAATTAACTATAAATTCTTGTAATGATTTATTCAAAACAATCGTTTCATTATTGCAACAAAACATTTTTCACTTGAAAACATTATCGAATGGGAACATTCGTATAATCTGTTGCTTTCAAACCTGTTGATTCATCTTTTGGTAAAACTTTCCTATCATTTCGATTAATAAATGATATAAAAATAAGAATGAATATAACAGATTTTGAACAATATTTATCACAGTGAATATCATTTAAATATGTAAATTATTACGATACTTTAATTTATGTACTACGATTTTTCCCACGAAATAGTTGATTAATGAAATTGATTTGACACAATTCTTATTTCTCTCTAAAATTGAATGAGTGAAATTTCACTGATTTTCAGTGACTCTTTTCTCACGATTTCATTCAGTGAAAATTCACTGAGAATCAGTGACTTTTCACTGATTTCCAGTAGATTTTTCAGTGATTAAAATCGTGAGAAAAGAGTCACTGAAAATCAGTGGAATTTGACTGGGAATCAGTGAAATTTCACTGATTCAAGTTTAGAGAGTTGACTAAAGAAAAATTGCAATTGACTGTAGAATATTTACTTAAAACTATATTTTATTAAAATAGCTTCTTTAAATTCCTAAGTTTATCGTAAAGATCATAAAAGTCTGTTTATTGGCTCAGCAAGACGTAAAGCTGAAATTTCTTTTTAATTTATAATTTATGACAAAATTAAAAATAGCTAAAATTTGGAAATTTTGTCATACCATCTAGATGCGAGAAAGATACCCAAAAAATATTTTCTAAAAAAACAAATTACAAAATATAGCTATCAATTTTCTCACATCAGAAAAACAGTTTCGATATTTTAGAAAATAAAAGAATTTGACACTAAAGTTTTAATGCTTTTAAATTCTCAAAGAATTAACTTGTATTGCATTACAACCACCCATTTCACATGTTAAAGCGACGAATATCTGGTAGAACCTTTGAGTGGATTAGATCTGCTCCTTAAATTAGATCAGTTATTAATCTATTCTCCACTTTCGGCGCGCGCGTTTTTGAAATCTGGCGACAGTTAGGTTCGAGTGGCACTTTCTCACTGTCGAGAGAGATGTAGGGTTTGAACAACCATAACGAAGCAACCCCACCATTCGACTAGGCAGCATCGGTTGTCACCACCCAGTTCTCGCGCTTCCTCCAACATTTGTCCGTTTACCTTGGCGTGTTTCATCATCAGACTGCCACACGAGCACGTATGCTTCTCACCCCCTGTGCATGCACAAGATAGCAAACACTCACCCACTCACTCGAAGATCCAGGACGGTGAGTGGGTGAATCCTGCGCGATTTCACGAGGGTTGACCACTGGTAAACACAAAATGGGTGGTTCAGAGTTCCTCAAATTCAATTTTCCGAATTAAAGGAACTGGAAGTGGATATACTCTTGGGATAAGGGTTGGTTAAGATGATTGGGTCCATACATGTGGCGACCGGTGTAAGAGAGTTTGGAAAAGCCTCGTGAATGGGGGTGCGCACATGGAGAAGTTCGACATTGTGGAAAGCGCGCATGACTTCAATAAGAGGAGAAAAGAGATAAGGGGATGGGGTTCGGTCTTGTAGGTTGTTTTCAGAAATTGCGAAGAAAGGAAGCGGCGTCGCGACTTGCAGGATCGTTAGATGGTGTCTGATTCCCTGGATCGCGTCTTAAATCGATCTCCTTCTTTAGATGTTGCATAATGCAAGGTCAAGTTCTGAGATTTAAGTTTTCATGGTCACGAGCAGTAGAGATCTGGAGGGGATTTTGTTGCTTTTTTTTGTAGATTAATGGGGTAATTTCGTCGTGTTTATATTATTGAGAGTTACTCTTGCACAATTGCACATCCGCAATTCTAAAGTTTCATTCGCTTATTAACATTAGGTTCTAATTTTAAAGTACATATTTTTATTGAGCTTTTACACGAATTACTGAGTCATTAAAAAGTAGTTTGTTGACAGAACTAATCTGTTACATGCGCACCAACCCCTGTTTTTGGTTTTATCTAACTCTTTCTTTATTCTAACTGATAATAACCTTTTTCTCATTTGGTAATTTTCAAAATGTATATTTGTACATTCTTCATTTACTTTTCATTGGAATGTGGAAGGGGAGTTGAGTTTAGATTGGAAAGGGTAATTTTTATGATATAGAGAAATTGTTTTTAAAATTGTTACACCCAACACGCGTCTTAAAATAATAGCTTGCGATTTACTGTGGACTTTCTATACCATTTGGAATTTTAGGAAAGTTCACTAGACCATGAAAAAGCACTCTTCCAATACGTTAGACCCTTTCTTGACCTTTAAACGCAGTGTTAAATGAATGAACGAACCTCTGAAATTCGCAAGGAATCTAAAGTGGAGTTCTGAACATTCTAAGCCATCCTCTTCGATAAAAAATTAATTGTCTTTTAAATGAAAGCTTTTTTTGTAGAAAAAATTATTTTTCATGATTTCTCAGAGATAGCTTCCCAAACCAATATCATTTTTTATAGTTTTTACGCATAAACGCTATAGAATAGTTCTCAGAGAATCAAAACAACCTATTCCGATTTTTTTTAATAAGAACTTTACTCTTAGCCTAGAAGCAATATTTGTGATATTTTTTTTCTATCAAAGGATTTTTTTCGTCATTGGAAATATTTATCTAGGAGAAAGAAAAACCTCTTTGACGAAGTAGGAGAGCGGAAATAAAAATATATATCATTCTTGTGAAAATTTATAATACTTAAATATGAATTGAAATATTGAAAATGTAGTGAAATGCGGTATGGATTGATTTAAGGCTTCTCATTCGATTAACGAAGTAAAGCAGTGCTTGGCTGGGTTATACTCAAATGGAAGTCGTATGTTTATCAGTTTTAAGCTATCTTTATTCTCTAATTAATACTAAAATAACATATTCGATACATCTATAGAAATTCATTTAGTTTTTTTTTATTTCTTCAGAAATAAAGTTCAATTTTAATATCCAAGAGAAAGGAGAAAAATTCATAAATAATTTTCATTAAAAATCCTTTGAGAGTCTATCTATTGATAAAGAAATTTTAAATAAGAACTTCGCGCTTTATGAAAATAAATTGGAGCTTCATAAATCTCAGAATTCCGCTTTTAATCTCTTTGTAAGAAAATTTTATTTTAAAAATATTTCGAAATTTAAGAATACCTCTTTAATTAATAATTAATAAAATATTATTGAAAAGAACGAGTATTTACATTTCAAAGTTCATTGAGACTAATCAACAATAATACTTATTTCCTCTGCGGTAGTAATTAAATATAATTGAGTCAATTATAGTAAATGAAAAAACAATTTTTATAGCTCAAGGCAAAATTCCATTGTAAATAAATTAACTAATTTCGTAAGTGTATTCTATAGATTTGAAATGCGTGCAATCAATCAGTTGATGTAGGCTACAACATTGTGTAGTTTATACGGGCAAATGAAACAGAGATTGATGTAATGATCCAGAGGATCGTTTATGTGCACGTACGAGGATCATCAACTGAACGGTCAAGGTACAGACCAATTAAACTCGATTAAGACTCCCTTGATTATGATGGAATGTACTACGATGCATTGGTTTACACATATTCAAGGAGTTGTACATATATTTGGGATTATGAAATCACTTACTAATTTCATAATTTCATAATTAGTTTTGCTAGTTGGTTCACAATAATGCTTACGTTTTTTTAGCTTATTATCTTTATTATAAGGTATTTTATTCGATAATAAAAAACTGCAGATAGTAGTAAAGCATCGTTACGTTTATTCCGCAAAGAGGCACTACAGTGGATTCGTGTTTCTATGGACGGCGTCATTTATCGTTTAGTTATACAGAAAGACAAGTCGAAGATGATTCATTATCTTATCTTAGTTTCAGTTTGCTTTCACGCTCTGTGTCAGTATGTACAGAATAGCACCTTACCACTGCCCGATTCGCTTTTCTTTCGTTTTCACTTTCTCGTTGCTAAAATCAACTAAAATATCTACACATTCGCCCACATTGATCGAGTTTTCTTATGGTCCTTTCAATTATAAGGGAAAAGTAAATCGAAAGCGAAGGAATCGGATTCAACCTAACTAACTTGTAAGGATTCAAGACGTAAACGAAATTTTTCCTGATGAGCATAATCAATTTTACGAGAAGTGGGCTGGGCAAGAGTCATGCTTCTTATCAATTGCTGATAACGATATTCACCGTGTCTAACGGAACGATGCATTTGCAATTGAGCGCAACTTGTTTATCAGAAGGCCACGCAAATCGCCAATATTTTGCAATTTATTCTTCGTCGGAAAGAACTAATAACACTTTCCGCTATGCCAATCGCGATAGAAAAGAAAAAGATAGAAAAATGGCTCAAAAATTGAATAATAGGAGCCACTATTTGATATTCCTCGTTCTTTATTCCTCACTCTAGATTATAGTCCTTTTGATTCAAAGAGCAATCAATTGTCTAAGAAAATTTTGATACTTAATACGCCAGTTGAGCAGATGCGCGAAATCTAATCACATGGTCGCGCTTTATGTATAATATATTCACTTTTTAGTAATTTGTAGTTCATATACATACTATATATAATTATTTATATAAAAATATTCACGTTTCCTTACAATCTATCGTGAAGCGTAGACCCAGCACCGTATTTTTTGTCACCTACGAATCTATTATCACTAGCGCTTGGGGAGAGATTGCAACTTGGAACACTATTTTGAAAATCATCGAAAGGGATGATTTTTAAAATTGCGGTAGGCTCTCTCCAGTTAGGAAGCCATGTATTCGTGTTACTTTATTAATGTACCTTATCTTTAGAAAGCCGAGTGACGTTCAATTGAGAATACTACTTAACATATTCAAATACATTTTTATCGGTCTGTAATACTTTATTTAACTCAACTGACAAATTTAAGTAATAAAACGAACTCGTTCTTCTTTGGTTATTATTAAATAATCCACCAGTTAAGTTGAGAATCCTTTATAACAAATCGTTCTTTTTTAAGTATCTTTAACAAACCGATAAAAGTTTACGTGAATCGACTATTCATTTTTCTTGGTTGAAACCAAACTCGGCGATCAGTAGTAAGTCGCTGAACTTCACAGTCTCACTCGAGAGTAAGGAAATTTATATGTTAAGGAGAGCATAATTCGAGTGTGAAGTGGAAAGTCCAGACGATTAAGACTTAAAGTTGAGATTCTGCTTTTTATTTAAATATTAAATCAGAGATTTCTGCTCGAAAGAATCTTTTCCTTTCCAAGACAGTTATCGAAAGTTTGGAGAGCTAGAAACTTAGTTCATTTCGACTATAACAATGCCATTAAGACTTATCAACTACAGGAAAATGAAAACTGTATAAAAGAAACTAAAAGAGAGTTTGAAAAGTCTGAGATGTAAGTCTCTCCAGGCGTTGCTAAAATCGATACTAAAGAGAGACATATCGAAGCATTGAAAACTCGAGGACGCGGCGGAATAAAAAAGTTCAGACTTTTCGATTCGCAAGATTAAGTTACATTCCAAGGCATTGAAGACAATCCGTGTAGCTTACGGGGCGTGAAATTCAAATGCCTGGTGCAGTCCTCTGTGGGCAGTGTTGTGAACTTGTAAAAGTTTCAGATAGTCGCATCGGCAAGTTTATAAATTCGCGTCGAGCTCCCTTGATCCTGAATCAGGGCCGCATACTTTGAAATTTATAAATTCGATCTAAGTTCTTCTAAGAAACTTAAAATAAAAACTTCCTCTGAAGCGGAACGCAGTACTAAATCTAAGATTCAAAGTTTTAGAAGTTAGAGTTCGTTATCAGTTAAACCTCTTTTTAAGTTTTAAATCTTGAAATAAAAAGGAAGTCTGCAGCCTTCTCTTGATTCAGGGTCGCCGCAAGAGAACTTATCTTGAATTCCTTCGAGCCTCTGACTCGGCTTGGAACCATCAGTTTTAAGTCCCAGATCTTCAGATCTGCATCTCTGGCTCGGAGTCGTCGTGGAACCAGTTGGATCCTCTTTGATCTTCAACTCTGATGCTTTCCCTCTCGCTATATCTAGTAGACCTAGCAAAAGTGCTGGAGCCACCAGCAGGTCCTTGATGAGTTCCACCTTGGAAGGAAGCAACAACCTCCACGCGTTCACCTCGTCTGATTGGTCTAGGTGTAGTTTCAGTGGAGCTGCTGGGGTCATCCTCCATGCCCCAGTTGGGCAGGCCTCTCGATGGCATTCCCCATTGTTCTGTGAACTCCGACCCAGACCTCGCTAGGCTGGGTTGACTAAGTGATCTGACAAGAGACTCGCCCTCGTAGGAACTCAAACTTGTAAGGTCATCCCTGTCCATTCTAGCAAAGTCCCTTACTGTCATCTCCGACATCGATCTGAGATCCGCTTCGCTGCCACCTCTCGTTGTGGAGCTAAGTTTTCTGATTCGTCCACCAACACCCGAGCCAGGGTGGACGCCAGCCTGTCTAAGATGTTCTTGCTCGAAGGTTCGTATCGAGCCACCGTCACTCTCATATTCGTAGAGCGTAGGTAGCGAGGATCTCCTGGACCTATTGTCCCATTCTGATGCTTTTCCCCGCTTGTACCTTTGTCCACTCTTTCCATGAGAGGATATTGATCCTGTGCCTGAGTTTGGCGGACTCAGGATGCGGATGATAACGTCCCATTTTTCTGGCGGGAAGAGATTAATGTACCTTGCATCCTTGCGGATCAGTTCGTAGTCTTCCTTGACTACCGCCTCTGTCAGCAAAGTTCTCAGGGTGCTTTCGGTCGTGATGACCTCGCGCCACTTCCTCCGCTCATCGTCTGTAAACTCAGTTGCATATTGAGGCTCCAAGACTCTGGAAAGAGTGAAAAAGTTGTTGCCCTGAGGTTCAGGAGCGGATTCTGGAACCATGCGATGTGATGGTCTGCTCGGCATTTCTGATCGAGCTGTGTAGGTTGGTTCTATGTTGGTATCAGGCTCATCATAACGTGAAGTGGTCGGCTCGTTAGTGATGGTCAAGTTGGAAGCAGAACTCACGTCGGAGAAGTTCTCCCATTCAGGAGGTGGAGGTGGAAGTTCTTCAGTAGGATAATTTCGGATGGTGACGTCCCATTTGGGATCAGGGAGTGGTTGAGGTCTTGCGTGGTATTCAGTGACCTGGCGACGGTGACGTTCGACGTCTTCAATAGTTTTCTTTTCAGTAACAGTCCTAAGGAAGACATCATCAACCTCATGGGTTGTGATTTCTGGTCGTCTAGGTGACATAATTGGTTGTACTAAGGGTTCTACTTCTTCTCTGATGAGTTCTCTGTATTCTTGAGCAGTATGTGTGAGAGTGGATGGTACAACAGGTGGTGGTGGAGGTGATGTTGGTGCAAGAATACTAGCTACTCTGTATTTTGCATGGGAAGCGTCAGTAACCTCTGTCAATGAACGGGTATCTGTCATCTCCGTATTCAAAGATGTCAAAGATCTTGGTCTGTGGATCGTGGCGAGTGGAGGTGAATGTGAGATCACGGACTCTAGGGTCGTTTCTCTCTCAGCCTGCTTTCTCAGGATTCTCGAATAGACTGGTGGAGTCTGTTGTCTTGAGACAGAACTTGGTGGTCCGTGGAGTTCTGGGACGTAGGAGAAAGTTGTCATTGTGGGCGGCCGCTCCATGGATCTGGAGATTTCTTCTCGTTCAAGAATAGTCGTTAGATTTCTCTCTAGTGCAATACTGGCATCAGACTCTGATGGTAAGGGACTTGGTGGCGGAGGTGGCGCTCTCTTGACTCTCATTTGCACATCGAACTTGGGTTCGATGGGCAAAGGTCGCGGATGCATTCTGGAGGCACTGGTTATTGCAGACGTTTCGATTTCATTAATCGTTTCGGAGTAGAGGGAGCTTGAGGCTCGTACATCTACTTGGTGTTGCTGATGATGGATGAAGGCTTTCTCGTAGGAACCTGCTGACGATACTGGAAGAGATCTTGCTTCATCAATCTGTAAAAAAGAGATAGTGATTAGAGACGATGTAATGAGAGTGAAGCTTCAATTTACTTCGTTGCGGCAGTTGATATTCTGTAAGCAATACTTGTACAAACCTCTGAGTGACTCTCGCTGGGGTAATCGCTAGGCAAAGTGTCCGAGTGATCCGTGACCAAATTGACTTCGCTTCCGGAGATCGAGGCAGTAGGATGAGCAAGGGCATGAGCCCTTGGAATCTTTAGATCTCCGAACATCGAGATGTTTCCTAACGATGAACCGGAGAGCTTGGTAATCTCAGATCCTGTGTAGCTTGATGTCTGACGGTGCACGATTCCGATCGGTCTGCGCTTGAGACACATGTATGAGCATCCCATTCCAAGTAGCGTCAAGGCAAGAAACATCAGGGTGCAGATAATCAACAAGATGTGTATTCCCGATAGTGCTGGTCCAGTTTCGACCGGTAGTGGTGGAGGATTACTGACGTATGATAAATATATATGTTAACAAAAATCAACTAAGCGTAACAAGTAGATAAATAACGAGTAGCAATTTGCTAATTTCAACTTACAAAATCTTATCAGGTGCTACTTCAGTTTTCGGTGGTGGATATCTACAAACTATAGTAATAACTTCGTCTCCGTCCATTTCAAGACCGGGATGAAATCGGACAACAATGTTATTCGTGAAAACTCGGAGTCCATTTGGTTTTGTACCACATCCTGGAAAGGTTGAAATAATATAAGAATTAGATATTGGACAATAGATGATGTGATTAGGTTTGTATTCATTTTATTCACCTTTTAGTGGTAGTTCCAAATAAGTGTAGTTGAGGCCTCGCCCTTTAACCATACAGGCACTGTTGCGGTCAAAATCCGCGTAGACAACTCCATAGAATGGTTCTTTGAAAGCTAATTTAACGTTCATACTGCCTTCGGAGCAGTCCAGGAAGGCCTTTGTGCGGTTTAGGGCGATGTCTGCCCTGATGTCGTCCAACCGAGTGACCTTACCACCAAGGACGGCATCTGGTGTGAGCCCCGAGTTCGGGTCGTACTCGATACTATTCCCCTGTGTATCATAGTTGCTTTGGGTCCAAGCTCCGGGAACAACGGCCCAGAGCAGGAGCACCGCTAATGATTGTATCATCTGAAAAATAATTATTCGTCTTTGATTTTAAATCACAGATTTTTACCCTTTTGATCACAAGACACATCTATTATCGTGTCACAAAACGGTATTCCCATTAAAAAAGAGACCCCTCGACTGAGGGCAAATGATGCGGTTTTATAAGGCTAAAAAAAGAATGTAAACTGCCTATAAAATTTCTTAATTACTAGCCTGACGCATTAAGTGCGCTATCAGCTTTGAACTGCGGTTATTAAATCGTGTAACTAACCGCAGCTGTTAAACTCATGCAATCAAAATGTAAAAATTGGACACTATGCGGGAATCGACATTATTAAACCTCTCTTAGGATGCTGTTATTAAAATTCAAACTTCAAAGTTTACAAAAATTCAATTTGCAGACAAACTTATCAGACACTGAACAATTCTGTACTTTCAAGATTCGATCTTCCATTGTATGTTTTTTTATGATTCAGGGGTTCTATTTTTACCTTCCATTGTTCTAAAAGCATCTAGTAATTTAGCTCCGTCTGTTATAACTGCTAACTCTAATTTTTGCACAAAAAATTCGTCTTGAAGAGAATTTGCATCTCGCATACAATGTTTGAAAGTGTTCGAAAGAGAAAGCGAAGAGTAAATTACAACCTGCGGTTAAGCGAAGAAGGAAAAGAAGCTAACCTTGGTCCGTTTAAAAAGTAAGAAGTCAAAACCCACCGCAAATTACGTAATGCAATTTTATAGCCCATAAGAGTATTTGCATCCTTTTTTCTGCAGGTGAAGTGTTTTATTGACTATAATCTTGATAGTAAAGTCTTTCGAGTAAGTAAAACAAATCCACTTTTGGAACTTTATTCGAATTTCGGATTCCTCAAGATTTCTATGTTTTTTCACAGATTTGCAATTCTATACGTTAGTAACTGGAGAAAAGGTGCAGGATTTTGCAGTCATGCTGTCTTAGGTTTTCTATTGTAATTCTCAACTTCTCGCTAGAGTGTAAATAACTCTCGATCTCTCTTTTAGAAAAAAGTACACCGAACCAATATAGTATTTGAATGTACAGATAGCGACACTTCAATGCCATCAAGGTGTACGGGCTAGAATTCCAACTCGTGCTCGACTTTCACTCTTATTGGCTGGAACCGATCGCTGGTTGCACGTGCTAACGCAAATACAGTGCAAGGACGTCGAATCGCCAGTTTCAAAAGGATATGGCCTCTAGCTCTAGGAATCGAGTATTGAATAGGGTTAAGATTGATCGTGTCCGTGTTCAAGTCCACAGACTCTATGCCACTTTAGAAAGGAAACAATTGAGGCAGACTGTACCTTCGAGTAGTAAACCTCAGAAAATATGGCTAAATGTCAGCTTTGACATAGCGCTTAATTCCGCGACCTTCTCTCACATCAAGTTCCTCTTACTTAACAAATATCTTTTGTTAACTATTACAGAGTGATTAACAGCTCGAAGCATAATAATTCAAGCGGTATACATAAAGGGAGATATAGTTCCTATAAATATTCAGGGGGGTAATTTAAGAAGCAATCGCAGGTGTGTTCAAGACTTGTGAAAGACTTGTATTTCAATTTGTTTTGATTTCTTTTGATGGATTCTTGTTTCTTTTGAGGTTTTATAATTTGTCCTTCTTTTCTTTGGAGGATTTGGAAGCCGAAAAGGTTTCTTGTTTGGTTTTTTCTTCTCTTTCTTGCGTGCCGCCCTTTGATCTTCGATAATCGGTAATAACTCGATTTGAGTTGTGTTGCGTGTAAGGAGTGAATCACTAAAGCCGTCATCGACCAGCAGGCTCCAGGTATGACCGAAGAGTGCCTAAGAAGGCAAACCATTTTCCACTTCTAGCTTGTGCTTCGTGGTCCAAGAAGAGAACACCATGCTTCGGTGCACTGGGAACCGTTACTAAGAAACATCATGGCTACCGAAATGGTCCTGATTTAACGTAATAATATTAAGTCAGGTATCATCACCATAATATTCTTTTACTGCTATCTGCATTTTTACCGTTTTGTGGCCTACACATTATTTTTTGAACTAGGGAATTATTTTGCAAATTATAGTCTCGATTAGGGAGTGCAAGTTTCAAAACATTAAAACGTGTGACTTATTAAGAAAGTTCATTTTACTTCTGGATTTTACTAAGCGGTTTCGCTCTATAAAGCAAAAATAATTTTGGGAATTCGTTGCAGCGAAGAACAATAGTTTCGGACGACAAGAATAGAAGCGAGTGCAATTTGAGGTCGCAAAATATAGTTGTAACTTGATAGGATTAGGTGGAGAACACGTGGTAACGGTTCGGAGAAGCAGGACAATTCCACATTGCCAGAAATACAATTCAATTTCGATTACGTTGAGTGTAATCAAAGTGAGGGCGGTGTGACGGTCTGGAGTTTGTTGGTTTCGGAACATCACCTCCTCTTGATTACACTCATTCAGCGAGCCAATTATACCGCTACTACTAACCGGTCGGCTGACTAAAACCATCCGTACCTACTTCATCATTACGCATCTAACGGGTGCATGTTGAATTTGGATTACATATTATGCAATCTTGCTCTCTATAAAAATACCAGATAATACACGACTCCAGAATCCAATCCCCAAATTCTTAATTTATAATAAAACCACGCTGTTTATGCAATTGAAAAATAGATTATATGCTTTTAATAATGGCGAACAGAGTATTTTTTACTGGGGACTTCCTGTTTCTTTAATTCTCGAAGCATGACACGTTTGACGTTTTAAATGCCAGAGTAGAAATTTTGCTGTGGCCCCGATCGGGCCCAGATTGGGGGATCTGGCCCCGATCGGGTCCAGATCGGGGGTTTTAAGTCCAGGGATGAAACACACGGCCCGACCAGGCCCAGACCCGGGCCTGGTCGGGCAGATCGGGGCCCGATCGGGCCGGGCGTTTCATTACCGGTCTGGGCCAGGTTTGGAAATTTCTACACGGGTGACGAAGTCTTCAGAAGATTCTGAATTATATTTAAAGAATTTAAATTTTAAATATATCAAGACATTTTAAGTATTTTAAACTAGTTTCTAAGAATATTTAAAGAATTTCAGAAAATTTAAGAATTTAAAGAGATTTTAAAGATTTCTTTTTTTTTAAATGGAAATAAAGATAGACAACAATCACGGAGAAAAAAATTCCATTAAACTTACCGAAAAGTCTGTAACCGTTACATATTTGCTATGTTAATATAGTGACAGCATAAAATTTCATATTACATAAAATTTATGTAAATAGAATCTGCAACTGTTACAAGATTCAGTTGTAACACTAACATGAAACATCTGTAAATATAACACTAACAATACTAACATGAAAAATCTGTAAATCTGTAAATATGTAAATGTAAAACTAACATTAAACATCTGTAAATATTACAGATATTTCTAGTTACGTTTACAGAGGATGCTTACAAAAATTTTAAGTAAACCTGACATATTGGGAAGTAATATTAACTCAAAAAATCCGTTATTTCTATCTTATCTTCTGTAAAAAAAATGTAAATTCTTTAACATAGAATCTCCAGTACATATAGAGGATACTTTTTTCTCCGCGATAAATTAAATTAATTTGCATTTGAATCTTATCATTATGCTTTGATAATTTAAGAACTGTTGGAAAGTGGGAAAATGCACGGAGAGAAATGCTATGGTTGGGCCAACCATATATATTGATAAATATGGGGCAACCATATCTATATGGTTGGTGCAACCATAGTTTTGTCAGCGCAACCATAGTTTGGTTAGCGCAACCAAAAAATAGATAAGCTAAGCAATTGAATAGTTGCTCTGACCAAACTATGGCTGCAGCAACCTAAACTATGGTTGCACCAACCATAGATATTGGTTGCCCCATATTTATCAATATATATGGTTGGCCCAAATATAGCTTTCTCTCCGTGTGGGAAAGTTACATGCTGATGAACTCGGCTTGTGTTTTCTCTACGATACGGTAATATTTTTGGATGCCTCCCCCCACAAAGTTCTTCTTTGGATCCGAGCCTGCCTGAACTAGAGACTTTTAGGCCTTTAATAATTACGACGAAAATGTTAAGAATTGTTACTTTACCTTCATCGTTTGTCGACTTCCCATGTCCCTCGACCCTGCTTGCTACGTCAGCCGCATGGCGAGATGCTCTGCGAACAGAAAGACCGTGACATTAGATTTCGCGCACGTTTCATGTAAATATTTCCACGCGGAGTTTCCCGGCTTATTGAAGCAGAAACAGGCACGACGAATAATAATCTAGAATCGCAATTGCAGGGAGAAACATTAATATCTCAATGCCAGCTTTATAACGGGTCCTGGATCAATTGTACCGTAGGAATTCCAGGTTCGCGCAGGAAATGTCTAGTCTGACATCTGAAAAAGTAAGATTGTTTCTGTTTCGATTTGCGCTAGCGGTGAATAATTATTATCAATTATAAACGTCTCAGGGATTTTTCGGAATAAAGATACATGTTATGTATCTCGGCCTCTGAATGTAAAATGATCTATCCTCGTAATTTCCGGATGCTTTGGCACTGAGCTCAGGTGCTCCGCGATTATAGTTCTTATCTAATTCTGCTATACGTGAGATACCACAAAAACGGAAAGATGTAATCAAATAATTTCTTTAAGGTAATATACCACTAATGATGCTGAACGCTAGAAGTGTTTTTCAGACGAGATTTCTACTTATTAAGGAACAAAGTCTAGGAGAAGATACGCTCCCGAGCATTGTCGGCCTTCAGCATTTCCGGCTCTACGAGCCGATGAGTCTTTTGCTTGTGCGAAGACCTCGAATCTCGTTCGTTGCCTCGACGACTTTAAATGATACACCTACGTTGTTAATTACAATCACTTCGGAAGTACTAATTATTCCAGGCATGTGCTTCTCACTCACGCCTCGCTCGCTGTACGGAATTACAAAGGGTTGGAAAAAAAACATCCGCTAGATGAGAAAAAATAGTTTTGTTATCCTAGACTTGATCTAGTTCATACCTTCGCATAAAAAATCTCGCGAGTGATGAGATTTTTATACTTCTGATTAAATATCGTGCAATGAATTCAATTTTAAAAATATCTTTCTGCAATCTTGTAGTAATATTTTATGACAAGAAGAAGAGAAAAGTAGTAAACCTGAGGATATGAATGAGTGATTAGATCCGGTGACTAATCGGAATTAACATATTACTTAGACGGCAGTAAAAACCGGGGCTAGAGGTATAATGATCTGGAAGGTATAATTTAGTAATCAAATTTCTGCGAAACAAAAGGTGACGCGATTTCTATATGGACTGAGTCAGTATACAAGTTACACCAACTAAGACATAGGACTCTTCCTGAAGATCCGTGCCTCGAATTCCACTGCAAGTTTCATTGGCCATTACTCATTCTATCTGCGTATAGCCGAAGATGTACTTACAACCCCGTACATACACGCGGGTTATGACTCTACGCCTTGCTAAACTTTTGAGACATGAAATAGCTTTTGCAAGGAGGACGGCTCTTTATTCTCCATGTATTTTCTGTACACTGTTCCGAGGCCGAAGCTGTAAAACACTTTTTTCTCCTGTAGTTTTATAAATCATTGGAATGGCGTTTTGCTCGTAAACAGTGTCTGGTCTGTAACTTAATTAACATGGCTCATACGCCTTTCATCAAATTTGGTTCAAAAATAGTCTGCCCTTTCGTCATTAAATTATATGTCTAGTTATAATAAAGTTATTTGATAGTATTTTTAGCATTAGCGTCACTAAAAATATGTTGAGAATATTTTTCAGATCATAAATTAAATGCTACCTTTACTTTGCACAAAGAGTGCAGATATTTAAATGCATGAATCAATTGAAGTCATGGTCAAACGTTTCGCAAACGAGTGACACTAAAGGAGGCGCTTCGCCTTGCCTATCTTAAAATAATGTGTGATTACTTATCGACAATGCTTATTCAACTGTCTTGCCATTAGCTTAGTAAACATAAAATACGAAATGTGTGTCTATGACTCATAAATTCTTGCAAATATTTCCTAAATTTTTTTACCTCATAATTCACTTTGAACATAACTAGTTGACAAAAAACGTGCAAGTCTAAATTTGAACTAGTGACGAAAGTGAAATGAATGTCCTTGATTTTTTATTTATATGCTTAAAGCGGTCTAGAACTAGATTTTCTAATGGTAACAAAGAAAGTGGGATTCATCTAACTATGACTTATTATTTCGCAAAAATAAAATACACATGATCCTCATTAATTACACTTTTACCTTTTTTCATCTGACACTGATTCTTGTCTAGATAGACTTATGACAATTAATGCTCGCTTTGTGATTTAAACTCATTGTCTACTGAGCTCCTGACAATCAGAAAAGAACAGCGTGGAAAATTATTACGTTCCTGATTTCATCTTCGTTTCGATCTCGTCGTTTTCTACTCGAATCGCTTCCTATTCCGCTACTATAAGGCAACTTGTTTTCTATGACTAATTATGCGTTAAAGCCGTTTACTGATTGGAATTCGAAAAACGAGCCTAACAGTTACTCAGCTTCCGCAATAATTATGATAAATGTAAACAAAATCTAAAAATAAACATCGGCACGCGTCGATGAGATAATTGGAAATGAGGTGAAGGTGTAATAAAAATGATGATGTACATTCTTTTGCATTAAAGTGCAATGAAGATATATAGCTACAGGAAATTACGAACATCAGTTTTGCTATCTTCAAATCAGAAATCTCTATATTTGCAGTTGTTAAATTATTATAGGCGTTTCAAATTCTAAATATTGCAACTTTTAATGCCCCCAATTTTTGAATTTCTTCAACTTATATTCGATAGCTCAAAAATTGTTGAATTTTGAATGGTTTAGAATTCAACTTGTGCAATATTTTCTTCTTGAAATCATTTGCATTCTCTTGCAATCGTTGTTTCTAGGAGTCTTTTCTTGTTATATCTATTTTGTCACGTGACACCACTGCTGGTTAGATATCTTGAAGGCGTTGCCACCACTCGTTCGAGCCTTTAAAGTCAACTAGAACCAGAAGACGAAGGAGACAACGTCGATCTCATTGCGCAAAGACTGTAGTTGACTTTCACTGCCCGCGTAGGTACAAACGCATATCTACATTCTACACACAATGATAGAAAACGTGTGTTGGCAGTGCGTAACAATCTTTGCGTGTGTGCATCTCGCCTTCGTCTTTAAATTATATACACACAATTACTACATTACGCACGACCACGTAAGAATAGCTTTTATAAACAAGATGTTGGAAGTCCAAGGAATTCCTATTTATTTTTTCTAAGGTAATTCAATGTCTTCGGGAAAAGTAAAACAATGTGAGAATGCAAAACAAGCGACTGTGTAACTCAGCATTTCAAGCTACCGTTTTCACCAGCAATTTTACTTTTCTTAGTCTCTCATTATATTATTTCATTGACAAACAGTGTGAGATTTCTTTCAATATTCAATTAAATGAATTCAATGACCTTTCTTCCTCTCAAGCTGTCTATATGATTTATAACAGATCTGTCAAAAAACCGTTATGTAATTTATGATGAATTACTTTCGAATGGGTAGAAAAATTGGGCAATCATTTTAAGAATCTCAGACATATGATATTCATAACATACGTTGACATTTCTGACTCAATTTTTTTCTTTCACTTTCTAATTCACAAAATTTTCTGAGAAAGCACAAAAAGTTTGATATATAGTAGCAAAGAAGTTAACGAGGTACTCCTCTTTTTTGCCTGCTTATCGAGCCGTGAATCCGGCATTTAGAATCAAGTTTGGTAAACATCGATCAATAATTTCCATCTAAACCTTGGAACGCCCACTAAATTGTGCCTTTCCACATGAAAAAAAAATAGCGTTGATATATTGGAAGGTAAAAGAATTGGCTATAATGACTGCAAGCCTCTTCATGAATGACTTTCTTCATTTTTCCACTATTTTATGTCTATGTTTATGCTTATTTATGGTTGTAACATAACAGCTGTCGGTTGGTGAAAATGAAAAAGAAGACAATTATTTTCGCGGTGGGTTTATACAGAAAAGGAGTGGCAGTGAATAATCGTGGACTTGGTTTATGCTATACGTCAGAGAGACAGCATTATTTGTGCGAGTGTGCAAAGTGAAGCACACCCGTGAATGCGAGTGAGTAAGCCAGAAGAGGACCGTGCCCTGTACCAATGACGTCATACCGGTGCGAGTTCCAAGATGGCGAACTCTGGTCCGCGAGTAAAATCGACAGGACACTCGCAGAAGCAGGACCGGTTTCGACCGACAGGCGTCGACGAGAACAACGACAACGGCAAACCTTCAGGAATGTCTTCACGTCGTTTCGTTGCGTGCACGCTATATTGCACATACATATATGCATGTAACGACATTACCTTTTGCGCACACGCACATTCCATATGATTCCAGGAAATGTCTTCCAGGTTCATGTTTAGCTTAAATTCACTCGTTTAAATTCATCGATTAGCTCCTATCTATTTACTCTTTTCGAGTTATTGGTTCTCGCTAAAGTGTCTAGCGAAATTTACTGTTATGTTTGCAGTACCTCTCTCCTGCAGAGATAGCGTATTACGTAACTCTCGCATGATGTTCGTATTTCTTCGCTTATATCTTTTTAGGGCATTTACTCACTCTTTTTTTTTCTTTAGTTCTTTAGACCTCCTTCTGTAAACAACTTTTATGCTGACGATTAAAATAGTTTTATATGCTTTTGCAAAAGCAGACATCTGTTGATGAAATTTTAAAGAAAGTGTAAACATATACACTTTCAGATCGATAAGAGTCTTAAATTTCGAACTGGTTTTATTAACTCCGAATTTCGACGCAGACCTGTTACAAAATGGCAAGTGCATGTAACTGATTGCAAGTAAAAGTGATTGCGTAGTTTTAAAGTTGAACGATTCAAAGTGAAAAGACATGTACGAAAAGATTCAAAGCTGATAATTTCGTGTAATTTTTGTTTGTCGGTTGGCTATATTAAAGAATGGAGAAGTCGCAATCGATTAAAATCTGAAGAACGAATCAATGGATTCGAGATTGACGTTCGATGAAGTGATTAAGGTATTCATTGACCCGGTATTTGATGGCCATTTTTTTAAAGAGATTCACAGGACGATGACCAGGCGCGTCGGGAAAGGAACGCTTTCTACTTCTTGAAATCGTTGCGCGGAGGAATTGCGAATAGACAAGGATTTCAAGTCTATCGAACGTCGACACACTCGAATCGATCTTACTACCCACGCCGGAATACGTAAATGGCCACAAGTTGGTTCTTGCTCCCATAGTTGGAAAACATCTTCAGCATTCAATTATTTGATTTCAATATTGTAACAGCTGTGATCTAATTCAATATTTGTCAAATGGTTTTCTTCTTCTTTCAATTTCAATAATAATTGGAGTAACAACATTGCCACAAAAAAATAAAAGAATGAGTAAACCTCATTCCATAAATTGAGCGCTGCACAAATCCGAATAGCTTTTTTCCAGTGCCGTTTCACTTTTCTTTACTTCACTTTTTTCACAAAAGCGCAGGCAGGATCCCAATTAGAGCGCAATGTCGGTATATCATCCAGGCGAAATTTTTGCGCTCGTCTGTGTCTTTCGTCCCCCTTTTCACATTTGAAACGCCATAGAGAGTTGATGGAATTTAATGACTCGAGCAGAAATTACACTAACGCAATTTATCGTGTTCCAAAAAACATTAACGTCAATGGCATCTAAATTCTCTCGCCTCTTTATTCTGCAAACCGAGTTTCCGATACTTAAATATGTCGCGAAACGTTTTATAGCATGGAGAAAAAATATTTTAGGTCGCCATTTAAGAGGGATTAATTTGTCGCTCTAAAATTAAAATCGTCAAATGTTTTGAAATTCTTTCATGCAAAATCCTTTCATATCTCTCCAAATATCTTTAAGCTACATAAAATATTTGGAAGTCAATTGAAATCCCATAAATTCCTTTTGAAATGACTTCATATTTTTCGCTATTCCTTGAAGTCTTTCAAAATCCCACAAAATTTCTTGATATCATCCTAAATCCCTTAAAATAATTTTGAAATCGCCTCTGTATTCTACAAACCGATTTTCCGAAAGATTAAATATATCGCGAAACGTTTTATAACATGCGGAAAAAATATTTTAGACCGGCATTTAAGAGAGGTTCATTTATAGCTTTAAATTAGAGAAGCTTAGTATCTTTAAAAAGATTCAAATGTAGTACCACTTAAATTTCAAGAATAGATACCAGACAGCATAAATTGTGACGAATTATTCTGCTTATTAGCATAATGCGAGTCCACTTTTCTAAAATATAGGATATATTTACCATTACTGTTATTATGTTTATTACGGTTATTATTGTATTTTTTTATATTTCGGATATCTATTTGGTTCTGTGCAGGGGCATAAAACTCCCCTAAAGTGAAACGATACCAATAATCATCAAAATATCGAAAGCTAGTTCTAAGATTGACACTAACTCGAGAAATAAAGTGAGACTTAGAATAGGAGTGGTCCATAAAACGTGAATTCCTGACAGTTCCTCTAGGCTAGATAAGACTCGCGGATTTTCGCTGGATGGGACGTGGTACCATAACCATCGTTCCGTTATACACGTCCAACAGGTATTCTTAGATGCCTTCCTCTTCTGAGATTCTCTGGTACCACTATAGAATGCCATCTTCCGTAAGCTTTATCTCGAAAGTACTCCGACCAAAACAAAGCCTTACTCTATACATTTCCATTCGATAAGAACCACAGAAACTACATAATACAATTTGCCAACAACGATTAGACTGCGTTCATCCTGAACACTTTTTATTTCTTTTTTGTGGTCAAATCAATACCACTTAATCAAATTATCTTACCCAAGCTGGATCAAAGTTCCAAGGTTCGTTTAAAATCATTATAATTTAGTTAACAAGTTTGTTGAAAGCAATACAATGTCCTTACTAAGGTTTTTTTTTAAACCAATGCAATTTATTTAACGAGTTCGGATTTACCTCTGCAATTTAGTTAATCTCTTATACGTTAGGCCAACTCGTTTAGTTATAATGAGTTTAATTTGACCCATTTATACAATTATCTCTTGAATAAAAATCAATCACTTCTGAAGATGCAACATCGACACTTGGAAGTGAAGGCCAATTTCTGATTTCTACACCAAACACCCACACGTAGATGTAATATTCATTGGACATCAGTGGAGGTTGAAAAAATGGTAAAAGTAATGAATGTCCTTCTGTTTTTTTTTTATTTCGTGTCCGCGAGAATTGGAAAGTGAAATGAGAGAAATGTAGTTTGAATTTGTAAGGAAAATTTAGTTTTTTATAAATTTTTTAAATTGTACAGAGAATAAATGTTTAGGAACATTATTTAGACGGAACAAACGTCATATTTTATCTGGAGATAAACATACTTTCACTCAATTTTGAAATAGAAAGAAAACTATTAATTTCGAAGAGTATTAACACATATTATGTTTAATTATAAAAAGCATAAACATAAATTAGTTGAGAAATATTATCCGGAAATATGAAACGTCCGACTTCGTTTGGATGTAAACATACTTTCATTCTACTTTGAATATAGAAAACTACTGATTAAACTTTTGTTCCCACGTCTCATCTAGTGAAAGTTGATCAAATTTAGAATACTAATTCAAACTCCACTGAAGATTCAAAGAATATGACATCCACCTATAAATAAATACATCCATCAGACCTTTCGCCTTGCCTGAAGATCCAATCAGATCTCCTTTGGATATCCACAAAACATTCGATGAAGCCTGATTCTCAATCAATAATTCACTAATGTCGAAAAATCACCTTTAATATTTAAAAACGAAAGATACTATCCGTGGCACTCAATATGCACTAATCGGCAATGCACAAATAAACAGTGCACAGAATTATCATTATTTGGAGAAAATACCTGATCTGATCATCGAGAACAGGTAAATTTGATAATTAATGAATCTGATTTGAAATGAGAAAGTTAGGAGGTGAAGTGGGGAATCACACGCGCGTTTTCCCCGGGAAATTTGAATGTTTTTTTGAAGAACGTACCTGTTTCGAACAAGAGCGACCAGGTATCGCAGGTACGAAGGTGCGATCGCGACTAGCATTCGATTCTAGGATCTGTTACCTGCAGCAGTGGCCCCTGGAGTACCGCTCCTGAAACGCTCAACTCCCCACTATTTTCCTGCGCGCTGCCTACACTATTAAAGCAGCGTCACGCAAACTCATGAACGCTCTATATGTGTAGAGATTTAGAGCTTTAAACTTTTCGAAAATTGTCAATATTTTTCAAATGTGGAAACTAAGAATTAAATATTCTCAATGAGGGGTTATGCAAACGAGCTAACGAATTAAAATAATGAATTTAAAGAAGTTTTCACAAACTCAAAGCGTCAAATATTATTAAATATTTTCACGCAAAATCCTGAGCAAAATCCCTTAAAATCCCTCGAAATTTATGGAGCTTTAAGCTCCATAAAATATTTTGAAATCCATTGAAATCTAAAGAAATTTCCTGAAAATTCTTGCTATTCTGCTATTTTGTAATTCGTTGAAATCTTATCAAGTCCTTTCGAAATTCCTTGAACCTTCTTTTTATTCCTTCCTTCTTATTATATTTTTTTTTTTCGAAATTCATATCAGTTATCTCTTACGAAAAAATTGGACAGGAAAGAAATTACAACCATTCCTGTAATTTTTTTCATGTCATTTTTTTTTGCGAAAATGACAAAAAAATGCCAGGGAATTAAGCTGTCACTTTAAATCCCATCATTCTTCCTATTGTTTTTCTATCGCTTTCCTGTCCTTTTCCCTGTGGTCGCGAAAAAATGACAGAAAAAATTACAGAAATTCTCGAAGTAGTATATTTTTTTACATTATGTGACAATTTAATTGTAAAAAAAAAAAGACAGAATTTCGAAAAAGTGGAAATGAAAGTGAAAAAGTTACATAATAAACTCCTAAAATTTGAAATACAAATAAAAATAATTTGAGGAAAAATAATATATTTTTAAGTGAGAAAACTGAGAATTTAAAAAAATTCTCTGATTGATCGCGAATATTCTTTCTATAGAAGGCTAGGTCGTTGGGGAACGCTCGAGTTTGCGTCTGAGAGCTCAGAACTCGGAACTACACATAGAGTTGGAGAACCGTCAGGATATCGCGAACGAGAAATTCTCTTCTCTTCCTTGCCTCCCTGCTCCAAACGTGGCGCGGCTCGTATTCTTTGCCTGCGAGCGACACTCTGGAGCTCGTCTTCTTCGTGTGTCTTTTACTTCCTTTTTTCGCGTCTTCGACGCTGTTCGACGGCGAGCATTAAAATTAGACGGTAATGGGTCTTAGGTTGGACGCTTTAACCGCACCTCGAAGTCGTTATTTTTCATGGGAAAAAAGCAAGCCTTAAATTGCTTAAAAAAAGGTGAGAGCCTTTTCGAGTTTCGTTTCTTTGGGGATTCAGTCTGCTGCAAATTATTAGTCTTTAACAGAAGTCGGATATATAATATCCATATATAATTTATACTTTGAGTTTAGGGCAATTAGTTTTGGAATCTTCATCTGTTGATCTCGTGAACAATTACACAGTCTAGTGTAATAATAATAATAATAATTTTCTAGTTCTATTACCAATTTGATTTCTGATTCTATGAATGCGATTTAAGACGCTATCTACTTTTTCTGAAACTTTTGTTTCATACATAAGTATAAAGCTCCTGATCCGCCCCTCACTCCTTAATCCACCACTTAGAGCTTAATTTTTACACTTAGAACAGGTTTCTTAACGGTTGGTGCTTGGATCGTTCTTCCTCGTTTTATTTTGTACTCTATACCGTTCAATAATGTCCCTTAACTTCCACTGATCCTTACTTTACCTTCTACAATGTTATTCTAGCCATAAGAAGCATACAATGTATTTTAAATTGCTTCACAAATTTGCTTTTAATTCGCCCTTTTCTCTCTTTCCTCTCATTCCATGAGCTCCACAAGCTCCGAGTGCTAAATTATTCGTTTATATCGAGAGAGCATTGAGATTAAATTGTTCATATTGCCTTGAGAATATCATTAACACGATTTTTACAGACTATCATTTTATACAACATTTATTCTTAGTTGCGACAATTCTGGCTTTTCTTTTAACAAAAATATTCTTCTTTTACTCTTGACGCAAAAAGTCATGTTTAATCATTTTCGCATCGTAACTTTTTCTGCATCGATAGATCAAGATCCAGATTCGATGAAATTTAAAACGTGGAATCGAAACCTCCGAAACGAGAAATCGCACAAAGGATGTCAATTATTTTTTTTTAACTCTATTCAGACTGATCTTCGATTACTAGAAGACTTTAGATTTCACTGAAGAGATACTAAGATTAAAATATATCAAGCAGAAAGAAACATAAGCTTGAAATCGGATTACAGTAGTAAATTCAGCGCCTTTTTATTTTCCTAGCCTTTTCACAAATACGAATTTTATCTATATATTACATATAATAATCTTACTAAATCCGTTGATTTGTTCGTTTTCGTTTTCTATTTGAATATTATTAATTATCCATAGATAGTTTCCCGTGCGCTGTAGCGCGCGTATAATATCACTATGTTCAGAATATTGGTACTATTTTCTGCGGATAAAATTTATAGAGAAGCAATTTATGTATGATTTGGAATTCAGGATACCTAGACTACATAATTTAAAGTTTATGATACTTTATTAAATTCAAATACGACCCCGTCTGATTTATATCCCGCGTTTTGCATATATATTATTGATTACCTAAAAGAATCTACCCTTCATAATTTACTCCTGCGAGTAACAGTGCAAATTAAAACATCTTCTGTCAGTGCAGAATCGATATAGAATAATTAGTAACATGAACAAACGCCTCTGGCGATGTGTATTAAGCCCTTAAACCTGTTTCGCTGTAGGTTTCAAATCTACGACTGTGATTTGCAATTTCACTCGAAGTATTAAACAGAAATGGAACAAGTTTCACAAAAAAAATTCGATTATACAAAATTCGATTTTTCTTCATTTAATGAATCTTTTTCGATTCTTTGGGAGACGATCGGATGAGGAAAAGTGATTGTTCTGAAGAGAGAGACCAGGGGGCAAGAGGGCGTGGGCGCCCAAGGCCTTCTGCTCGCCATTTACGGCCAGGTAAAGCCGGACGCTGAAGAGATCGCTAGTCTCTTCAGAAGAGGTAATAAAGAGTGAAAGAAAAGGCGTTCGGCCATTTCGGTACCAACCTGCAAGTGGGTGGACCGTGCAAAAATTCAACAAGATTTACGCGAAACGTAACAACCGAGTACTAACTCACATCATCGATTTCAAGATTTTATATTGCAACCCCATAACCATGCTCAAAAAACCACATAAAATATGGCCCACCACTTGGAAAATTAAAATGATTTACTTTATACATATATATCACAAGAAAAGTATGGGTGTCCGAATATGATGGTAACATGAAATTTTTATGAATCCATCAAAGCAGCTTTCTTACACATTTTTCCAAATACGTCTCACTTCAATTTATGATTGCACAATTTTCGAACAAATTGTTTTTCGAACTTTTTTTGTCTGGAATGGATAAGAATCTCGTGAATGTAAAACAAGTAATGGGTTTCTAGATTTTATTTATGATTTAGTGTCTCGATTTCGACATTTTATTTTTGATAAAATCGATAAAATCTAAGTAAGACATTCATCCTTTATTTCAAGGATATTTCTTCTAATTCGTATGCAGTCAGTGACATCTCCTTCTTCGGGAATCTTCTGCAAGAATCTCTCTCTAAGTGCTTTTCCGGTCGAGAAACAAGTCAAGAGCGTTGACTACATACTAATATAATACTCGCTCTTCTTACTGAGCCCGGGACAGTGTGTAGAGCCAATTATATCCAGGATATATGGAAAGTGAACATAAAATGCTCTACCAATTGGAGGAAATTATCAAATCCACAATTTCACTTACTCCTTATTTAAATTGTTAATTTTCAATGCACTTAAATACAAAATCGAGTCTCTTGACAGCCATTATGCCACCTACGTGATCGTTGAAATCGGCGATTGGAATATAGAATGTAGAAAAGATCTCAGAAAGTTGCACAGAAAGCAAAACAGAAATAACGTTTAGAGATATTAATAATTGTCATAAATTATCTCCGAATCCATAGAATAAACAGATATGGTTAACTTAAATTTGTAAAGTATTTTCACATTCGAAAAATAGTAAAAATGATTCATAACATTTTTCTTTATTCATTAAATTCATTTGAAGTAGAGAGTTGTTCACAATTTATAAATGTTAATTATCGATTACTGAGTACTTTGATATATCTTATAGAGTTAATTAACGTCTCGATCAACACACAGTATTTTCTACATTACTCAATGAATTATTTCATTTAGTATTAAATAAATTATGATTCTCTTGTGGCTACTGTTGTATTTCATTCGATTGATCGTCATTCGACAACGCCAGCGACTTTAGAGGTAGAACACCCTGATTAGCATACCTCCTGAAATCAGCTTTCACTTTCAGACGTCATGGGCGACACGCTGAAATGCACATATGCGAACTGGCCAGCATCATTCGTGCACGTAATTATACATATAAACTAAATGTCAATCTCCTCAGGCGATAGAATTTACAGGAAGATTTAAAAAACTGATTTGATTCAGGAGATGCGACGTTATGTAATCAAGGAAATTATTATGCGTTTTTTTAAGCTACATATATGGAATAAGAGTTTCGAATAATTAAAGTCTGATAGACTTTTTGTCTCGCTTTTTGTAATTAAATTTTCCTATAGCCCTTAATCTTTCTAATTTATATATTTTTTTCTGTTTCAGGTATGCCTCATATATTAAGCATCATATATTTCTCAACCATCTATGCGAGTAAGTACTTACGCAACTTTATAACTTGAGCCTTTATTCCTTAAAGCTCAGAAATGATCTGAAGCTTCCAAATTGGAATTCTTATATTCTTAACAACTGAATTTGTATCACTTTTGATAAAGCATAATTGGAGATAGGATAACATATTCTCGTTTAGGTCTGTTTCATGTCTTCTTGAAATATTTTCCAAGCTCGTTGATTTTTTCCTCGTAATTCGGAGGCTTGGCTTCAGAAATTCTTTTCATGGGCGACATGTCTTTAAGATTGGCAACACTGCTCGCTACACGCACATATGTATACGGCGGGATTCGAACTCGAGCGGGCGGGCAGTAACCTCGACAGCGGCGGAATGCATTTCGATCCTCGCACTCGAGGTCTCCGGATGCATTCTCGGATGCCACCCGCGAGCGCACTTACTTCGACGTTCGCGTGTATGAGCATTGAGCACATACCCTGTTAGGTTATATAGTCTTCGGATACGCATCAGTTGAAAGCCGATCCCGCGGATACTTCCCTCGACAGGACTCTTTCCAGGAAAGATATTAACAGATAAAGAGAAGTACAAAAATGTCATCCTTCCTGAGACACTCGTCATCCTCCTGCTCTTTCCCACCCTAACTTCTTCGCGTTCAAGTTATAATCCACCTTTTTATTCCCTCTAATTACATTCAATGGAATGCCATCAAGCAAATGTATCATGCGATTACAATTATTAAATGGTCAGGTGCAGCAGTTCCATTCATGTTATTTGTGGAAGCATAAAATCTCAGAAGATTTTTTAAGAGAGTCGTCTTCATTCCTTACCATCTTAATTACAAAAGTAATTAAGATTAAGAGTTAAAGTGGAGAATCTCCGACATTTTTGAGTATACAGAACAAAACTTTTGCCCATTTTCAGTAGTTTTGATTAAAAAGCTTCCAAATCTGAAAGCGTCAACAGTTAAGAGTAACTTCCCAAGCCATAAATTCACATATTAATGAAAGTCACCTGGAAACATAATCTTCGCAGTTTGAAAGGGAATGATTAGAATTTATTGGAAGTAGATATACGTTTTACAAATGATAATTTATGACTTCACTTTCGAGAAAGGAAAAAGTCATCGACACCTGTTGCTCGGCGAGTTTACTTTCTACCCCGACTGGTATAAACCTATTTATAGGAGAGCATTAACGCTAATACTATATTAGCACTAATATAGTATTATGACTTCTAAATTATGAAGCGGCGACGTCTATGCACCATGTGGGCAGTAAAAGCAACAATTTCAAGGCGATCCCTGATCGGCCGATCGAGAAGCGGATTACCTGACGTACATTACACGTTCGGGAGATCCTATGGAAATCTATGGGCGTACTCCGAGGGCGAGAACGGGGTCAGGGTCGAAACGCTAGAAGACTGGATTGTGTTCTCTAAAGACGTCCCAGCATTCTCCGAACTGCTCCATGCTAGACAGCGCGTTCTCCAAGAGTCCAGGGGTGAACCTGGTACACGTCTCTGTGTTGTTTTCTCTTGAATCCTCCGAGGGGGAATCAGACATGATATAAGCTTCAGAGTTTATACAAGATCGAACCCAAAGAATTACAAGATATCTTTTCATTCCTTTTAGCTTTCTTAAATCCGCTTACCTTCCTCTATTTCCGAGTAGAATTTATGCAAAATCTGCATCTGTGTAGGGAGTTTCACAACTCGATGGAATTTTCGACAGTCTTCCTTTCGGTTCAAAATACGTGATTTAAAAGCGTATGAAGGTTTTCTTTGAAGGTAACATACATTTCTTGGGCCATAAACTGTATCGCTAACTAGGTCCTTGTTTTGACTATAAACTTCCCCAACACTGAAAAACATAACTACATAGAATCTTTACCACCCACGACCAATGTTGCCATATGACCAAACATGCCATAACCATAAAGAATTCTTTCCAAATTTCAAATATCCTGTTTATTTACAATTTTTCTGGAATTCTGCCATGACTGATTTACGCCAATTTCGAAACTTTGTGTATCGGTCACTTGTGTATTTTGGCAGCGTCAGTTCGGCACGGCGCTTTCAAACGTTTAACAGCTAATTTTAATACCTCGTTTCTCTCGTTGCGTTTCCTGCTCCATGACTGGCTATCCAGTTACTTGCAGAGCACGATTACAGATTATGACACGCATACGTCGCCTGCAACGCTTGCCAAACCTGCAATTTAAAACGGTTTTGGCCCTTGGCGACGAAATTATTTTGGCGGAATTTCAAACTGTAAAAGGGTTTCTGGAAAACACACCCTTTATTCACTGTTGAATTAAGAGAATGTCAGTTCCAAGGCTAATCGAAATTTACTGTCTCCTCTTTTCTTAGGTGATTTACGAATGGGGGTGAGTTGCATCTCTGCAGAGATGCGAACCCTGTTAAGTGCAAATGCACAAGTGATTTATTCGCGTATTCCAATATTTTATTTTGCAATTAGTGCTAGACGACATTAACGACTTCCAGACACTGATATTGAGAATCGGCAGGGTGTCAACTCATTAGATTAAACAGATATTTTATTTTTATTTACTGTCTGGAAAAGATACGTAAGTTTCCAAACTTTAGATATACATCGATTCTGAAATGTTCGCAGCAGAGAAATTAATATTTTTTATCTACTCATCCATAAATGTTTTATCTTGTTCAGGTTTTTTATACCTGACCCTTCCAACTCGAATTAAATACCCAATCGAACCTACCTTTTTATTTTCTCTTCAACTTTTCAATCCTGTTCCACTACTAGTATTCGCCCCTCGTTCTTAATTCTGAAAAATGTAAAGCAAATTAATTCAAGCACTTGACAAAAGTTGTGACACTCGAGTTCAATCACATTTCCCCAGTCACTCAACCCTGCAAGTCGCATTCGCATTATAGAACCCACGTTATATCAGGAGCATTTTATAGCGTGTGTGTGCAGACTACAGTGGGCGTTCAGAAAAAGGAAATGGCAGGACCAAATGGAAAAAACTGGTCAGTTTTCGGTTCCCCTCGAACGGTGTGTTGGCAGAATCTTTAAGAGAAAGGCAGGAAACCGGTTAATGTCGACTTATGCATTAAGTGTAGTTAGGTCGGTGTTACCGAATACGGCAAATGCCCTCTATGGCTTACTTAGGTACTTGTACTACTCCTAGAACCTTTTATTCCTTCAATTACACACCTATCCTCTTCTTTTTCCTCAACGCTCTTCTTTCCATCTTCCTAGCGCTCCCATTCACTCGCCTGTCGTTCTGCGGCTGCACGAGCCACAAAACGTTACCCTCGACTTCCTAGTCTTGTCACGTTTCCGGTTTCCTTCATCGTAAAGGCGATGCTCCAACCGATTTCCTCGCCTCGGGATAAAACTCGGTTTCTTCGACTTGAGAGTCACCGTGTAGGAATAAAATTACATAAGCGGGATTTTAACATTTATGAAATTCATACCTTGTTTTAAAGAGAATTTTGATCTTGCGCGTTTATTTTTAAGTTAATTCTTTGAAGAATTCAGAAAAAATTATACTCCCTAAACCTCAACCAGTGAAATTTCACTGATTCCCACTCTTTTGAAAAAATATGGCAGAAAAAAATTACCAGAATTCCTGCAATTTTTATCCTATCATTTTTTCGTAAGGTAGTCAAATTACACTGATTTTCAGTGATTGATTTCTCGCGATTTCAATAAGTGAAAATTCTACTGAAAAACCAGTGACTTTTCATTGAATTTCAGTGGATTTTTACTGATTTAAATCGTGAGAAAAGAGTCACTGAGAATCAGTGGAATTTGCGACTGGATAATTTACAAGAGATTCTCTGAAATTCGCATTGAAATTGAAAAAAAATGTTCACTTGAAGGGCCTAAAATTGTTGAATTTGTAGTTGGATTCATGTAATTTTGCATCTTTTTTTTTATTTAAATACCAGATTATTTTTTTTCTAGAAATAATGCAGAACACACAATAGATGGTAATTAAAACTCTGAATGATTTCTCCTTATTCAAAGTTTGATTTATTCCATGGACAATACAAAAGTATAGGTAGGTCATAGTTTCTCAAATGAGATTTGATCCGTTGACCGAAACTATGAAGCACTGGGGTGTCGATTTTTCTAACAATTTCTAATTGAATAGTCATTGCAACTTAAAATCTTCATTCAAAATAGTAACAGTTCAAGTTTTCGCACATAATATATTCACGCATTCTTAACAAGTTTTAACAATATTACACTCATATCATTTTCGATACACTCGTAATATGTGCTACAAACAATTCATACAAATGGCAGCAAATTCATTTAATTGATAAAATTTTATGTTAGATTTCCAATCATTGTAAGAGGAACATATTTCATCTTTTATTTTTATTGAATTGACAAATCATCAGTTTTTTTCCTATTTCTGAGGATTATAATTCAACTTCTATACTTATTTTATTCTAGAAAAATATTATTACAAAATTTAATAATTGGAAATCCATCATTACTATTACGAGAGTCAAAACACTCCACCAGGAAAATATCCCATTGGCTATAGATTTTCAAATTGCAAATGTTAAGTAGGCATGAATAATTATAAATTAACTCAAGCAAAGAAAATCCTTTAGTCAATGGGCCGTTCCACTTAGGATGTCGCAATCTTAATGTATTAAAACATTACTATGCAACCATTCCCTCTGCTTTAACCGAGCAGTGACCTTGCTTTTGCGTTTCCTTGTGTAAAATATTTATTATTAATAATTAAATTTAAAAGAATAAACATAAAAATAATCGTCACCGAAGCATGATTTGCGACAGTGAGAACAGAATGTCGTACGAGTTCGGAACTCAAATTTTAGAAAAAGTGCACGGCATCGGAATTGCTTCACCTTTATTAAAATTCTATGTTTATGTGCCTTAGTTTACACTGTGCGATCATTCGGATAATTACTTAATCAAAGTATAAGTCTATAAAATTTGAAGTATACTGATTAATCGATTTGTAAAACAAAGTAATTTCTTGCTTAATCGAATTTTTTATCAGTTCTTCGATAAATCGATTATTTACGAAATAAGAAGAATAATTTTCTCGATCACCCGCACAGCGATGAACAGAGGCACCTACTGTAATTTCGCATGATTTCTCCGCTGGATCTTCCGTGAGAATCCGAAGCGTGTTATCTTTGGTCCTCCATACCATACATAAGGCTTACGAAAAAAGTAAAACGGTAGAGAATGAGACTCGTTAATTAGTTCTAAACAAGAATCGCGCGATCTGGCGCGCGTCCGTTGTCTTTTTTTTTATTTCTCTTTATCTTTATCAACTATCGAAATTGCAGTGCGACTTAACGTAAAACAGCATACTTGAAACTTGAACCTTTAATTGTAAGGCTATGCATACCAAACTGTATTCGATGGCATCTAACTACGAGAATACGTGTGTACAATACAAAAGATACTGTGTCCAGATACGGTTTTATTACCTACCGCAAAGTATTGAGATCTTTACCATGGATCGGGGTAATTCTGATACATTTCGAAGTGAATTTTTTGGCTATACTCTCTAATTACAAATTTGTCAGTTTTTTACTGATTCAAATAGCTGGAAATGGGTTACTATATCGCTTTAGTGAATCTTTCGTTGAAAATCAGTGATATTTCACTGAAAGCTAGTCAAATATTACTAAAACAATCACTGAAATCTGTTTTGTCGACTGCACGGAGAAAACTGGATATTAAACTGTAATATCTAGCTATTTATCTATGGGACGACTATCTAGATATTTAGATATAATACCTTGATATTAAAACTTAATATTCAGATATTAAAATATTAATACAAATATTCTAACATCCAATATTTTAATATCTGGATATTAAATTAATATTAAATTAATATTAATATCAAGATATTATATCTAAATATCTAAATAGTCGTCCCATAGTTAAATAGCTAGGTATTACGATTCAATATCCAGTTTTCTCCGTGTGATTTTTAATGATTTGATTCAGTGACCCATTTTTTACTAATTCCAATTTTATAAAGTACATTTATGTGGTCATCGCAGATCGTCATCTATTCTCCCTGAATTTTTTGTTTCAATTTTTTGTCACTTATGTATCACTTATATTTTTATTTTAAAAAGCATCTTTATTAATGCCAAGAAGTACTGCGATGTTTGCTTTATTATGAGAATTTTGCATTTTTCCTCTCGAAATCTAAAATCTTGGATTATTTAAAAAGTTGAAAGCATTTCTCTAATTTTATACACGCCAGATTGCAAAAAGGCTAGATTTTTGTACCAAAATTACCCCACTTTATGGCAAATATGTTTCGCTCTATAAACTCCAAATAGTATTTTCTCACTTGTCTACTTGTCCTAGCTACTTGACGTGGACGATAAAAATAAATTTTTCAAAGTATTTCTTGTTCACTCGAATTCATTGACACGCTTTCATGAAATTTCTTATTCATGTATAATCTTAGAGTATTCTGGGATTTTATAATTAACTGTCATCAAAGAAAATTACGGTTCCTAAAATATTTATTAATTTTAGAATTGGTGTATATTTCCTCAGATGTCGAGTTCAAAAGTGATTTAACTTCAACGGAATTTATCTCATTAATTTAAAAAATTTGTATGAGAAAATTAGGTTTTGGTTTCTTTATGGGACAAAATATTATTTCGAGTCAAGAACTGAATGCTAATCTTTTAGCAACCGCAGACTTGTGTATGATGTCATGCTTACGTGAAAGGTCCAAATTTCGTGGGCGAATGAATTCGAGTGATCTCTAGTGTGTGACAAGCGTAGGTGTCAACCTTCTCAGCAATCCGATCCCGAAGTATTTAATCCCTATAATTCCAAATAGTCTTTCTTTTTTTCTTAAATCATAATTTGAATGAACGGAAATTTTTAAGTTCTTTGCTCCATTATATTTACAACGTGATACAAAATTACTAATCAAAGAAAAGTGAACTGAAACATATAATATAAATTGATAGAAATAAATAATGAGAATCAGTACATTAATTAGTAACTAAAATCAATTTATCGATAAATCATAATAAATAATAAAAATAAATAATGAAAAATAATTGCCTTCGATTATGAGTATATTTTATATTTAATTTATTCTCGGTAAAGGCTAACTGTGTTTGAATTCTAATAAAATTCATCTATTCTCCTATATTTTAATCTCGGATCGTAAAATTTAAGAAATATTTATTATACATTTGACTAATTGCGAGGACTTACCAAGAATAACGAAAAAATAAATATCGAAATATACAAACTGGCAAAATATAAAAATATCGAATTATAAAAATAAGGAATTCTTCAATTTCCGAAATTTAAATATGCCTGAAATATATTTAAATTTATATAATTTATTAAATAATTACTAGGTAAATTAATTATTAAATATATTGAAAATAATGATATGAATTATTTTATGAATCCTATGTGCTAGGATATTAAAAAAAGGTTTCGAAAATTTTATAATTTGAGAATTTATAATTCGATAATTTTATTTTTCATCAATTTGTATATTCAGCATTAATTTTTTCAGTATTTTTGGTAAGTCCATAATTGCGGAAAGTTCAAACTAGTAATTTTGACTTGGAATAGAAAAAAGTTTTAGAGATTCATAGCTGAATCCTGTATGGGAAGAAACGATTAGCAGGAAGTACTTTATTTTAATTATAAAGAAACAACTACCTGAAGATTGACGTTTTTACATGCTCTTTACTTATTTTCTTCCTCGCCTTGGAGTTCTAATTAAACATTATTTTTAGTGTTTCTGAAAGACTATGGAACAAGTCAATTCTAGAATTTAAACTCTGCTGTTTAAGTTTCGGACAACATAAATCATGATATGCCCTTGGCATAATAGAACAATTTATTGTCTAAAGTTTTCTCCCTTTTAGAAATCTAATTATAATCATCATTATCTTCTGAAACACTTAATAACTAATTATTCTTCTCTACTTATTGTCATCAAGCTTTTAACGAGACTAGTATGTAAAAATGAGAGTAATGAGCTTTCTCTCAGTGTCGGAGAACTTTAATAGTAATTCTTTTCTGTTTTTTTTTTTAAATACTTTCTGCTATTCGTTTCTACCTTGTGCGTCGATTCGATCGGTCGCACGTACAAAAGTCGTCTTTTTCAGTTCGAACTAGGAAAGGGCGGTCCGATCGGTAACGCAACGTACTGAGTATCAGTAGTCTTTGGTCCTGAATCGGGACTCGTCCCTTTGATCAACGTTCCTTTGGTTTCGTTCCGTCGTACGCATTCCTTCGGTACCATTCCTTTGGTTTTGTTCCTTTAGTTTCATTGGGAAGGAACTCTACGAGAATTCCAACAGCCAACAGCTGTTGACTCTGTACACGAGGATCCTCTAATTCTTGTGTCCTTGAGTTCTCGGCTCCCCGGCGAGAGTGCCGTCGACGATGCAGCCAAGATAAGAAGAGTCTGCGAACAGATTTTTTTATCGTCACACGACACACTGAAATTACGACTGATGATAAAATTGTGCAGCTTTTCTCTCAGCAACTAAAGGGCGTGTAATGCAAAATGGGCTAATTATTTACTCTGACGGGAGAGACTGTTAAGTTGCTTTTTTTTTCGTTTTTGGTAGATACCGTGCCGGTCTTTCGGACTCATAAAGAAAACAGCTCAGTTCGTATCTTGTCTTAAAATGTACTATATAAATCTGCATTATAGAGAGAGACTTGTACTTGGTTATCAAAGCAATTTCTAAAAGTTCAGTGTCTTGAATTTTTTATTGGTTTTTAGATAAAGTTTCCGTTTCGTGATGTTTAATCAGAGTTGTTGCAAGATTTGAAAGATCTGATAAAGTGATGGAATTTTAAATCTAGACTTCTGTAACAACCCTGTTAATTTTAACCTTCCACTGTTCTCGTTCGAGATTTGCGCCTGGAACACTTAATTCCTTATTCCCTGTCACGGTGATTAGCTTGTCAGTTCCTTCGTCAACCGCTCGTCAAGCTGTATGTTATGTTTCCCCGAATTCTCTATTTATTTTGTAAAAAAGGAAGACAATATTTAAACAAGGCGACTCGAGTTTGAAATCTCAACTAGGAGGAAGGCAGTTACAACATTGAAGGTGCCTATTTAGAGCCTGTAGAATACATGTCTTAAAATATGCCCTCTATCGTACGTAGACATGCGATACGGATAATATTAGCTCGTTAAACGTTCTGATAAATGTACTTCTTATTGGCATTTGTTTCTCTTCCTCATTCTCTGATTAATTACCTTGTTCTAAATTCAATTCTAACATCTGCTACTTTCTAAGGAAGAACATACCAGTTTTCGATTTTGATAAGGAACTCGTTTATAATTATAACCCAAAATAAGCCCTGCTTTTTACATTCTCATCAGAGAATGTATTAGTTTTGTGTAAAATTTGACCCCCCCATTTTTTGTCAAATGTCGACGTTTTGTGACTCCCTGAACCCGAAAAACATGTTTTTACGAATGTGTCTGTCTGTCTGTCTGTCTGTAGATTTTTTCTTGTGAGCACGATAACTTTTGAAAGAATTGATCGATTTGATTGGCCTTTGGTATACTCTTTTAGTGTCCTAAAATGAAGGTCAAGTTCGTTAGCCAGCCATTTTTGATAAAAATTAAAAAATTTGGATTATTTTTAAAATTTTTGAAAAAATTTTTTTTTTAATTTACAAATTCTGTTTAAGGATATTCGTAGTACTTAAATAGTCGAACAATTTATCATTATGACTTTTTTCGATAGAACAAAAATTGTCAGACTTATAACATTTTGAAAATTCAAAAAAAGATAAAGAAAATTAAAATTTTAAGCTAAATAACACACGCTATGAAAAAAAGTTAAAAGATGAAAAATGTTCCTTTTTGAACGCCCTTTAAGACTGGTATAACCACTTTTTGAATTTTCTTGAAAAATTCTAAAATTTAACATTTTTAGCCAAATAACGTGATACGCGTTACTTGGCTAAAAATTTGAATTTTATATTTTTAAAGAAGGTTTAAATATCGAGCGCGAAGCGCATGTGCACTGATGAGAATGTGTTCCTTAAGGTCGATAGAACCTTAAGTAAATTAGTTTCCTTCTTCATTTGAAAATAAAGAAATTTAAATAAAAGTATATAGCAGCGATGAAGGTTGGTAAGCGAATGCAAGAGCGCGAAGTGTGATGAGAATGTGCTCACAATGGCACCCCTAGTTTATTCTTTTTTTAAGAATTCATCTTTTTGATTGAAAAATAAAATATTTCGTTGAAATATTTGCGGACATTTTGTATTGTGAAGTCTGATGTTTGAAATTTACTTCTCTAATTAGAATTTGTTTACACTTGTGTACATTTTTATTTTGTCTGGAATTACATTGCAGAATTTATTTATTATTTTAAGCAATCTCAGTTCTCTATCAAAAGTTGACTAAGATTAAGTTGAACGCTTCTGAGGGTTACTATAGAAGAATGGTATGAAGCTTCCAATTTCACTCAAGAGGAGTAAAGTAGAATAAACGAGCATGGAATTGTCGAGATCGGTCTGTCAGATAGAAGAGCTTTATATCCACATAGATTATGCATAAGTACGAATAAAAAAGAGGTGTAATTTGCAGCTCTTGATGCAGGCATAGAATTCATTCGTCCTACAAACGGGAACAAAAAGGTGATCTGCCTCAAGGTGCATGCAATTCTGAGAATTGCAAGATAACTCTCGTGTCTGACATTTCGGTGTACCTATTCGATCCTTCCGACTATTTTTAACTCTCGTCTCGCTAAATTTAATTTTCATTGCAACGCTTTCTTATAAAATTAGATTAGCTGCAATGAATCAACGACATTGCTCGAATATCTAACAATAAGAGAGCTAGATGTGTATACGAATACAGTAGATTGGAGAAAAAGCTGCTATATCGTAGAAAATGTATAAAAAAAGCGCGTGAAACAAAGAAAAAATCGTTTAAAATAGAAGCCTTTGAATTTGGAGTTGAATCAAAAAATGTTATCCTTTTTATTCTTCCTTTTTTTTAAAGAACATTTTCGAAGCGTGCATTGAAAATCAACAACACTAAATTACAAAAGGCAATAAGACTTGTCATTTACAATCTATCTGGAAATTCAGAAACATAAAAATTCTTGTATTCTAAGAATCATTTCTCAAGAGCTTCTCGTATTCCTTTTTTACTTTTTTAGCGTTCAGTGACTTTATGCAAAATGCCATTCGTTTCGCATCTACCGATGTATTCTGAATCTCCTTCTAGTCTTTTAGTGTGTGGGTCGAAAAACAAACACTGCCAAAAGAAAACGTGCGTGTTCACGAATCGTAAAGGCTCCGGTGAAGTTGTACTTCGGAAAATAGAATTATTTGTGTTAACTAAATTTACTGTCAGTGACAGGCAGGAGAGCATTTTATTTACTTGGTCTCCTAACTTTGTTGAAATAACTACTTATGTGATATCTTTATGCGACAGGCTACTGTATTCAGGGAATCGATTTCAAACAACAAATTATACTTTTCACAAATAGAATTTGTTTCCTGTTCTTAAGACTGTTTCTTAGTCAGCTAACAAACAAATTATAGTTCCGGTTATTTCAGACCCGAAATTAAGTTTCTGATTTATACTTTACTTTAATTTTTTTTTTCGAAATAATTTGACAATTTGTGCAAATAATTATTATTTATTCCTATATAGATATTTTGAAACTGCTTGAAAAAATTCATTCTTGCACTTTTATTTTTTCATCTACTTTTTGTAATCTAATTTTTGTGATCCTTTTAAAAGCACTAGTAATAACTAGCAATTTTTAAAAATTCCTTGACATCTTGATATGCAATTCTTTTGAAATCCCTTGGAATTCTTTAAAATCAATTCAAATATCTTAAAATCTCATCAAATTCCTTGAAATTCCTGATAATCACTTAAAATGTCTTGCAATCTTGTGAAATTTATAGAAATCAGTGGGAAATCCCTTAAAATTCCCTGAAATTTTTTAATTTAACCCTCATTGCCACGCTGAAGTAAATTAAAGATAGTTTAAATTTCTTTCATGTGGAATCAATGGGGAAATATTAATTCAAGATTGAATAACATTTTTATGTTGATTCGAATATTTTTCTGCAGCCTTTTGCATGCCTTTCTTCAAGTATTCAAATAGAAAAATTTGTGCGGTGAAGTAGAAAATAGCTTCAATTTGAAACTACACCTAGAAAACTGGATATTAAACCGTAATATCTATCTATTTAACTATGGGACGACTATCTAGATATTTAGATATAATATCTAGATATTCATACTTAATATCCAGATATTAAAATATTGGATGTTAAAATATTTGGATTATATATTTTAATATCTGGATATTAAGTTTTAATATCAAGATATTATATCTAAATATCTAGATAGTCATCCCTTAGTTAAATATCTAGATATTACGGTTTAATATCCAGTTTTCTCCGTGTAAGGAACTGATGAGAATTAGTCTTTTTAAATCATCTGAATTTTTTAAAATCACTTAAAAACTTGTGTAGTCCTTTAAAGTCTCTTTATAAAATTCCGGGCAACGACGGGTAAATTTCTGATAGTAAATTATAAATCTTGACTTGGGGAGTTAAGATACGAGATAAAGTGAGTAAAAATGTATACTCATGCATTTTTATAGGATGCCTGTTCGATGTCTGTCTGAGTTTTAGGGGGGATACTGAGTATGGGTTTTAAGTAAGGATTTTGTTGTCGACTTAAGTACGTTGGTCCTAAGCTGGGGTATAATAACAATTTGGAGGGTGTTACGGTCGGTGACTTCGTTTTTGGTCGTTAAAATTCAGGTTCACCAACCTCGATCAGGCTTCTTGAAGCTCGCCCTTGACTCCTGGTACGCTGTGATGATGCCTCGAGGCTAGCTTGTTCGCCAGCTCGTGCATCACGTCCCTGTATATGACAGTGTCCAAATTTTCACCGAGCATGTAGAGGAGGAACCAATCTCCTACCTTGCTGCGTCGAACGATCGTCTCCACGGCATCTCGTCGTACCAAACGAAACCTCAGCCGCAAAAGATACACCCTCGTTCGGGGCGAAAATATGATGATCACCTGAAACAACCAGTTTCAAAATATTCGATTATAAACGACCAAATTATACGAAATTGCGTGCTTGAAGCATCAAAATTGAAAGCATTGGAAATTGAGATTATTAATATGCACTCTATTTTAGACAATGACACTTAATTCCAATTTTAAAAACTTTAGAAGGCAATCATATGTTTTATGCATATTAGAAAAGAGTATTGTTGTTTAGTTTTGTCGAAGAATAGAAATGAAACAATAAATATTGTTAAATTTAGTTCGAGGTCGAAATGATATTTGGTACGCGTGATTTAAGAGGCTTTAAAATGGCCTCGTTTTGCGTAATGAAGGCAGTGACATAAAATTTGAGATAGTTTACGTATGTAGTTAGGAACCCTCGCGAGTTTCCTAAGACCGCACTAACTTTGGCGATTCTTAATAGACTGCGGGGACAAATTAGTGTGCCCTACTAACAGACAGTAAACTACCAATTTTACTGCTGAATGCCAAAAATAAAAAGTGACGACACTCAGGATCTTAAGCGTTACTTTCTAAGAAAAGGGGGTGTGATAAATGTGTAATTGGATATTATGAAGCCAAATGCATAGATTTTTACTCTCCCGTCGTCTTAAAAAATCCACTTAATATCCCTGCATTTTAAAGAGTTTTTCCATTATAAAGTTAGAATTTAGAGACATTCTCTATCCGTGTAGATCATACACACAAAGTGATGCTTCAGTGCTATTTTAAGTGAGTCATACGTGAGAAAAATAGTTAGACGACAAGTCAAGGTTAATTCAAGTAGTCCGTTCTCAGGTAATCACGAAACAAAGAGGTTCATCGCTAATAGTATGTTTGAAATTGAATATAAACGCTCAGTAATTGTCAAAGCATAAACGCATATATATATATATATATATATATATATATAAAGCATAAACGTATGCTTATATGTTAATCACGTTATAAACAACTATTACGGCTAATATTAGATTCCTTCTATCTTATGTGGGATCAAATGGCAATCTTACCCTGTAAATGACGGTCAGTAGACTGAGAATGCCAAGAAAAAGGAACCAGAACCAGAGGAAGACGTAGATCTTCTCGTTGACGACATTCAGCGGCAATATGCAAACGGCATCATGTCTCTCCACCTCACCGCTGACACCATATTTGTAGAAGGTGCACTTGGTCATCCTGGGGAAGACGTAGATCATCGGATCGATCCGGTCCTCCTGGTCGGACTCGAGAAACCTCAGGACGTCGATGCCGAAGGTGAGGAAGGCACCATCGAAGAAGCGGTTCATCAGGAACATCTGGCCTGCGTGGATATCACTCGCTGTAGACGACTGCATTGAAAGTTAATAGACCTAGGAAGATGGGAGGCCGATGGGCATTGGGCACAGGTTGCTCGAAGGGAGGTCCGCGTTCTCGCGGTACTCGACACCGGATGAGGGTCTTTGCTAGCTGTACCGCTGCCAAATTTTCAGTCTGATTCTGAATCGCTCATTCACCTGGCTTACTCCATTCTATTTTTCTCTATATTCTTCCGCCCCAACTGCCCCCCATCATTTCCCTCATTTGACAAGTTGTAGGCTCTCAATTGTTTTTTCAGCTGAACGCTGACAGACGTTAGTAGATCAGAGTCGCGTTTTTATGAACATCATATTTTTATGTCATGCGCGCACCTTTGTCAATTTCTGCTTATGATAATTTTTCATATTTTTTTTTTTTTTAATACCTTAATCTTCAATAATTTAATTTTAAAAAGAATCCAATTATGAAAATTGCTTCTGGAAAACGGTTAAGTTATTAAGTCTCGAAGTCAGTGTATAATTTTAAAGATGTAAAATGAGTTCAAAAGATTTACAGAAATTTCAAGAGATTTCAAAATATACACGGAGAAAACTGGATATTAAACCGTAATATCTAGCTATTTAACTATGGGACGACTATCTAGATATTTAGATATAATATCTTGATATTAAAATATTGGATGTTAGAATATTTGGATTATATATTTTAATATCTGGATATTAAGACATAATATCAAGATATTATATCTAAATATCTAGATAGTCGTCCCATAGTTAAATAGCTAGATATTACGGTTTAATATCCAGTTTTCTCCGTGTATGAAATATATTCTTCAAAGAATGGAAAAAATTTCAAATGATTCCAAAATATTTCAATAGATTTAGCAGATTTGAAAGAATTTCAATAAATAACAAACCAAAGATTTTCAGAAAATTCAAACGATTCTCTTGAAATTATTTTGAATCTTTTAAAAGTGTTTTTGATTTTTAAAAATCCCTTAAAATTTTTTCAAATTCCTTAAAACTCTTTGAAATTCGATTTTAATCAAACTTCGATATAATCGATCGAGCTTCGATGTAATCACAATCTCTTCTTTATGGCATGATTGGATAACGATGTTTAGTTTTTATTATATACTAAACGTGATGTTATAACTTCAAGTATTATTTCTTTCCTATTTTTTTATGAGAAAAAATACATCAGCTATGTTTACTGCGACTAGCACATTATTATTATTATTATGCAATTTCATCGTATAAATAGACTCCTCGGAAGAATAAATTTAATCATGACTCAGAAAGCAACATTTTATTTTGAAGAAAATGACAACTTAATTTGAAATTCCTGAAATGCTTGGGGTGAAATGGTTTCGCCGAAAACATTTCATTGAGATAGGAATAGAAAAAAAGTCACTTAGCTAGAAAATTTTTGAGATGCTTCATCTAAGCGATTCTCCGTTACCTCTGTCCTTTAAATTTCTGCTACTGCTTCTTTTGCTTCTGTTATACTTTTTATACCATTAATTTCAATATTTCGAAACAATTTCGAGAAATCGTAAAAATCAAACAAGAAATATATTTTTTTTCTACTGTTTTCGCTTTATTTTACGTGCCGTGTGATTTACCAGTTTTGTTAATAATGTACAAAGCTTAGAAAGCTTCAAACTTGAAAGTCTTCAAGTTTAGAAATATTTCCAACACATATTTCCCAGAGTGTCTTATAGATCTTGTAGATCTTCTGACGTAAGGGCTATAAAATATGTATAGGTGAAATTACTTTCATCTTTTCTGTGAATGACGAAATACCGTACTTATTTCTAATTTGAACATTTTTTAGAAGACTTACACTTGTGAAACGCGATCTACGGACCACCCTATACATATAAATATATACAAGAAAGAATGCAGGTGGACTTACCGACTACGTTGAGAAGAGCGAGAAGCTCGCAGAGGTAGTATCTGTACGCCCACCAATTGTGGTAGCGAAGATTCTCCCAAAGATAGTCCAGCAGCATCTTTTTCTTCTGCTTCTTCTCCACTTCGGAACAGAGTCCGATGTCGAGGTCCATCATAAGAGCGTGAATCTTACCGCCCTCCCAACCCTTCCACAACCATCGCGGCGTGTAGAAAAGTATCGCCTGAAAGAAGCAGATAAGGAAAAAATAAAAAAACATAATTGCACGAAGAAACGCAGCGATCAATTATCCAAAGACAAGGAATCGAGAAAACTGCGTTCGGCATCCCGGCTATCCCCCTTCACAGAGAGGATAGCACGGATAGGAGTCGAATGTGGTATTTATTATCCTCTGTAAGTCTGTAGTACAGAGTGCGTACGTAGCTTTCCAATAGGGATAGATAAAAAAGTGTCGATAGCACTTTTTTTTCGCGTCCAGATAAATTAAAATTCAAGGCCGACTAATCCCTGAAAGGCTTGATGGCGATAAATCTCGACCCTGGGAATAAAACCTCTTTGGTCCCTCTCGTTACGAGAACCCTTTCTCAGAGCATGTAATAGATTATTTCTTAGCGCATACATCTAATTTTTCATAGTTGAGCAATTGCTTTAAAATGTTCGGTATTTATTGCATAAAAGTCAGAACTTCTGCTTAGATTGATAAAGGGGATGATTTACTAAAGTTGACGCAACCGCTTATTTTTTTCAGTGTAAAACTTTCATTTTTTCTTAAATTAACTCTGAAGGTTTTTCTACAGAAATAGCAGATTCAACTTCTATGTTCGCGCATGTCTTCTTAATGTGCTTACTTTGTTCCTATCAATTCCATTAGCTGGCGATTTCAAATAAAGAAAGAAGCTTCTTTGACAAGTTACTCTACTTGATAAATTAATTTTTTGACCCATATAAACATATATAGCAGGAAGATTAATAGAATGCCTTTTCTTAGCACCTTTCATCCCCTGGAGGTACAAAATAGCTTTTTAAGTGGGACTAAAAGACCAAGCAAAGCTCAATCCATTAACACTTACAATCAGAGAAGTGTTCTTCAAACTTCAGAAGGTCTTTCAAGAAGTAATTTGTCTTCTACAAGGTTGTATGTTAATTTTGAACTGTCACTTGTAAGTGAGTAAGAGTGTTGATCAGTAGAGCGACTTCGCATATTACATCCTTTAATTCGCTTAAGGACTTCAGTGGAACGTAATAAAAGTAAAACGAGACTAAAGCTCCATATAAGAGTCATCATAAACGCTAAGTGGTTCACATTTTTCATGTTTGATATATCTTGTCGACATGTGGCAGGTGACTTGCGGTAGGCTAATTATTGTTGGATGTATGTGCCTTACGGTGATGATGTGTAATCGCTTGTCATCATTTCGCATTATAAATGAAAATCTAATGACTGAATTGTGCTATGATTGTTACATTTTAGATAAATATTAATATGATTCAATAAATGTTGCTGGGTATTTTTACCGTGAATATTTAACGTTGAGAGAATTCGTTGCATTGTTAGATTGTTACTATTGTTCAGCTGTGAAAAAATAGGTCGTTAGAAGTATTCCAACAAAAGTTCTTAAGCCTGTGAAATATTCTGCACCTAAAGGAAAATTATGCAAATATCTTTTTTTTCTGCTTTAGAAATTTTTAGTCGTGTAAAGTGGGCTAGAGATGTCATTTACATTTGTCAATTGTCAAAGTAACTGTCAAGAGAACGAATCAGTGAAGTTGAATTGGCGATGAATTGAATTTATGACAAGTTAACAAGGTGAGAAGCGCCAAAAGCATAAGTCAAGTCTCGTACACTAAACTGTTTCGGCAAACATGCAATTTTTTTCGTAAATCTGCATTTTAAAATCAAGTAAAGAACTCTATAAATAACCTTCTATCACTAGCGAAAATTGATGAAAGTAAAATTAGAGAGTTTGAAAATTATATTAAAACATAAAAAGCTTCATCATTTCGAAAGCTTTTAACACTGGCCTTTGATTTTAAAATTACAAAAATAAAGAATGATCGTTTTGCTCCTTCTGATCTAAAATTCACTTTTTACCAACCTATCCGTTTTGACTCACAATTCTAAGCACACAAGATTACGAATTTCCGGTCACATGATAAAGTGACAAGTATTCTCTGGATATTCGGCTTAGTCAGTCTGAAAAATATAAACTCCCTCGCAATAACTCTTTCTTTTTACTGCATTCCTACTGCAGATAAAAAAAACGTGAGTCCTGGGCAAAAAAAATTGGCAAATTTTCAAAAAAGAGAATAAAGAGCGATGGAAAGGGAAAAATGTGTGAGAGGGTGAATTTCAGGAAGGGCGAAAAGGGTTAAAGCAAAACGCTAACGAAGATGTAAGATTCTCGTTTATTGTGCGATATAAGCGGGAAAGATTTACACACGCAGGTGCGTGACACGAATATCGTCGTAACGAAGGACATTCAGGAAGAGAATTGCGTTGCGAGGACTCGTCGTTAATTATCGACTGTCGGGCCTCGATTCTTCCTGTTCTTCTAAGTCTCGGCACGACCATTGAAGCTGAAAGGAGTAACGACAGGACGGGAACAATGGACAATGGAAAAGTGCCCGGGAAGCGTGATGGTGAGGAAAAGAAGGTCGGATTTTAGCGCTCCTTGAACGAATTGCTGTTAAACGAAGCAATTATTTGCGCTGGGAACAGAAACTAGTCCAGGCACCCAATATTCAGACATTGTTTCCCTATTTTCAGATCATAATCTATTCGACCTTTTATTTCCGTTATAGACCAGACTTCGACTCTGAAGTAAAGAAAAATCTCCCACTAAACCCACTGATATGTGGTAATTGATCCTTTATCCAATAGTTGGATTTTACAATTGAATTTACTGGATTACATTCTGCAAATGCATTATTCCTTTCTCACGTATTTCTTGAATCTCCCGTCGTTTTCACACGTTTTGCTCTACATCCAATAAAAATAGTTATAAATTTTTCAAGGAAGTTAACACACCCTTGAAAGTTGCAAAACAAGACTAAAAGGTATAGGGAATAAGGTAGTACAATCAGGAAAAAGCTATTGCTATCTGCTTCTCTTCATCGATATTTTCCTAATCATGGGGGTTGTTATTGCTCAATTTTCTAACACTTACGCTTTTTGCGTTGAACATTCAACAGTGGAAAACAGGTCGGAACCAATTGGAACAACCGCGGAACGGATTTATGTGAATTGAAACGCGCTCTATGGGTCTTCACGGGAATTTTCGTATCAGTGTCAATGCACCTATCGAGTCCAAGGAGCGGAGTATAGTTTTTAGATTTTTACTAGTCAGTTTTCTGGCTTTAGGCCAGCTCTCTCGGCCACGCTCCAAGCATTACGTTCACATTACGCTCTCATTTATGACGCATGCAGGTACATAAACCGTAAGATTGTGTAATATATGTGAAAGAAAGGGCAATGTCGGTATTCTTGTGTACCCAGAAAAACGATATCATTGACATAACAAGAAATTATGATATAATCCGATATTTAGTTTCCATGTAAGAGTTTATCGTATAAAGTAATTCAATAGTTGTACTACATTGAATTATCTAATTTATTCTATCCAGGAGTAATTTAAAATCTTGTAATTTCTAGGCTGGTGATGAATAGTCAAGCACATAATAAAGTTTTAGGCTAAAAGTCAATTGTTAATATTATCAAGACTCTAATTAAAAATTGTTTAGGTTGAGGGCTGAAAATTTGAGGGTTTTCAATATAACTTCTAAATTCGAAATTTTAAGCCAAGGTTGAATAGCACTTCGCTGGGTTATACTCGGAAAGTATAAATTATAATTATACAGTAATAATTTTGATGGCATAATCGCGTCCTTTACGCCACTGGACACGCGACGAAGAGAAGAGCCAGAAACATCTGCATATACTGTTTGTGTACGCGTATATGTGTACAAAATAATCACGTACTTATTCGCAGTTCATACAAGCAAGTTGCCTCATTATCCGAATACAATATCGCATACGATTCGACGAGTTATGTATTATGCGCTTTTGTACTGTCCCTACATTTGCCTTTACACTAAATATATATGATCGAATGACAGAAAAAAATGTTTATTAGCAGCAGGTAGCGCTCGCGCTTCATTCCTTCGTTGCCAGATGTGTAAACACCGCGAAAGATAGCCCATTAACGAAGAAATATTGCAGATTTCAAAGCCTGCGGATACACAAATTGTGCACAATCTATTTGAAACTTTTTGCCCCTTTCAGTTTACAAATATGATATTGCTAAGATGAATAATTGTGAGTAATGTGAAACGTTTGGAGAGATGTAAATTTTATGTTGTTAAGAATGCGATCGATTTTGTCAGAGATGAATGTATATCGTGACAAGGTGAACATAATATTGATTTTTCTTTAGTGATTCAAGAGTTTGTTTATTATACAAATTGATTAACGGTCTATTGCTCGTAATTTTCTTTTTTTATTGGGGATTTGAAAATAGATCTTTTCTAGTGTTAAAGAATTAGATTTTATGTTGCCTTATTTTGACAAAGAATTTACAATGATAAAAGAAGAAGAAAAAAGATAGAGTTACAAGTTACATGAATCGAAGTTAACTTTCTGTGTTTCTTTCATCAGAATATCGATATTTGCTCATTAATTATACAATGGCACAGTAGTCTAACTAGAAATACAGCTGTTTAAGATTCAAGGCTATACATTCCAATACTTGGTGACATTTTAGATATTAAAATTTTAACTGAATATTTATACAAATTATATTGACTCTCATATAACTTAATTATAATTCCATACATCTCTACAAGAATCTTTGATTTTTCGATTTAAATTCTTTCAAAGATCTTTTCTATATCATAAAAAATGTTTTGTCAGAGAGTAATTGTTTCTATTTCCAATCAAAATTTGTTTATCAATAAAATATTATTGATAAATAAAATCAGACAAGGGACTGACACTTTCAGAAGAAACAACCCTCTAGTAATTATCATATTTTTTTAAAGTTTCATTATTAAAATTAGTGTTTCTTTACTTTCCCGCAAATTATATTTTTGAACTAATACGTTGGATTAAACCCAGAATTAGTGAGAAATAATAAACTATTATTTCTGTACGACTCCCACTAAAAGGATTACGAGTATCTTTACATGAAAAGACTCGTCATGTTGTTTCGTAATCTACGGATTATAAGACTTCGTCTTGCAGCTAGCGGACTATTATTCAAATTTGCTGAGGATGGCATTTCTCAAGCATAAAAAATTACTGGACACCTTGCACTCTGTCAAACTGCATAATGCAAGCATTAAAATAGCTTAAAGTTTGTAATAGAGGGAAAAAAAGAAAAAAAAACGCAAGAAAAGCTCGCAGGTTCAAGGCGAAGAGTTCTTGACTACGAACAACTTTTTGGCTCGGTGTGCATCAACTGTAATTAGTCTTGAAAGAGCTCTAAGAGTTCTTTGACTCTTGATCCATTGTACTTTTCTTTCAAAGTAAAACAAAATAATAATCACGTATTTTACGTAACCTTTTCTTAAAATGATCATCTCTTTAACTTGAAGTATAATCGAATTTTGTTCACAATAAGGAAAAAGAGGTTTACTCAGCAGTGCAATAACCTTTAAGATCTACATGCTTATGAAAGCAAATGGTCATTCATGATAAAGCATCTTAAGCTAAGCTTTGTAGAACAACAAACAAAAAATGATAAACTTTAAAAATGATGAACCCTCTATATACCAAGGAACAGATCCCTTACTTGCAACAGAAGAGCAAAGATGACCCACTGATAGTACTTGTGCTGTTTAACTAAGGGATGAGGTCCATGACCATGCACTTCCGTTTTAGAAACCCCACTGTTAGCAACACCAGGATAAGGTATAGCTTGACCTAGGCTCAAGTTGAATGCGTGCACCATACTGTAGGTTGTGTGCAGCCAGCAAAAGGTCTCGAGGACAACCTTGTCCACAGAGCCTGCGGACTCACAATGTATCGGTGAACCAGAAATACTCTTGCAGGCCAAGGTTAGACATCCTGCTAGCAGGAGGGCAACTGTTGCTCGATAATGTAGTCTAAATATCAAAGTATCCTCGGAAACTCTCGTAACCTTAAACAGTGATCTGATCGAGCCAAAGATGTCGATCATCTTCAGCATGATTGGCATTTTAGCCGCCAGTACTAAAAAGCCGATCTAATAGATTTCCTCAAAAATTTAATCCAATTCGCATCAGGGAATTATCTTTATCCAAAAGACCTCCTTCAACCGCCAGGTCATCCTTTCTATCCAAAAGGACATTATACTGACCTAGGAAGACCTTCACCTTCCTCTCAAATCTGGATCTTCTCATCTTTGTTACTATCTTTGATTTAGTAACTACTCCCTTGTAATTATCTCTCATTTTTGGTTTATTTCAAAATACTTCGATCTTTTTGTGCTTCTAAATCCATTCTTTATTTTTAAAGCTTTCGTTTTTAACTTGTTTCATTCATTTGGTAGAGTTATAATCACGGTTCCTTCATTCCTGTCGACACTTAACTCGCGGCGTGTTATTGTTGGGACGGATTTAATTTAGAGAATACACTTTGTCAGATGACAATTTTCAGAAGTAACTCTTGGTAAATAATGCAATTTTCTGAATGGAGTATTTTTTTGCGAAGATTTATTTGTTGGAAAAGGGCTTGATTTGTAGAAAAGGGTTTGATTTGTAGAAAAGAAGTGAGAATTTGCTGTTAAGAAAGATAATAGTCGAGAGAAGAAAAGACACACGTGGGACACAGAAGCAAGTCGTTCGAAGACTGATCGGACTTGAGGGGCATCCCTTGGCCTCGGCCAATGCTGAACATATAACTTATATTATCTTTCAAGTTTTAACCCTCGCCTTAGCCATGACACGCGACGAATGTTATAAGAGGGTCGTTCGACGGCCGACGCATCTAAAAATGACAAATAATTCATTCGTGTTTCGACGATCGGAACTGGTTAAAGGAAGCCCCACTAAAGACGTTGTTGATCGTGTCGAGATGCCGTCATCGACCTGTTGTACAAGATTAGGCCAATAACGAAGATTAGAAAGCTGGAAAGCACGAGTTTTACGAAAAAAATATAGATAAAGATATTCTGCGGAAAAGAAACAAAAAAAAACAGGGCAATTTGAGAACGAAAATTTGATATGAAAGGTGGACATATGTAAATAAATTATAAATGTCCTTATAATCCCATGGAATCCCGTGACATCCCTTTAAATGTCGTTAAATCACTTCAAATTCTTTAAAATTTGATAAAATCGCAATAAATGTAAAATCCCTTTAAATTCCTAACATTTTTTCAAATTTCATCTGTTCAAATATGTTTGCCTTGATATGGAAGAAAAGTTTACTTAAAGGGCCTAAAATTGTTGAGTTCCAAATTGAAATCATGTAATTTTGTATCTTCTTTGTATTTTAATATTAATTGCCTATACAGTGTTTACTGTGTGCTTTATTGCACGTATAAAATGTTCAATATACTTGAAAGAAAGATATACTTTTTCAATTTAAATTGAATAAAAACTTTACAACGTTATCTATTGAAAAAATGAAACCATTTCTCTGACAAAGTAATCATATTCTCTGGTCCAACGATATCGTATGTCAAAAGTCATATCTTTATCACCAGAAATTAAAAATAATAGTAGCACCTGTAGAATGTCGTCACGATTCATCTACATTATAGTAAAGTGATATAACGGTCGAAAAAAAATAGAGTGACAAGCCCCTGGCATGTCCGAGTCATGATCGTTGATTGAGCTTTGGCGACTGGCCACCGGTGGCGATGTGGGAGAAAATATGAGGCAAAAAGGAAGAACTGAAAAGAGGGTGTTGAGGATAGGTGGGAACGTCGTCGACATCTTCTTCGTCGCCAAGGCATTCAGGTCATTGTCAAACTATAGTTAGCCAGAGTCCGGGGTGGCAAAGAGACCTTGTTACGACCTCGACCGATTAACTACTCTTACTTTCATCTCTCCATTGCACCCCTGGTCCTTCCTCAACTCCCAAATTAATCTCAGATAAATCAAGCCGGAATTTAAAAAAAGAAAGGGAAGATGAGTTAAATCCTCTAGACCTGTTTTCATTATTTTGAACGGTCTCAATACCTCGAATTTCAAGGATTTTAATTAGAAGCTTTTATCCCCGAGTTTGATTAAAAAGTGAATATCTTCAACATTACTTTCATTTTGTAAACTCATTTTTTATCACAAACTTGTCTTAACAAGATTTTGAATTCTAATTTAAAGTAATTCGAAAATTAAATTTATGCCACTGGAATTGATAGATGATATTTTTTTGCATGTATCTTTCCTTGGGTTGAAATTTACAACCTATATTTTAATGCTTGGACACCGTAGTGAAAATGGATTTCCCGCCGTAGAGTATTTGTCGTAGCTTCGCGTGAATTTATACTCCTTAGCCTCGCAATGTGAATAATTGCACACTGTATGAGATTTACGTATTCCGAACTTTTTGCAAAATGTAAAAGCGATCGCCGTTCAGGGACAGCAATTTATTTTCTGGAAGAATTTGAAATTAATTGTACGTGTCCCGGAAGTTGAGGCCTTGCTCTCTTTCCTTTATAATTCCGCTAAGAAAAAACATTTTGAATATTTTTCAGAGAGAGCTCCCATCTAGTTTCCGTTGCGAAGTCGTTTGTTTCTCACAAAATCTTATACAAGGTTCCAAAAATCGTTAGCATAATTTTTTTTCTCGAGCATTATATTTTATTTCTACCCTCGACTATGTCTATGCAGCTTTAAGCAATAATATGTTTAGGGTTTCTTTCTTGGCAATGAACTAGATATAAGTCTTTGTAAGAAGCGAATAAGATGCGCAACCCTCACCACAACAAGATTTTATGCATATAGTTAGCAGTATATTTTACATGCATAATGCATCATACATGTAGCGTTGACATCGATGAGACACGACAAAACGTCTTAACTCCAACGTCTAAAGTAATAAAAGCTGATCGTCGATTAAATAAGTTAACAAGGAACAATGCATTTTCAGAATCTGCTTCCTGTTTTTCTCAGAAACAGTAATTAATCAAAATTAATACTAGATACAAATTCCAACTATAGAAACGATGCTACCCATTAAAACTCGGTTGGAAGAGTAATCCATTCAAAATTTAATTTCAAACACAAAAAAACCTATGGATCCCATAATTGAAATCACATTCCACTCGATTTCATAATCCACAAGTGATATAGTTTGAATACAACAAAAGTTAGAATCATTTTTCACCTCCCTGAAAACTGAAAGTAATCTTTCTTGAATCAGTCTTGATTCCATTCAAGGTTCGTTCGCCTTACCCGAACGTAACACCTTCTGATGCACGCATTCATTTTTTTATTTTACCACACCTGCGTTTCAATATACGTATAGAATTTTATTTATCATTTTTTTATCTTGTTCATTAGAAAAACGATGACAAGGAGTGCGTTCTTAGATTGATTGAATGCACAAAACACAAGCGGCTAAGCCTAATGTAAGTAGGCCAAATAGTCTTATACATGTATAAGTAAACGAGCACTCAAACACATAACGACGTATTAGTGCGTAAGCACAAGCGATGCAGGTATTTCTTGTTTTATTGCTGCTCCAAAGAAATACATTAGAATATTCTACTAGAGCCGTTATTTAAAAATTGTGTAAAAGGCATTCTTCAAAAATGTAGGGGCGTAACTGGTCATTATGGCACAACTTTGTCCTATAACTAGATTCTATTTTGTAATGACTGAACAAACTCGAACTTAATGAGATATTTACTTGATTTAAATATATGCTTTTCATTTACGGACTTACGTAAACGGGAAATTGTTATGATAACACGTAAATTGTAATGATAAAACTCTCAAGTCAAGAATGAAGTCTTTTACTTTTAGTTACTGTCATTTGTTTTAGGTGTTTGTGATTATTTTCTTATTAGAATTTTATTGTCTATCGCACGCGTTTAGTTTCTTATTTTTAAGGACCAAATTATTTTTAATATATAAGTTCAAAACATTAAATCAGTATTTTTTTTTTCAGTCATTAAAAAAATTGTACAATTATAATTTAAAAACAGTATTCCTTGAAATTAAATGATCTTCAACTGAGAAAAAATTTTTTAAATCAAATAAACATATATTTGATATACAGCCAAATAAAAAATATATTTGAATTAAATAAAATTTATTTGATTCAAAGATATTTTTTATTTAATTCAAAAAAAAATTTCTTTGAATCAAATAAATTTTATTTAATTCAAAGATATTTTTTATTTGGCTGTATATCAAATATACGTTTATTTGATTCAAACAAACTTTTTTTCTGGGTGTAAAGACGAGTTCAAAATGAAGCAATGTTAAATTAGAAACATTCCGATACGTGGAATGATTGTAAAGAGCTTTTCATTCGATAAGCGAAGTTAAGTAGCGCTTAGCTTGGTTAAATTCGGATGGGGGCTCTCGTACTAAATATTAAATATTTATATTATATTATGATCATGGTGAGCGGCAGAAGTCTGACCTTTTTTTGTCTTCTTTTTTAGGCGGGTACGCTTGACAAATTTTGCCCCATTTGTAGCCTTTTCCTCTATTTAAAAATAGTGTTGTGACATTTGTAGAGAATTTTTTATACTTTATGGTTATGGTGTTGAAAGCCCCTAGGACATTTTACAGAACGATCTGCTTGGTGTACCTTTACTAGTGGTATGTTGTTCAAGTGAAGGTAAAAACCTCGCGGTACGTAATCGCTCGAGTTTTTTTCTCAGGCGGTCGGGCAAAGGCATTTGCTCGCACTTCCTCAGAGTCATTCCGACGTCCGCCACCGAAGGAACCGCCAGGGAGATCTAACGGGATCAAACCTTTATAGATCTATCGCAGGATCTCCATCAAACTCGTTACTTCCGTTCTATATTTTAATTCCAAATTATCGCTTGTCATTTCTAGAGTTCATTTAAATCATTTCGCACCATATCATTACTCATTATGAGTTTAATCAGAGGAGTGACAAAAAATAATAACATTTTCTGGCCTTCATTTATTTTTCACAAAGGAATCAAATAAAAAAATAATAAAAAGTTGCTCCCTAAGGTTATAAGACCTTGTTCGGATTAAAAATACTTTCATTTGCAGAAATGGTACTTTCAATGTTACTTGATTATTGGTAATTTTATTAAATCTTGTCAGAATTCATAGAAAATCTAGAAGAATATTTTTTGGATTGAATACCAGGAAGTCTCTTGAGAACACAAGATACATGACGCAAATGCTTTCTTTTTACCGATGTGAGAAAATGTATTTCTGAGTCTACAATCGCGTAAATAATGCATTGTCATAACAATGTTCGTCATGCAAAGTTATTTTTTACTTCTATTCATTTGACTCGTAAGTTACTTGGCGAGTTGACAAACTTTTAAAGTAGTCAGGACGTGAAATGAAACTTCATTTGAATGAAAATGACTGTAGATATGAATAATAAATTACATTCTTCCACAGAATTAGTTACAGCCGTCAGATAATGTCGAGTGTAATTTTTCATGTAGCTTCTTACTTTTCAAATATTTAGCTTTCTTTTTTATCCTGAAAAATAAATTAAATTTTTATGCATCTTCCTTTAATGATTTAACCGTGAAATTGCTTACTTTCGCTCTTTATAATAGGAGATGACTTTGATCTTGAAAAAAACCTCATAATTTACTTTTCTTAATGGATCAGGGATTTTTTCGATGAGTTCTCTAGAACACAATTTGGTAAATAAATTTTGGCAAAGTAATACGATTTGTCATGATGATTCTTAAAAGTGACAATCAATTACCAAGTGATTTATATATCAATCTTTGCAATTTAATCCCTCTGCTGCAGATTTTCTTCACCCAAATTGAAACATACCCTATCAAATAAATCCGCGCCCACCAATAACCTGTCGATTTTATCGACCCGAGTCTCATAAATCACAATTTTACGTTCCCACCAAGAATTTCCGCAATATTCTCCAGTCGGATAAACTTCACAATTGCCGCAACACTGCGCAACACTTAGAGCAAAACGGCAAGTTCAAACTCTCAATAATCTTTACCTGCAAGAACAGCATGAAGCAGACCCACTGGTAGTACCTATACTCCTTCCTCTCGTTCTTCGGATAAAGCCTCGAGTTGTCGACTCCAGGAAAAGGCACCTCCAACCCTTCTTTCTTCTTATAAGCACCAGCAATCGTATAAGTGCTGTGGATCCAGCAATATGTGTTGAGCACATCCTCCGGCAAATCTTTGCTGTGGATGCAGTCGATCGGATTGCCGACATATTGTCTCGTTGTCACAATTAGGGAAAAGGATATCAGGAGTATCACAGTTAGGCTGTAATGCAATCTGAAAACCGCGGTATCGATGTGAATGTGCGAGACTTTGATCAGACTCTTGAGACCGCGAAATATGTCCAACATCTTAATTGCGACTTGAAGCGCGAGCCAAAGTCTTCACCGGTGTCACATCGGCGTCTCAAGGTTGAGAATCCGACATCTCAAACACCCTCGTCGACTGGAATCTGAACGAGTCGACGAGGACCAAACGAAATAATGTGTCCTCAAAGAATCTTGAGGATCTTGGAGGCACCTCTGCATCCCCTTGATCGATGATGGATTAAACGTTTCCTGGCTCAGGGCACTCGATACCACCGACCTTGCTCTGCACATTCTTCTTCCTTACCAAGTGTCTTCCCCGATCTTGTCCCTCCTTTTCCAGCTTTTTATCTTAATTTTGAATATTCTGCTCTTTAATCTCATCATGTGTCCCTCTCACTAGACTTCGTTGAGCAATGACTATTCTTACGACTTGCCAAGCCATGGATGTCACTCATCGTTCACTATTCAGGGTCTCAGGAGACATTAAACTTGACACTTGACTATCTTCACGAACACACGACTGATGATATTTTGAATGTGCGGCGGTTTTGTTTCGCGATGCGGTTTTTGCTGTGATGCAATTTCGGATGCTGAGATGATGAGTTGCTTCTTGAAGAAGAGATACTTCTCGAGTTGGATAGTGTTATTTGGGAAAACACAGTTGGGTTAAGAGTGTTGGCACCAGATCCAGGCTAACTAGGCACAAAGAGAAGGGGATTAGAAACTGGTGCTTCAAAATGGATAATTTCGTCCGGTTCCAAACATTAAACCCGGTTGTTCACGCTACTTGTTTTCCTCTCCTTATTCGATTTTTTTCTCTTTTTGTTTTACCACTCGTCTTTTCGCTTTGCTCGACTCTTCCTCTCTTTTTTATCTTCGTTTGACTACCTCACTTTTTGCTCTATCTTTTGCTATTTGATTGCTCTCATCTTTCAGTTTTAGTTCAATATTTATCTTTCACTTGTTTCTCTCTATTCTTTTATTTTCTGTCAATCAGCAATAAAGAGTTGACTAATTTAAATAGGCCCAAGCTGTTTACCAAATGGTCTACACTGTAAAAAATTTCTGTTGTGAACTTCTGTTAGTGTAATGAAAGTTATCGTGTTGTATGATCAGAAACAATTTTAGCAGTGTAGTATTTTTTTATATAATTAATTCTGTTACGAAATTAAGTATAGAAACATTTTTTAGATTTAAAGAGACCTCTTATGTTCGAACTTTTTCACACTTCCTTCTCCATTGTTCTTAAATTTCCCTCTTTGTCTAACATGCTCCGTCTTTGTGATCCCTACTCGCTTTCTATTTTCCTCTGACGAAAGAGTCGCGAGTTAAACCGAGAACACTTCAAAGCTGCGGATTTCCCCTAACATCATGGCAAATGCCAGGAAGAAGCGATGGCCGCTCGCTGGAAGCAGGACCGGCTGCCCGTCGGTTTTGTAATTTTGTTTGATGTGCGTGCCATTCTATTTTAGCTTTTACGTGTACAACTGCACTTTGCTACTAGTGGGACCAAGCGAGCTAGCGTCAGCGAGAAAATCTGTGAGGACAAAATACAGAAATAGAGCAACCTGACTGAGGCCCTCTTTCTCTAGCCTCTGCTTTTACTATCACATCTCTCACACTCTGTCGCACTCTCTCCTTTCGTTGATTCGCAGAGCTTACGCTAGATCGATTTATCTTTCCGGTATTACCCCATGTAATCGACTTTTGCCAACAATGTTTCTATCTTCAAACATCCTATAAAACCAACGACACATATTTTGCTTTTAGAAAATCTGGATTTTACAAGTCAAGATTCAAATCAAATATAAAAGTAGTGCGATAAGTGTCAAGACAGAGAGATATCAATTAGAGATTGTTAATGTGGCAATATGTCTGGTATATAGAAACTGGTATATAGAAACATATGTATTTAACAATATATGATGAAGATAAAGAAAATTGTCCTGGATGGTAGATAGTACGATTGAACAACAAAGAATACAAAATGAGAAGATATTACTGCAATGTAATGTAGCAACAGAGCAGGAAGTAGAGGAATATAGAAGCATGTAGCATGATTTGTATCAGCACAAAATTTTACGTTGATATTTCCTACTGATATGACGCCTACTCTCAAAATCCAATTCAGTGTAAATCTACCGAATTAGTGACTACTTACAGAAATTCCGGTTAGATCAAATCTTCAAATAAAAATCGTAAGAATTTCGAAGAATTTAAATGAAAAGTATCTGATTGTTTTTACTGTAAACTGAAATAAACTGTGTCGGCTCCTTAAAAGAAAAAATTTCGTTTTATCTTCAATTTTAGGCTACTTGCAAAGAAATGAACCGATTAAAATTATTTGTTCAACTACTACAAAAAGATTTCTTATATCATTTTAATATCGTAAATCATTCCTAAAGAAAAATTTCATTTGAAAGCGAGAAAAATCTAATAATTGCTTTCTCATAGAGGAAGCTTTGTAGTCGTTACATTTTCCAATATTTTTAAAATGGTTTAATTAAACTTTCCTCACTTGACAAATGTCTAATAGAACATTCTAATCAATTGTCCGGATGTGTGTGTGTGTATAGATGTCGCCATTTTTTGTCGCCCTATTAACTTAAAGACAGTTGTAGATAAATTGATGACATATTTGTAGGGTATATTGGCACCACCAATATCTCAAAACGTGCCAAAGGATTTTTCAAAATATTGAACTTTAAAATTTTTATGTAGATTTTGAATTTTTGTAAAATTGGTTTTTCGACTATAACTTCTCAAATAATGAAAATTCAAAGCTTATGTAAAGAAAAGAAAAATTCCTTTCGTCAAGACGAATCGATTGACCTGGTAATTAATGGATTTAATTGAATTTAAAGAAAATTATGATTATTTTTAATTTTGAAAATTTTTTTAATTTTTCATATATTCAAATAAAAACACTAATCCTACAGGTCAATCGATTCGTCTCGACGCAAGGAATCTATGAATGATGAGGTCGAAAAATTCTTTATTTCGATAAAAAAGAATTATATACATTTTTATATATTTAAGAAAATCGTTAATGCTTCCTCTATGAGGAAGCAAAGTGCTCAAAAAATGAGCACAAAAAATTTAAATATAGTTAAATTGTAACACCCGAGATCGGATTCACAGCTAGTTTTTTTCTTTTTCACTTTTTCTCGGTTTTTCCCAGTCTCGCAGTCTGATCGACACTCTGTGAATTTAAAATAGAAAGTTAGGTATCTCATATAAGTTTAAATGACAAAAAAAAACTGGTTTCATCTAGTTTGATTTTAATATAGAAAAATCAAAAAATTCAGATGAACTATTAGCCAAGATAATACGTTTCTAAACAAAAATTATGCAACTGTTTACCAAAATAAATTGCCATATCTACTAACCCATTCTAAACCAACATTCACTCAAATAAATCTGCACAATCCTCGTCGTCAAAGAACAAGAACAAACTAACGATAATTACTTCGAACGTCACTTTATGCTCAAACGAGAGGACAAATTTACTAGAAGCAATATATCATGAAAATAAACAGAAACAAACTACCAGCATATGTTAAGGAGCAGAGAAAGGCAGACAACATACGAGGCACTATATTATGAAAATAAAGACATCATAAGTGGCAGCATATGAGACCTCTATTCAACCCAACTCTGAAATAGCGAAAGATCAGAAGCTGCAAGTACATTTAGCTCGGTACCCACCACCCTGACACTGAAAATACCTCTTGTCAGCACCTCGCAATCTTCCACACTTAGACTTCATAAAATCTCGAAAATTCTCAGAATCTTTATACAAAAAATCAGAATCAGCCCTAAAAATCGGGAGTAGAAACACTTCGTTTATGAAGCGAATCCGAGAATCCGTCCGTAAAACAGTGAGGATCGAACGATAATATTATACCAGAGCGAGGTATAGTTAGGTTACTATTTATAAAGAAAACAATCTCCACCTTTTGCTCCGGTAGACCTCTCGACTCAGCAAATCGTTTGCTACACTGATGATTAAAGAAGTTGTTGCTTCTCCTGTTGAAAAGCTCGACACCAAACCACTTGTTGCAACTTACGAGTCGATACGTGGAAGAAAGTTTGCGCAATTTTTCGAAATATTGGCCATCTGCTCGTTCTTGAATAAAGAACCAATGCCGATTCTTTCGGAAGGGAATGGTCCCCAGGAAGTTGAAAGCGTGGTCGTTTTATTAGCTGCCTTCAAGTCGTAAACTTGGAGGCGAATCAGTAGCCGGTTCATTGCAGTGGATTGAGAACAACTCGAGATATCCAGCTATCGAAGCTCGTTTGTGTGAACGCTGATCGAGTACCCGGAAGAAGTACTCGCTCATCAATTTGTCAGCGGAGGTAGTAAACTCCCTCAAGTTAAATAAAGTCCGCCGCCACCGCGATTCGATAGACTTTCCGTTATTACTCGAGTCCATCTCATACCGCAGCTGCAGAATAAACCACTGAAACTCAATTCCAAAGACTAGAATCACTCACTTGCATTTGTGCCACTTAATTCCATACCTCGTGCCAACTCTCAACTCAACAATCAAAAAGGTTATGGTTTCTTGATTTTAATAGTTCGTGCTTTTCCCTCTAATAGCCGATGTTTTGGTTATTTCAACTGGTCATTTTTGCTTTTACAGCTAAGACTGATTCCGTAAAGTATTCTGGTAAAAATTCATTACCAAGAAACATGATCAGTTTTTCCTGTGATGATGATTGTCAGAATTCGAGAAGAGATTGAAACCGGAGTCAAGGAAACGATTTTAATGAAGGTCAGGTTAACACTTGTTCAAACAGATGCAGAGTCTTGTTCTATTTATAAATTGCGGGAAAAAAGTACGCGAACTGGCGGATTGAAAAGAGTCTCGTGAAATACTCTGAAAATAAATTGTTCGGACAGCGTACACACGAGTTATGGATTGGACGAGTTGATGCAAAAACAAACCGATCCTCATCAAACGATACATTTGGTAAGCTAAGTGAAAACCGCAAAGTTAGAGGAGAAACAGATATTAAATCTATTATAACAGAAGACAAAGGTAATTACTTGAAAAACCTGATCATTACTTGTTTGGATCCATTCCTTAAGTCTGAGATGGATGTCACCAAGTCTGAGAAACCCCATTGATTTACTGAAATCTATCTGATGATGCTGCAATCATCATTAGTGTGAGAACGATCTTAAAATTGTCACTTAATTGATAGGATCCTGCTGATGATGCTACAGTCATCACTCAGATGACAATTATATGACAATCATATGACAATCAGCTTGTAATAACTTTCTGCAGTGCAATCATCAATATCCCCAGTGAAAAAATCTGATGCATCATCAGCTTGAAAGAGAGGAAGTGTCCATCAGCTTTAGATATCCATGTTTGTCAAATAGCTTGGTGAAGGAGAGGCGAACATGTTTGAAAATTTCGAAAGCTCATTCACCCGCGCACTACAAGCACTACAAGCACCTTCCACACGATGCCACGCACGACACTCGACTCTCGGCCACGCTCCACGCTTCTCCACGCTCTCGGAGGAGTTGAGGAGGAGTCAGGGTACTCCAGGAATAGAAACACCCGAACCCGAAGAGTAACGCAACGTCAGCCGGCGACCACGTCGGCCGACGAAGTCCGGTTTTATATAGGATCGTATACGTAGGGATAGCCAAGCAACGAGCTTACACTGATCTTGGGATGCACAAGTCTGTGGATAAGGAGATAAACAAGCTTTCCAACATATGCTTGCATCCCAAATCTCCGCTCTTATGGTTTTATACCCAAATTGAAGGAATTGTACTCCTTCGCGGCGATGTTCTGGGTCATGCATGTGTCCTGAATCCTTCAGAGGGTCGATGCATGCTTCTTGCAGCTTTTAGACCTTTGACTTCGGGTTTAGGTTTGAAGTTAGGTAGGCTTTCTATTTTTCTTGAAGCAAGAAGCAACATGATCATTAATGATCGTTTCATTGATTAATCCCAGGGTTAATCTGTATTCCGTTCCATCTGAAGTGGATCCGAAACTTGGAACATAACACGCTTCTCTATTACGTCTTTCTTTTCTGCATCTTTTAATTTTCTTAGGAAATTGAATGATTTCTTATGTTTCTTCCTCGTAGAAACAGCCCTCTTCCTTCTTCTCATGAAATACTGTCCAATGCACAAATTCCTTTTCGGTTTTCATTTTGGTTTGATTGCTTTAGCTCGCAGCTTTTGTAAGGAAATTTTTGCGACCCTTCTTCATGTTCCTTTGCCACTTGCGTACTGAATGCAGAAAGATCCCTTCCATATCTCGAGATCGTAATCACTTATACAACGGATTGCTCGGACATACGCATAAGCAGTGTCCTAATGCACAACTTATCTCAAACGATGCCCGTATTCATGAGTACAATGTTGAAATTTACTCCGGAATATCTTTCTATCCAGTCCGTTTGTCTTCGCGGTGCCGTGCATTCAATAAGGTAGAACGAGTATGCGGGAAGGCAATTTTAAATATTCATGGAATCTGTTCTATCTCGGAATTAATAGTCTATAATGAGAGCTTCTATTCCTGATTGATTTTTTGCAAAACTAAGAAACTTGATCGAAAATTAACATATTACTGTGTATTTATCTAATTATAGCAGGATTTTTAATCCTGATGAATTTAATTTAAAAATGGTGATTTAACTTGAAAAGAGGCGGATTATATAAAAAGTTTGAGATTAAGCAAAATTTATACACAAACGTGTTCTCAAAATATAAGCAGTCGTGACTAAAAATAGCAAAACATGAGATAAGATTTTTTATCTTCATTCTCATAGTGCTATTTTTGTGAACTATTCTCTGATTATTTATATTAGAGTTAATTTATACAGCCATTATTTTTAAGCTTTCCAGAAAGATGAATAATACAAGCAAAATCTTTCAATCTTCTTTGACTCAATCAATGATATAACATCAATATATTGAATCAAAGCAATAGTTGATATATTATACCAATGGATAAAATGATTAAACCATTAATCGGAATGTTTTAGAAATCAAGGAAGTTGAAACGATAGACCTATTTTTTCAACATTTAGTAACGAGTTTGTTATCTTTACTTCTAAAATCGTCGAATCTTCTGCAATTTGAATTTTTCAAACTCATAACACATAAAAGTTTTAATGATCATCGGAAGCATTCCAGGGCGAGAGTTTGAATCTAGTTTTAATGGGGTTTTTACAGCGTTTTAATTTCTCAGATTTACATCGTGTTTATTGTGGGATTACAGATTCGATTATGAAACTACTATTTTAATGACAGAAATAATCCCTTGTGTTTCGCGTCCTGCATATATGTAGAAGGAGGAAAAATAATAAATCTTAACACGAGCAGAGGACGATTACTTCGAAAAACATTTGTGTCGCTGCTCGGTGTCTCTCCCTGTTCGAGATTTTTCCCTTTTTAAACAAGACCCCCAATTGATTCCTGTTTATACGCCGCTTCGAATCTAAATTTGTGCCAGCGGAACTAGTCGCGTTCAACGACCATTTCAGTGCAACATTCTCATGAAAGGCTTAACTTTTACTTCATTTTTGACGATCCAAAAGATCTTAACTTTTTCTCAATTAAATTAATTGATTAAATTAGAGATTCTTAACTCTTTGTCATCGAAAAGATTTGACAAGATTTTTTATAAATTAGACTTTAAATAAAACTGTGAAAATCTTAAATACACAATTGTTTCATTTTTTTCAATAGAATTTTAACCATTTTTATCTTTTCTGTTTGCAGAATTATGGAGTTGGAAAGCTGCGCTACAATAAATGGTAAGTACAGTAATTGAAATTGAAAAAATTTTAGGGATTGAGTAGTCAGATCTGAAAACCAATTTTACTCGCCCTCTCTCTTCATTTTTCTTATGTTACTTCGATTAGTGTTTATGTTATTTAAGTCGAGATAAATTCCATTTAATCCTGAAGATCAGTTAAATGTGAAAAGCGCGTGATGGCCTCAATCTTGTCAGTAGTAATGGTCAGCTTAGATCAGACGAATGGCAATAGAGTTTTAGAAATTTTAAAAAGGTTGAAAAATTAATTATTCCGGTAAAAACCAAAAATAACATAGACTCATGTTAGATATTTTACAAAATCTATAAAAATTAGTGGATTTCTTTCTTCCCATGTAGAAATTCCGATCGGGGTTTAGTAGGGCCCTGGCTAGTTTTCCCTATTTCTAGTCGGGCGCTGGTCGGGAAAAATGGAGAGGGCCTGACTAGATCTGTAACGCTGTTTTAGCCAGGTTCTAGCTAGAACTTCTGAGCAGGCCCTAACGAGAGTTAGGTAGGGCCCCGTCTAGACCCTTTCTATTATAATATTTTGGTACTTTACAGATGGTAAATAACCAAAATATTATAATAGAAAG